>VMOF01000035.1:41130787-41454707 GCA_011764245.1 Trialeurodes vaporariorum
AATCAAATTAATTATGGTATAGTAATGTTCGAGTCCGGAAAATTTTTCAAATAGTATTACGCCAGAAGATTTTCTGCAATGGAACCGAATTACTGGTTGCGAGAAACCATCAAATTTAGATACTGATTGATTCGGTTTCACATGTTGGAATGGTGAGGGGTGCGCGGATTTGATGGGCCCACCTCAATCAGCCCGCCAGAAGTTGGAGTTGGAAGAAGAACGGAGAGTTGGAGAGTGAGCAAAGCGAGGAGTGAGGAAGGGGGAAGGATGGTCGGTGAGTCAGTGAGTCGAGGAGAGGGGATGGACCGTCGGGAGTGGGGAAGCCGTGCAACGCCGAGATCGCGTTGCACGGCAAACTCACGGAAGGACTGAACTCGACAAACTGATGAAACGTAAAAACTAAAACCTCGATAACTTTCAAATTTCTGGACCAAATCTTTTCAAATTTTTGGCAGTTCATCCTAAGGTAGTGACGAACGTTTCTGCAAAGTTTCGTGAAAATCGATTGATATTTACTACCACTTTTCGCGTGAACAAACTGAGAGCGTCGAGCGTCACATACATACATACGGACAGCGACGATAGCATAAGGTGCTTGCGCTACGCGACAGCACCTAAAAATAGGGAACCTTCACGCTGATTAGGGTCAATCGCGTTAACTAGTTATAGTCGATCGAGGTGAGGTAGGAGGATTGGGTCTGTTGCAAACTTTTGCTACAGCGCTATAGAGTGTACAATCTCATGTAAAATCGCGTGAAAAGTCCATTTGTGGCATCAGAAAGTCATGAAATGCGATAATAAACTCACAAGAGACGTTTGATTAGATCCAAGATGGCGGTAAAATATCGAGCAATTTGTATGCATGCACCACAAACATCCAAGGATAGCCAACCTCACAATTTCACACCCAATCACAACGTAAATAAACACATAACCTCTGAAGTTGTGAGGTTGTCAATGTTGGCAATCCTTGGATGTTCGTGGTGCATGCATACAGGTTGCTCGATATTTTACCGCCATCTTGGATTTCATTAAACGTCTCTTGTGAGTTTATTATCGCATTTCATGACTTTCTGATGCCACCAATGGACTTTTTGGTCCATTTTACCTATGATGAAACACTCTTTTTCGCTGTAGCAAAAGTTTGCAACAGACCCAATACGCATTTGTTGATTTGACCAACCAATTTGTTGGTTTAACTTTTTTTATTGTTGATTTAACATATCGGATTGTAAAATCAACAAAATGGTTTCTTAAATCAACAATAATTTTTTTTCTCAGTGTATGATTAACCCCTATTTTACTTCTAAATTACAAGGATAAATAAACTAAACAGTCTCTCACTCCCTCACATAAAGTAAGCAGTCAAATGTTCCCACCACGTTGCGCTTTTTGTCAATGTATGCCTTTCTCATCAATTTTATTGAATCCATTTGCCCACAGCAAAAGCTTGCAACAGCATCTGTTGCGCCGTTGCATCGAACTCCATCAAAAACCGAATAAATATAATCTGTCCACTGTACCAATAGTCTCTAACGACGTAAATATTTCCTTTAAGATTTAGATTTGGTCGTGCATTTAGGTGATTTTGACGACATTCCTGTCGCATTAAATTTAACGATGACCCGATTTGATAACCACTGACTTATTTTTCGGTCGTTATTTTGTGCAGTATCAAGCGAAAGTTTAAAACTTAAAAGCTCGGAAGGAAAGTTATTTACCTGTTCTGCTCAGAACTTTCTATCCGAGTGAAGAGTGAAGAAGACACAGATAACCCAGTTTCGTCTTCCGATGGAAGTTTGCGAGCGCTCGCTAAAGTTTTCTACTTACGAGAGGAAAGCGCGCAGATCTTACGTATACGAAATGTGTGCTTCAGCTGTTGAATTCCACACTCGAAAGTAACTGCACCGAATTTCATATCCGTTTCATCAAAAAACTTGCACAGTCACACGATAGATCTGAAAAACAATCGTGTGTCTCTATCATCTCACAACTGAAACGGTCGGAATGAGGGTTGAGGAATGAGGGTGCAACCAACGAAACAAAAGTTTAATCTCTTTGGAAAGTCAGTTTGATATTACAACTTGATTCTTTTCTGTTTGAAAATAGTTACAACATTTTTACGAGTCCACCTTCAGATACATATAAACAAAAAAAACATGACTAATGAATAACAAGAAGAACTTTAATTGACTCATACTCGGAAGTCAATGTATACTTTAAATATTTCTATTACACAGAAAAAAAACGAAAACATCCATAGGCGGAAATAGGGGGGGGGGCAGGAGGGGGCTAAGCCCCCCCCAGAGGTCTGCCAAGCCCCCCCCCCCAGAAAATGTTGGAAACAAAAAAAGTCTACCCACAACAACAACAAAAATATTACAGTATATGATGTTTATCATTTAATTTTGTGATTCCCTACTTGTTTTGCACCCCAGCTAATAGCTATATGAGTACAATTTATTTCATATCTTAACTTAGGTGTGTATGATGTAGGTACTTACAGTCGACAAAAGAATGTTAGATGCCGCCTTATATTTTGGTTCAATTAGACTACCTGCGATACCTATCACAGTAAAAAGCATCGCATGTGGCCTACTTAAGTCAAAATCCAGGACGTTATCTGACATTATTTAATTCGTCGACTGTAACTGTAAGTACATCATACGCCTAAGTAAGTTGGGGGGGGGGGGGGGTCATGGTATACCCCTCTTGGAGGGGGGCGGTCTTGAGGTGTCTCTAAGATCCCTTGGAACTCAGCCCCCCCCCCCCGAAAAAATTCCTAGTTCCGCCTATGAAAACATCTGATGATTTTACAGCCTGTGGTGTTGAAAAAGTGTGTAGCATATTAGTATGTTGGATTAACAGGCCTGAGCGGTTCAATTAGCACCGGTTTTTGTCAAATTAACTCCTCTGACGGTTAATTTTACAGCTCAGATCCGTTGATCCAACGTACTAACCTGCTACACACGTTTTCAACACCCTATGCTGTCAAATCAACATATTCTTTTTTCTGTGTAGGAGCAAAATTTTTAGAAACTTGGGAAGTCAAATTTTTCCATACCTCTTTTTTCTAACTTTGATAGGTGAAATTTGGATGGGAGGTTGTTTAATGTTTAGTGCGTAACCAGAAATCAGAAAAATGTCCACCATGGAAAAATCAAGGTATTATTATTTTCTAAACATAAGCGAAGAAGGAGCTTACCGATAATCTTTGGCAAATTTTCAGTTTTCACTCATTCAAATTACATTGAGACTTGCCTAACGACAAGACTTGGAAGCTTTAAGTATTTGTAAAGCGTTTTTCAATGAAAAGCCAAGACGCAAATTCATTTTCATTGAGTAATATGAGAAATGACGTTGATTAAATTACAAATATTATCGTTTGAGCCCCGCCTCCTTTTCTAAGACGAGCTCTAGCAGTCACGAGACGTGCAATCTAACAAAAATGAACTTTGTCCGTTTAATCCTTTTCACTGGCGCAACCAGGATCTCTTCCATCTCTCTCATTTCCCATTTGAATGCATAAGTAGGAACAGGACAGAAAGAGGGGGCTTTATCCCCTTGTCCATCCTTGTCTAACATACGTTATTTAATGGAGAATAGAGAGAGAGACGAAGAAACTCTCGGTGCGCTACTGCTTGTTTTAATACCATGCCCGAGTATATTCGTTTTAGTTACTATAGATCTGCGTCATGCATCACAACATCTAAATTTTTCATTGACAGAAGCTACTCCAAGTTATTGTTGACATTTGCAAAACAGTGTTGCTTATAGAGCGCCTGCAATTAAAGGGATAGGCAAAGTCAACACTTCGGAGTAGGAACATTTAACTATGCACTCAATTTAATCGAGCTAGCGAAGAGTCTTCTTCGTAACCTGTATAGTAGTAAAAGGGGAAAACCCGTGAAAAGTATATTGAACTTCAGATGTGTGGTGAACACCTCCAAAGTTAACTTTTTCCATGGGTTGAAGAAGACAAAACTAAACATTGTCCAGTCGGACGTTTCGTTGCAACAGAAACATACTGAAGAAGTAACCCCTATAATGATTTCGGAGCGAAAAGCAAGTTACTCGTCAGTGTTGCCATGTTTACCTCTTAAGAGTGTTTATATTTCCCATTTGATTCCATGGAAAATATACGGAAAACAATTACTTAATCGGAGAGCCGGCAACCCTTGTCGAATTCCCCGCCAAAAGTCTCTTGTGCTTGTGTCTCTCTAACCCCGCGTTGTGCGGCATCGCTCACTTAGTTTTTCACTTGAGACCTTGAAGTGGCTCGCGTCTCTCTCTCTCTCTCTCTCTCTCTCTCTCTCTCTCTCTCTCTCTCTCTCTTTTACACACACACAGACACATTTTACCGGTACACTCCTTGCTTTTTGTTCTTCAATTACTTTTCTTCCCTAAACTCTGTCACTTTATTTTAGCGCGCGTGAGTAGTGAGTCTTGAGTGAGGAGGAGAATGGTGCGCGGGTGAGGCAGCAGATTTGCCAGATTTCAGGGATTTAATCAGGGGCGGATCCAGGAAACTGTTCTTCTCTATCTTCTCTCTGCCCATTTGAACAATTGTGTCATAGAATAGGAATTAGAAGACAGAAAGACTAGTTATTATGTGAAAGCTTCGAAGTGATGACTTTTTTTTTGTGGATCAGTTATTTCTCAATTTGATGGCTTATCCTCATTGCTAGTTGTCACTTTTTAAAACAATGGCATAATATAGGTATCAAAAGGCTTACACATCATCCGATTGAAAGGAAACGAAATAATGTCAAGCCATCCACGTTGATGAAAAATGTTTGTAAAAACACAGAAAAAAATAGTTTGTAAGATTTACCATCATGATGACTGATGACTGATTTCTGCACCTGCCAAAAAGATAGTAAACTTTACCAGGTATTGGGTTGAATATAGAACAAGCCATCAGTTAAACATGCCTGAATTTAAGGTAAATTTACATTGTGTCTAGTTCATTCGACCCGATGTATGGTCAAGTTTACCATATTTTTGGCAGGTGCAGAAATCAGTCATCATGATCGTAAATCTTAAAAATTATTTTTTTTTTCCGTGAAGAGACAATGGGTCTGTTGCAAACTTTTGCTACAACGATTGAGAGTGCATAATCTATTGTAAAATCGCCTGAAAAGTCCATTGGTGGTATCAGAAATTCATAAAATGCAGTAATAAACTCACAAGAGGCATTTAATGAAATCCAAGATGGCGGTAAAATATCGAGAAATCTGTATGTATCCACCTTTAACATCCAAGGATTGCCAACGTTTACAACCTCGCAGCTTCAGAGGTTATGTGTTTATTTACGTTCTGATTGGATGTGATCGATATTGTGAGGTTGGCTATCCTTGGATGTTCGTGGTGCATGCATACAGGTTGCTCAATATTTGACCGCCATCTTGGATTTCATTAAACGTCTCTCGTGAGTTTCGTACTGCATTTTATGACTTTCTGATGCCACCAATGGCCTTTTCTTGCGATTTTACATGAGATAGAACACTCTGTAGCGATGTAGCAAAAGTTTGCAACAGACCCATTCTTCCTCTCAGCAACAGACAACCATGGACAATGTCCATTGGACATCGGACATTAATGTGGGAACCTTGAACCAGCTTCCGGTTGAATTCAATTTAAAATTTGTCTCTTGATAATATGTGGCAACTGCGAAAATTTCATTTCCAACCTAAAAGAAAATGAAGGTTTATATATCCGGATAGAATGGAGAAAAGGAGGGCGGAAACAGGGTGACGCGGTTGGCCCTTGAAGTTGAAAAGTCCTTGTTTTTCCGCTCTCGCAGCCGCGCGCCGAGGTGAGTTGCGATGGAGGACGAAACGCATGGCTTTTTGGGACATCGAATAATGAGAAGACTTCGACGCTCCGTCGCGTCGGTAACATTGATTTAGGTATTCATCTACTCCAGTGGCGGCTCGTGCAACATGGCAACAATGCCATGCATCCATTTAATTGTATGTAAAACAATCGATTCGAAAGTGAAGCAGCGCTTCACCAGCAATCGATTGTTAAACATAGATTTGAATGGAGCGAAGACAATGTTGCCAGATGGCACGAGCCGCCACTGATCTACTCTCAATGGGGCTATTGCACACTTTTGCTATAAGCGATTTAATAGTCGATTATGGCGTAAAAACCTCAAATAATAACGATGGCGGCACTAAAACCTTCCAAAATCCACTCCTAAACTCAATAAACGCAGTTATTTGCGCGAGCGGAATGGTGGCCGAAGGCACTAACAATGGGAGATTCCTATCTTAATTTCGTCACTCTTTCTATGCTGACAAGGATGATTCACAGAGTAATTAGTCATCAGAGTGATGATCCACATCCGATGAGTGGTACCGCAACACCAAGTGACACCGGTGTCAAATGAAAGTAGTCTCTTATTGGTCACTTCTTGATGGAGTTTCAGAATTGTTAGATGGGAATCTCCCATTGTTAGTGCCTTCGGCCACCATTACACTCGCGCAAATAACTGCGTTTATTGATTTTAGGAGTGGATTTTGGAAGTTTTTAGTGCCGCCATCGTTATTTTTTGAGGTTTTTATGCCATAATCGACTATTAAATCGCTTATAGCAAAAGTGTGCAATAGCCCCATTGTTAGATTATTGGTCTGAAATATGATATAATGTGGTGTAGCATGATTTAAAAACTGTCAAAAGGTCGTAAATATTGACAGGGAAAGAATCTGAACCGCATGATTGATGATGACCTCCAACAAGGGCACCGTCGATGACCGCAGTTAAAATGTTTGCGGACCACCAAACTACGATTCTTGATGGAGCGCACCGATCACTAGATGTTCACTTGGAAGCTGCTTTGAGGATCCAATTTGATCGTCTGAAGAGGCCTAATGTGGACGTCCCTCCCAACCTATTTTAAATTCTCAAATAAGCTAATCAAATTGCGGAAAAACATATTATTGATGTCAAATTGCCGTGTGGCACCTCTGAAAGTTACAGATGGACATTTTTCTGCAGAACAGAATCAATTTTTATCGATTTCCTACTAGGCTAGTTCCTTTCTCCATAGAGCCGTCCAATTTGTCTGGCTAAATCATGAGCCAAGCAGTGTTGCCAGGTCTGCAGTTTTAGGTCGTGTATCTCTCATTTGGATTAATGCAAAATATATGCGGACTTCAATCCGAGACGTGACAAAGCTGGATTCGGTTGCAAGTGACTGCTCCCCTAACAAGCGTGTACCTCTTGAATCCACGCGCACGGCGCACAGTGTGGACATTTGCCGATTTAGCTATTCAAAATTATATAACTTTTGAAAAAATGCAGCTGAGGAAACGAAACTTTGGGGATTTATCACCATTAGGGTAGCCTATATTTAGGTAATTTGTCATATTTTTGCGGACCCCTCGAAGGGGGCAATGGGGCCCCCAATTACCCCCTTAAAAATTATCATCGGTAACCCCTATATTGTGACACATCAATCAAAACTGTGTAAAAAATAGTGCATTTTCGTTTAAAGCGGAGGTCGCTATCTCTTTTTGTTCCAAAGTTATTGTCGATTAAAGTTTCATTTTGGATAAAAATTTCCCATTTAGAAATTCAAAATTCTATAATTTTGGAAAAATTACAGATAGGAGAATAAAACTTTGAAGATTTGTTACTAACATGGTAGTCTATCTTTAAAAGAGTTTTTTCGGAGGGAAACTATCCAGGGGGGGCTCGGGCCTTCGACGCCTCCCCACAAATATATTTAATCGGGAACTTATAGGGAATAAAATTATGAAGCTCATAAGTGGGTTTATGACGGAACGTAAATTAGTATAATATGAGTATATTATAATATACTATTTCTCTTTGATGTTAAGTGTAACTTGAGTCAAATTGTGGGGAGAGGGGTGCTGAAAAATAAATTCAAGAATAATTCTTGAAAATGCAAAGTCATCAATAGGGTTTTACGGGAAAATTATTTAGTCAAATTTTGTTAATTTTTTTATTTTTTTATTATATTTTACCAGTGACTGTCCCTCTCTTTCATCAAATTACATTTATCAAAATCAGAGTCGCTAAAATAGAGAAAGTTACAATAATTTAAACCGTAATCAAGCAAATTGTTCCTATAATTTGCGTCATCACAGGTTGAGCGGGACATTTGACCAAATGAAGTATCAGATATATCGGTATTAATACAAAACAGTGGCGCACCGAAGGGGGTGGTTTTAGGGTTAAAACCCCCCCTAAGCATCAAGATTTTGCCCTAAAAAATGTCATCTTCGGACAAAATTGCTTTCAACCCCCCCCCCCCCCCCCCCCCCCCCCCTAAGTCCCTAGAAAATGGAAAATTTGCGGTGAAACCCCCACCAAACTAAAGTTCTCGGTGCGCCACTGATACAAAATATTTAATTCAGTTATAAGAACTATGAAAAAAATTAGTCAATTTCTGAGCCTGATGAGTCAATACATTCAGAGGCAGTGGCGGACGCAGGATTCTTTTTGGCACGGGCTTGCACTGATGAGCGTTTGACTGAAAATTGTTCCCCTCTTCCCCTCCACCCGTAAAAATCGGAGGTCTGGGCCCCCCCCCTCCCCACGCGTCCGCCACTGTTCAGAGGTACTGGTGGCATCAACAAGGCTTCTGTCCTCCTCGCTTGATGAATTTTCGCTGTTTGGTCCATTTTCACAGTGCAATTTCTCTCTGAAAACAAGGAAAAAAACCAAGTTTATTTCGTTTGCGCACATTTGCGCAGTGGGAGACAAAAATAGCTGAAAAGTAGATGAAATTACCTTTCTTTTAGAGCAAAAACGGTAGATGGTACAAAATGGTACAACAGAAAAAAACTCTGCTGAAACTTGTCATATGTCAAAAATATACTAAAATTTAGACTAATTATAGAATGTAAATTATCCTAAGATTAAAAAACTTACCTTCCATGGTTTTTCCTCCTTCTACTTACTTTGAAAAACACGAAAAAAAATCTATGACTCATTTAACATGTGTTTTGTTTACATTAGGCCTATTCTATCAAAACAAGTGTCACGGGTGAAAATAGAGATACTTACCTGTGTTAATTGAACTTCGAACTCGGCTGGTGCCCTTGTCGTCCGGTTTTAATCAAAACAAACGTTAGATATTGTAAGGGTTATGGTTGTCAGGCCCTCACCAATGTGAGGGTTACGTTTGGAGAGGCCCTCACTAAATGTGAGGGTTACGGTTGGAGACCCCTATCTATTAATGGATTACTAGTTCACATCCCTCCCAGTTATAATGATAATTGAAATAATAAGTATAATTGGAGTTTAAGATGTCGCGAGCTGAATATGTAGGAGTTCGCTGAACGTAGGTAGAAGATGGGAGGAATTGAGAAAACACTTGAACTCAGACTGAAACAGTGCAAATTTAGATATTTTTAATATTTCTTTCATGGAGTAACATTTTACAATTATGGCGTTACACAAATATTAACCCTCAAAATATTGTGTAACAAGCTGGAGTCTAATTGGGGGGCGATATAAATTGTTAGGGGGCGAAATAAATTCATTTTCATACTTTAAATTTTGAATGTAAGTTTGATGCTTAAAGTTCATCATGCTACGATGCGTCATATTGCGCTGTATGACTCATCATAACATGGCCTATAATCTTAGGAGATACTGCGACTATAACGCTCACATGGCTATCTACCTAATTTCACAAATGGAGCGCTGCGACTCAATTGCTCACAAATCCACTCATTTGTCCTTCGAGGGCAACCTCTGCTCACGTATGTCATACGCCTTTCGCTGCAGTTTGTCTAACTAAAATACCAAGTAATACATAGAGTCGGTGTTGGGACTGAGCTGCAACTAGCGCCAGGGTGGTAAACCCGGTCTGCTGTAAGAGTCGCGCTTTATGAATTTTGTCACTGAGCTGCAACAGCGCCAACTAATTAAAGTCGGACTGCTATTTATGTCGCGCAGCTTATCAATACTTACTCGCCATTCAGCGGCAGCAGTTAAATGTGGTAGCTATGAATGTCGCGCCAAAATACTGTAACACTTTGCGGCAACTCGGCGCTTAGCATTTAAGACTTTGCAGCCATAGATTATCGCGCAGGTGGACAGTACTTGAGCAGCAACAGCGGCAGCAAATAACTGTGGTAGCTATGTCGATTGGAGGAATTACCGATAAGATGCGGCAACACAGCGTCTTGCATTTAAGGCTGTGTAGCTATGGAACGTCGCGCAGGTGATAAGTGTTTGGACGATAATAGCGCCAGTAATTAAGAGAGGACAGCCAAACTAGCGCTATGGTATTAGCACGGTGCGGCAACACGGCGCTTAGCATTTAAGACTTTGCCGCCATGGTTGCGCAGGTGAATAATACTTAAGCGGCCAGGAGCGCCTGCTATTAAAATCTGTCTGCTTTTGATTATCGCGTTAGTATCAACACGGTGCGGCAACACGGCGCTTAGCATTTAAGACTTTGCCGCCATGGTTGCGCAGGTAAGTAATACGTAACCAGCATGAGCGCCAGCATTTAATTCCGGACGGCTTAGTCGCGCTGGTATTAACGAAGTGCGGCAACGTGGCGCTTAGCATTTAAGACTTTGCAGCCATTTGTCGCGCAGTTGTAATATCCAGAAACGGCAACAGCGCCAGTAATTAAAGTGGACGGCTTTACTCGTCATGTATAAGCACGGTGCGGCAACACGGCGCTTAGCATTTAAGACTTTGCAGCCATGGTTGCGCAGGTGAGTGATGATCGGCTAGAGCGCCAACATTTAAACACCGGACAGCTATGTCGCGCTAATATAAGTAAGATGCGGCAACACGGCGCTTAGCATTTAAGACTTTGCCGCCTTGTGTCGCGCAGATTAATTATATTTGAACGGCAACAGCGCCAGAATTTAAAGGTGGGCAGCTTTGAAACTTGCGCCAAACAATTACACGATGCTCCAACGTAGCGCCTAGCATTTAAGACTTTGCTGCTTTAACGTTGCGCTGGTGACATAGACTAGTACTTACTTGATCATACCACAAAATTTAACTTTAAAAACTCGCGTGACGATGATATAAGTGAAACAGTTCACAAACTCAAAGGGGTCCTGGACCGACGTGGCTTTCACACACACGACGCCAGTGGGTTACAATGCGGATAAACGCACACATCGCGCCCGAGAACCTAACCTAACTTACGAACTAAAAGCAGAGCACACGGCTCAACTGAACTTACATGTTGAAACAGAGAGAGACACAGAACAAATAAGATAATTTTTCGGCTGCGATTTGCCCTTATATAGTCGCGGGAGCCCGCGATCAGACGGCCCCACCACACAATTTCGGCGGTGCGGAGAGGGAAAAGTCATGAGTCACGAGATGCTCCTTCGATCACAATGCACATCTCCCAGTCATTGCATCATCTTAGATAAGAGATGCTTGGTGGAAGATCGATGGAACGACGTTGGCGCGCTGTATGAAAAGTGTTGAGTAGCGCGCAATTCAAATCATTAGAGCTGATACATATGGTGACTGGGCGTGTGTACAGTGTGCATACACGGATACACGCACAATCCTCACAATATGTTTTATCTAGACATCTTTGAAGTCGAAAAGCAAGCGCACACAGGATTTTTTCGATCTTCATTTTGAATAGCTAAAATACACGTATGTCCACACTGTGCGGCGCACGCATTGTGAGCTTTAGTTTATATTCAAGTTGATGTTGAGTCAAAGTCGAGTTGATCACCCCCCCCTCAATTTATTTACCTCTAAGCTGACATCTCTCCCTGACATGACGTCAACATCATATTCATATAGCGAAAAAAATTGAAGGTACAAGTTTATTATTGATGATTACATACTAGTGGCGTAGTGCGAAATTTGGCAACGTCGTGCCGTGTCCATTGAAACCCATGTAAAAGGTTGAATACGGAGGTGTTCGGCAGGTGTTCGCCGAACACCCAATAATGCGATCTTTCTCGTGGGTTTAAAGGGACGAACTGCATCGTTGCCAAGTTGCACGCGACGCCACTGATGAATACTGAATATTTGGAGTACACACAAGATACACTTGTACGATCTTTTTCAAGCAATTACAATGTTTAAATGCAAAGTATCTTTTGTGTTACCTCACAAAAGAAGATCCTACAGACTGATTTAGTGCAGCGATACATCGAATATCGATAGCTATTTTTGTACCTCCGATTCCTAACAAACTCTGGTTCAATGTATTTTTCCCATGTATGCACATTTTTGAACGGACATTTTGGCTATTAAACCATAAAATTATTCATGCGACCATTTTGCGATTATGAATTCTACGTCCTCAAAAATGCTTGATTACACCTGGCTCCACGGCTAAAACTCTCGAAATTAACGAGATATTACAGATTATACAATGCAGGTTAGAATCGCCCAAATTCCCACCCATTTCACAGCAACAGCGTTAGGGCGATTCTTATAGTTCTTACCTCCAGGAATGAAATGTTTATTTTATTCAACATTCCTTTGTGTTCAATTTAATAAACTGCAACTATGTGAAATTTATGAAAGTAGACCATTTTGTACGGAGTTTTGACTTACCTCGAGTATTAAATTGTGATCCTTTTCTACATTAGTAGAGCATGATTCTAATATTTTGTTTTCATTTCTGATTGTTGCAGGTGAGAGGCAAATTGAAGTTAGTTGCGTGTCAATATCTGCTTACTTGAAGGTATAAACAACTTACGTTGCGTTTCATGAGAAGGTGCTTACTGCTATTTACACTTGTCATTTTTGTAACAATGGAGCTTTGAAAGGTTTTCCTGTAGGCAAATCGACTATAGATTCTTACGTAAAATGCTACGAAAATAACAATAAGACTTAAAAAAGACGGAAACTTACTTTTCGCAGAGAAAAATTAGTACAAAGTTTGGATGGGCCACCCATGTATGTATGCGCTACGTAAAATTTGCATTTCCAAACGAACGTACGTACCGCGTATACATTGAATTGAGTGCCGTCTTTCTCGCGAACCGCAAAACGCATAACTTTTTTGTTGGTATCACCGAGTTCCTCGCAATGAAATCCGTAAGTAAAGAATCACCTTCAAATTTACCGTTTGGAAACCAAATGCAACAATCTTATTCTAAATCGTTAGTTTTGTCCTTTTGTTTCGGGTGAAAATTGTAGTAGTGCATATATACACGAGTGATCCAACGGAGCTTTGAGCTTTTATACTTTGCGAGGAGTGAGTTTTAGACCTTTTAATGTTGTCATCGTTATTTTCGTAGCATTTCGTTTCATAATTGAATGTACATTTGGGTCATTTGCCTATGCATCAAAATCTTGAAAGACCTCCATTTGCGTCACTTGTGATGAGAGAAAATTTCTGTTTAATGTAGGTATGAACTACTCAGGTGATGTGTGTCTTTAATTTGCGCTTCTTGGCAACTCGTGCTCAACATACATTGAATTTAAGCGGTTTAAGCTGTATTAAGTGCCGCTCGATCAGATTGGAACGCCGAGACTTTTCAGTTGGATAAAAGATATCCACTTTGTAAATATTGATAGGAAGTGATTCCTTTTCATTCCCCCCCCTCTCTCTCTCTCCCTCTCTCTCTCTCTCTCTCTTTCTCTCTCTCTCTCTCTCTCTCTCTCTCTCTCCCTTTCTCCTCATTTAAATAATGCTGTAAAAAAGGACGAATATACTGGCTTACGAAAGCTAATGCTATCCATTTCTAACATATCGATAGTGTAAGTGCGTTCAATTGGGGGGGGGAGAGGGAGGGAGAGAGAGAGAGAGAGAGAGAGAGAGAGAGAGAGAGAGAGAGAGAGAGAGAGAGAGAATTAATCTTGTATTCGCCTATGAAATTGAGAAAGACTCGCTTAGACTTGACGGACGGTGTAATGAGCCTTTTTTCAATAAGATATCCTTAATTTGTCAGTATTTAATTACTTCCTGAAGAGAGCGATTTTTTAATTATGTTTATTAAAAACGATTTCAAGCTTGAAGTATCAGTGTATCAAAACTCCGGTATCCTCAGGCTTCAAAAACATTTTTAACTTACCTTTGGAACACGGTGGAGGTGGAGCGCATCTAGAAAATACCAATTCAATTCCCTCCGTTTCTAAGTACGCTATACCGTGCATCAAGACGAATAGTTTACCGCACAGCAAAGGAAATAAACTCGAATGAAAGTTCTATAATACATCGTAAGTAAAGTAAAAGCGAGACTTAAATGCGAAGATTGTATCAGCAATAAAATTTTTGAGGATAAGGAGTTGTCTGAGAGCGACCATTTTTACCCATTTACTACGTATACGCGCTGAAACCATTTTCAATCAGAATGAAGCTTTTTTGCTCTGTTTTGCCGAGAAAGTCAGCGAGCATCTGCGCCCGCAAGGACAGTTCAAGAGTGAGCTATGTTTTAGGTGAAGTATTTCAGCACAGTTGCAAGATGTTTTACCAGAAATTATCTTTTTAATTATGTAGGATTAGGATTTTTTGCTTAGCGAGGAATTGGCCCCTTTTTCCCCCCGGTTGCGCTCATGGGAGTGTTCCAAACCCCCTCCTCCCCCTTTCCACATACTTCTCCGAAACGTCCGAACTATAACAGCTCAACCCTTTTCGAATTTGTACTAGATCATTTTACGAAGAAAGCACGTTTCGACGAATGTATTTTGAGGGAAATTTTTATTTCTGTTTTTGAAGAGAGAGAGAGATAGAGAGAGAGAGAGAGAGAGAGAGAGAGAGAGAGAGAGAGAGAGAGAGAGAGAGAGAGAGAGAGAGAGAGAGAGAGAGAGAGAGAGAGAGAAAACAAGCCACAGCTTTAAGCCTCCTCCCCGCCCTGTTTTTTTACTCATGAAGTATAGACATTGGTTAGCAAAACGCAACTCCTCTGAACAACTTCCAGGTAGAAAATACTGTGGATGTGTCATCCGCAGCATGATATCTCACCATGAAAGTCAAACAAGGAATCTCCATCAACGAAAAAATGTTTTCGCTAATGATTCGCAAAATTTTCACATGCACAGATTTTATTCCAGCTGGGACCACTCTAACAATAAGTTCGGTTCGTGGAAAGAGAATTTCAGCGTGGTACACGCATATATTCCAATGACGTTTTTTCACGAGAAATAAAACAGTGCATGCTTACAAAAATCACAGAAACACGTGCCACAAAATGTGAGTGGACTTAGGAAAAACCACTATCTCCGTGAAATCCACCTGGAAACCATCAGTGATAGTAACCACTCATCAAGATAGTACTTTACTGTCTGCTAATCATTGAAGTGTTATTTTAATACTGAATCAGATCTTCTGAGGGCATTGGTCACTGTACAAATGTGTAAAAATATTGAATAAAGGACCCTCCACATTTTTTACTCCTCAAAAGTAAATCGAGTAAGTAATTTATCAATCTTACGTATTAAAAGGCAGCCATTATTTTTGTTACAGACGTTACATTTTCACTCTTCTAATTGGTATATAACATAATCTGTGTAAAATTATGGTGAACTGTTTAGGGGAAGTTATAAAACTAGATGGTTACTACTTCTCTGTCAATTTTCGTAGCAAAATATTGGTTCATTTTTCAGTTACGTTAAAAAATGAAGTGTTACGGACGTTACAAAAAAGACACCCAGTTTCCATGGACCTAATTTCGGTTGCTCTTTTTAAAAGCAATTCTAGTTTTTTTTTCCAATTCTATTTGAACTGAGTCATTCTTCATACCATCTATTTTAAGAATCATTTTTTTCTAAAAAATTTTCCTAAGATTTTTTTGAGTTATTGCTCTTTTTGGTGTTACGGACGTTACACGGCATCTGTTACGGACGTTACTAGGTAACAATGATTGGACAATAGATATGTTTTTACCCATTTTATCTTTACTCAGAGCTGCTTATTCCTATTAAATGACCAGGATTTTATTTTATCTTCAATAGATATGTAAAAATATGCCAAAAAACTTTTTTTTTTTTTCAATTTAAGTCTAAATCTAAAATTAGTTTATTAAAAATGAAAAAATTTACCGCCCTCCATCTTATCCTCAGATTTTCATCTAAATTACAAAAATAAATAATGTAGTGACAAGAAAGGTTGAAAATAACCAACATGCAGCATAAGGAAGAAAAAATAAACTTTATTAGGAACAATAAACTAAATTATTTTGAACAAAATCAAAAACTTAAAATTACGAGGGCGGATTTTAAAGTAAGTTTACCTATTTTTTTTCTCAGAAACTATTAATGTTAGAAAAAAAAACAAACCCAGCGTTGGAACGTACGTACTCTCAGCTTTTTAATGAGCTCAGGTTTTTCAAATTTGGCTTACGCGTTGCGGAGATATCGTGGATTTTCCACACCCATCTATCCATTTCTAACATATCGATAGTGTAAGTGCGTTCAATTGGGGGGGGAGAGGGAGGGAGAGAGAGAGAGAGAGAGAGAGAGAGGAGAGAGAGAGAGAGAGAGAGAGAGAATTAATCTTGTATTCGCCTATGAAATTGAGAAAGACTCGCTTAGACTTGACGGACGGTGTAATGAGCCTTTTTTCAATAAGATATCCTTAATTTGTCAGTATTTAATTACTTCCTGAAGAGAGCGATTTTTTAATTATGTTTATTAAAAACGATTTCAAGCTTGAAGTATCAGTGTATCAAAACTCCGGTATCCTCAGGCTTCAAAAACATTTTTAACTTACCTTTGGAACACGGTGGAGGTGGAGCGCATCTAGAAAATACCAATTCAATTCCCTCCGTTTCTAAGTACGCTATACCGTGCATCAAGACGAATAGTTTACCGCACAGCAAAGGAAATAAACTCGAATGAAAGTTCTATAATACATCGTAAGTAAAGTAAAAGCGAGACTTAAATGCGAAGATTGTATCAGCAATAAAACTTTTGAGGATAAGGAGTTGTCTGAGAGCGACCATTTTTACCCATTTACTACGTATACGCGCTGAAACCATTTTCAATCAGAATGAAGCTTTTTGCTCTGTTTTGCCGAGAAGTCAGCGAGCATCTGCGCCCGCAAGGACAGTTCAAGAGTGAGCTATGTTTTAGGTGAAGTATTTCAGCACAGTTGCAAGATGTTTTACCAGAAATTATCTTTTTAATTATGTAGGATTAGGATTTTTTGCTTAGCGAGGAATTGGCCCCTTTTTCCCCCCGGTTGCGCTCATGGGAGTGTTCCAAACCCCCTCCTCCCCCTTTCCACATACTTCTCCGAAACGTCCGAACTATAACAGCTCAACCCTTTTCGAATTTGTACTAGATCATTTTACGAAGAAAGCACGTTTCGACGAATGTATTTTGATGGAATTTTATTTCTGTTTTTGAAGAGAGAGAGAGAGAGAGAGAGAGAGAGGAGAGAGAGAGAGAGAGAGAGGAGAGAGAGAGAGGAGAGAGAGAGAGAGAGGAGAGAGAGAGGAGAGAGAAAACAAGCCACAGCTTTAAGCCTCCTCCCGCCCTGTTTTTTTACTCATGAAGTATAGACATTGGTTAGCAAAACGCAACTCCTCTGAACAACTTCCAGGTAGAAAATACTGTGGATGTGTCATCCGCAGCATGATATCTCACCATGAAAGTCAAACAAGGAATCTCCATCAACGAAAAAATGTTTTCGCTAATGATTCGCAAAATTTTCACATGCACAGATTTTATTCCAGCTGGGACCACTCTAACAATAAGTTCGGTTCGTGGAAAGAGAATTTCAGCGTGGTACACGCATATATTCCAATGACGTTTTTTCACGAGAAATAAAACAGTGCATGCTTACAAAATCACAGAAACACGTGCCACAAAATGTGAGTGGACTTAGGAAAAACCACTATCTCCGTGAAATCCACCTGGAAACCATCAGTGATAGTAACCACTCATCAAGATAGTACTTTACTGTCTGCTAATCATTGAAGTGTTATTTTAATACTGAATCAGATCTTCTGAGGGCATTGGTCACTGTACAAATGTGTAAAAATATTGAATAAAGGACCCTCCACATTTTTTACTCCTCAAAAGTAAATCGAGTAAGTAATTTATCAATCTTACGTATTAAAAGGCAGCCATTATTTTTGTTACAGACGTTACATTTTCACTCTTCTAATTGGTATATAACATAATCTGTGTAAAATTATGGTGAACTGTTTAGGGGAAGTTATAAAACTAGATGGTTACTACTTCTCTGTCAATTTTCGTAGCAAAATATTGGTTCATTTTTCAGTTACGTTAAAAAATGAAGTGTTACGGACGTTACAAAAAAGACACCCAGTTTCCATGGACCTAATTTCGGTTGCTCTTTTTAAAAGCAATTCTAGTTTTTTTTTCCAATTCTATTTGAACTGAGTCATTCTTCATACCATCTATTTTAAGAATCATTTTGTCTAAAAAATTTTCCTAAGATTTTTTTGAGTTATTGCTCTTTTTTGGTGTTACGGACGTTACACGGCATCTGTTACGGACGTTACTAGGTAACAATGATTGGACAATAGATATGTTTTTACCCATTTTATCTTTACTCAGAGCTGCTTATTCCTATTAAATGACCAGGATTTTATTTTATCTTCAATAGATATGTAAAAATATGCCAAAAACTTTTTTTTTTTTCAATTTAAGTCTAAATCTAAAATTAGTTTATTAAAAATGAAAAAATTTACCGCCCTCCATCTTATCCTCAGATTTTCATCTAAATTACAAAAATAAATAATGTAGTGACAAGAAAGGTTGAAAATAACCAACATGCAGCATAAGGAAGAAAAAATAAACTTTATTAGGAACAATAAACTAAATTATTTTGAACAAAATCAAAAACTTAAAATTACGAGGGCGGATTTTAAAGTAAGTTTACCTATTTTTTTTCTCAGAAACTATTAATGTTAGAAAAAAAACAAACCCAGCGTTGGAACGCACGTACTCTCAGCTTTTTAATGAGCTCAGGTTTTTCAAATTTGGCTTACGCGTTGCGGAGATATCGTGGATTTTCCACACCCATCTCTCCTTCAAACGTGCCCACCTTTTTAGCCTCACAGAAAACATGAGTTTTAGACTTTGAAAAAGTAAAATAGAGCTATTATTTTATTGAAACAAGTCATAACATTGTTGTGAGGCATCTCACCTCATTTTTTGACATAGTTACCCGCTAGATTCTTGAATTTTTCATTAAAAAAAAAAAAAAAAAATCGTAAAATTCTTTCCACGTACTCCTGAACCAGGTGTTGACGCAAGCTAGCTGTTAATCCAGCTGCAATTCATGATGGTTGCTCTTTCCTTACTGACCGAAAGTTTGAAGATCGAAACAGATTGGATCATTTTCTCAGTAGTAGAGTAGTCTATTCAGTAAACAACATGCACTCAGATATTATTGAGATGTCTGATCCGGAGATAAGCGCATCGCCTGCCGAAACTCGCATTCTTCTGTAGCGCGTGAAAAGGTGGGCACATTTGAGGGAAAGACGGATGGGGAAAATCCACGATATCTCCGCAACGCATTGGCAAACATTTGAAAAACTAAAGCTCGTTAGAAAGCTGAAAGTACGTACGTTTCACCATTGGTTTTGTTTTTTTTTCTAGCATTGATATTTTCTGAGAAAAAAAATAGGTAAACTTACTTTAAAATCCACCCTCGTAAAGTAACGGCCCCAATAAACCCTGTGTATAAATAAACATAAAATAATAACACAATTTGAGAATCTTGAAGTGGTAATTGAATTTTTACTTAAATTACACTTCTGAGGAGCATCCCAGGTGGTAAAATTTCTCTTCCAGAAGTACCTACCAGTCATAATAATCTGAAATCAAAATAAATACCTGTCAAACTAAATGTTTTGTTTGAGATGCAAGTAAAAATGCAAAATTATTGGCAAAAAATGTGGTAATAAATGTAATAAACCTAACCTAACCTAACCTTTGCTTCTTGAAGGCGCACAGTTGCATTTCAGTTATGGAATAATAAGTAAAACAATGGTTATAACGTCCGTAACTGATAAAATTAGGTACAAGGTAATGAATGTAACGTCCGTAACGTTACGGACGTTACAAAATGTAATGTGTAATAAAATGGTCCCTAAGATATCTGTAAAAAAAGTGATCCACCTGGCATGACATAAACATCATGAATGTTTCTTTCACCAAAAATTAATTTAATATACCTACTCAAAAGGAAAATACACTGATTTTTGTTACTTTCCTGTTACGGACGTTACATTTAGAAGCAAGTTGGAATAATTATTAAAATATAGTTTAAAACTTACCTATTTTCTTAGCTGTTAAAGGAAGATGTTATTAATGATCTAACCTCACTCCTACAATGTGTTTGAAGTTTGGATGATGCAATAATTAGTACAAAACAGTATTGTCAACTTGACTCTAAAATCACTAGAGCAAACACTGCACCAAAAAAAAGCTGAAAAACTAGTGAAAAAAAAGAAAAATTGAGTGAAACAACTTAGTTTCATAAAATTGAAGATATAACTCAATGGAGAGAATACTTTTTTTCCGTTAGAATATACTTTTTTTTTTTTTTGAAAATGTCCCCTTTTAAAATAATGGCTCAAGGGTAAAAAACAAAATCCTAATCAGCATAACCATGAGGTGCGCGAGTTGTTCCTTACAAACAATCATTTAAGTTCAAGAAGGAGTTGTCCAATAATTTTCAGCCAACCAATTATCTCGCGTATGGACGTTGGGACGGAGGTCTAGCGAAAATCCCGACCTGATCGGTCCAGCGATATCCGAGCTATCGTGTTGACCCATGAGTGAATGAGTGATTCAGTGTATTTTTGCTTCCATATTATAGATATGTTGTTATCTTGTTGTAAGAAAACTTGTTTCTGATGGGTTTTGACAGTATTTAAACATCCCAATGAGGCTCTTGCAAACTTTTGCTGTGAGCAAATAAATAATCCAATTTGATGTAAGAGCGAAAATCACAAAAATCATGCTAAGAAAGTCTAAAATTCAGTAATAAACTCACATAACTGCTTTAATGGCAAGTTCGTAATGGTGATCCAACGCAGGTTTCATGGGAGATTCCTGTCTATTATGTCACTTTCTCTACGGAATAATGGAAACACAAAGATGTGTCTCAATGTAGATGGGAATCTCCCATAATACCTGCGTCTATCCGCCGTTAAGCCCGATTCTGAGAGCAAATTTCGTGATTTTGTAGTGTACTCATCGTCATTTTCACATGCTTGTATGCAAGATTGGAAAAACCAATCATTCAATTTCCTGTAGCAAAAGTTTGCAAGAGCCCCATTCCCAAACCCTTATACGACCTCTTCTTTCTCTCCGCAGTGGTCCCTTCCATTCGGGTATTATTTTTGGCATGGATTCAGACACTCCTTCTCAAAGAGCATCTTATATCTGCTGGCGATCAACTTCGACCAGGCGAAATAATCAACATGAGGGGACATATGGTGTACGTTTTATCTAGAACTGAGATATTCCACGTCAAGACATTCTTCAGATACGATATGCCTGCTATCTGGATAGTAAGAATCAAAGATGAATATTCATACAATATTCACCTCTCTTGGGGATGTAAACGATTTCGCCCTTCTCCTACAAAAATGACAAGAAACTGTGAGTCTGTACCGTTGCTTGGAGAAAGTGTCAGTATTGCGCTGGCCCGAAGAATGGTCGGTATGTCAGCACGGTATTTCCATATGACAAGATGCAACTGTAAGCACTTCACGGATTACGTCATTTACGGCACGACATTTGGAAGCAAGTGGGATGTGACTTACTTACCTATTAACAAGGAGTGTCCTCTGCACCTCAAGATAACGTCGGAGACCAACGTAAATTCCGAAAATTTCAGACTCCAAGATGGTGCAGGAAAAAATATCAATTTTAGGGTTAGAGATTTCGAATACCCAAAAAAGTTCGGAAAATATTCATCTAAACACATGAGCTTTACAATATAAAGTCAGTTCCGACTACTTGGTAATTGTAAATTCAATATTTTTTTGACAAACGGAGTTCAAAGTTGCTTACCCGTGACTGTATTTTCACTGCATAGGGACCTATAGCCAATTGAAATAATCAATGGGACTGTTGCACACTTTTGTTACACGCAATTCAAGGGTCGAATAAGGTGTGAAAACGTATAAAAATAACAATTGCACTAGAAATTACAAAATCCACTTTCAAACATAAAATGCTTTTAACCGCGTGACTATAGTGGCAGCGTTGGGCACTAATAAGAAGAGATTTCAAACTGATTATCACGTCACTTCAACAAGAAAAGTCCAATAAGAGGCGACTTAAAATTTATAATAAATTTTATTTATTTACAATAAATAATTTGTGATTTTTAAGTTCCTTTTTCCTTTACAGGCAATATTTGCTCCAGGCCAGGTTATTTGACAAAATGAATATTTGTACAGATAAAAAAGAATTGGTAAAAAACGGTAGCGGAGAAATTCGGTCGGGCATTTGAATAAACCAACAAAATAAACTTACAAGAGCAGAAGGACAAGCATCCAAGTGAGTACATTGGTGTATACGGCAAACCATCTCGATTTACATTAATACGTAACGGTGCTCAAGCTCAAATATTTGCATTGCGGAACATACCCACGCATACACACAACACACTGCGGTCACACAGTGTTCAGAAACAACCTTTTAGGAGGCCATCATAAATCTAACCCAGCTATGAAAAAAACATTTGAAAAAAAAAAAAATATTAAAATTAATTTCCTGTCAACTAAAATCTTTAAAAAATATGTTTGAATTAATTGAATGCTCATGAAAAGTGTTTACCGGAGCAATATTTTTAAAAGGTTTTCAACTTTTAAGAACTTTCTTTGAATCTCATTCATGTCTACTGTGCGCAATCGCGAAGCGCGCTACATTACACAGGACAGCAGGCAAACATGCAAAAGGAGAAAATATATACTCACCTCTGTCCTCAATTGAAGAATCAAAGGATATCAACGATGAATGTCTCAAAAATCCAAATTAAAGCTTTCATATAGTCACCTAATTGCCTAACGGGATATATTAAGTAAAAATTGAATGCAGAGATCTGCAGAAGTGCAAGACAATCAATTTTGTTGGATGGAAATGCATGGATTTTACGTTCTGCAGACATTTACGCTACCTTAGACTTTGAGCGCTACTATTAGCTGAACAAGATAAAAGGTCTCAAAAGCTTCATTAAAAGTGCAGTATTGCAACCGTACGGTCTGGAAAGCAATAACTAAGTCCTCTGAAAGCTATTTCCATTCACTTTTCCTCTTTAGAAGTGAATTTTTCCCAAAAACTTAGTGTTTTAATGAATTTGAGGTTATGTTCTAGGAAAGCTAGATTCAAGAGGAATTAATGAAAATTCGCTCCAAAAGCTATCAAATTCGATGTCAGCGATCAAAATCGAGGCCAACTAACAAAATTTTCAACGATTTTTGAGAGAAAATGTTTAAAGTTTATGTTCGTTTTGGTAGCGCAAATGTCTGTAGAACCACTCACTTGAAATGCATTGGTTCTTGCGCGAGAAAGAATAACCTCAAAACGCAACTCCCCCATTTCTTCAGCTTAAAAACAAAAATAGGTTTTTGTGACATTTATCGCTCTTCCCCTGGACTCTATTCTCAAGGTTTCAATGTATTTAAGTTTAGCATTGGATTTCAACTTGTTTTTTCCTCCTTTTTTGAATTGGCAACATTGCGCCTGGGACAGAAGGGTAAGGGAGACAGCTTAATTACTCGCTCCGAGGATGATCTCTTCGACGGAACGCCCGAACGTTGTTCCAGGTGAAGGGAACGAGAATAAATTGACGTCTGGGAAATTGTCGTTGATTTTGCTCCTCGTGTCGCGGGTTGCCGAAGTCTAGTGCGTAAGGGGCAAGATTATAGGGTGGCTCTAGAATCCCGAGTCTCGATGGACGGGACGGGTTCACTGCGTGCATTTGAATCGTGGCTGCGGTTCAGGGGAAGGGGGAGGGGAAGAGGGAGGGGTAGGGGCGGGCTGGATGCGTAGAGCTATCTTTTGTGCGTGCTGATGATACAGCTGAGAGCGAGCAGCGCGAGCCATCGGAAGGAGTCCTCAGTCCCTCGAGTTTTTTGCTCGTCTTGCGGGTTGCATTTACACGTGAAAACTGGGGTCACGTTGACGGGCAATAAGTCTCCTCCGACTCTTTTTAAATCGCATAAATCTCAGCCTCAAAACTCAACACGCATCTCTTGGTTTTGTTCCTGGTTGAATTCTCGGTCAACGTTTCTCTTGTGAAAAACCACCACGACTTTGAATCGAATAAGGTGTATAGATAAATAGACAAGCCACTCGTAATACAAGCGAGTTAAAGAGTCGTTTAAATGTAAAAACGTGCAAACGTAATAGTCGGGGGAAATTAAGCCTCGATAAGCTCGGAGCTATACCGTGTTTCTTGAGAAATTCTGTGACTTTTTTTTAATTCCTCAGGGGTTTTCTGGGATTTTAGGTGTTTAATTTTAGGAGAATTTCGGTGAATTTTATCCTATCGTTTTCTCCTGATTTTCCTGCGTTTTTTGATGCCAATAAACCTTTCGTCGCAATATTTTCAAAACTGAGTAATATTTTGATCCAAATCTCGGAATTTGAGGCGGTTTGGCTACTATGTTTTTGGTTATTTTGAAAAATCGTTTACAAGAACCTATGTAAAATTGAACGCTCTACAATTCTAATCCTCACCTAAATTGTCAATAAATGAGTCGTTCAGGAGTTATAACGTGTTTTTTGAGAAATTTTGGGATTTTTTTGAGTTTCTTCGGGGTTTTTATAGGGGTCAAATTTTGAGTGAGTTCCGGCGAATCTTATTGGATCGTATTCTCCTGATTTTTCTGCGTTTTTTGATTCCATAAAACCTTTTGGTGCAATTTGTTTCGGGTCAAACCGTAATTTCCCCCGACTATATCGCTGGTAGCACTGCTAACTCACAGGATCCTCTCCTAAACTCATTAATTGATTTTAAACGTACGATCGTAATTGAATCGTATAGTTCGAAAACACGCCATCGTCATTTTTAAGGAAACTACAAAAACTGTGCAGCGCTGGCGGAAAAGTCAATGCAGAAAAAATCTTTTCGGTGTTAAGGAAGAAGTACTAAAATACCTTGCTTATCACCAAAAAGATTTTTTCTGCAATGACTTTCCCGCCCGAGCTGCACAGTTTTTGTAGTTTCCTTAAAAATGACGATGGCGTGTTTTCGAACTATACGATTCAATTGCGGTGTTGCGCACTATAATCGTAATGGAAGATTCATAAAAGCAAATAATTTTACTCCATCAGGAAGTGGCCAGTAATTAAGAGACGGCACGTCTTTGGCACCTTTGTCACGGTACCATTGATCGGTCGTGAATCACTGCCTCTGGTGGCTGGTTACTATATGAATCTTCGAACCCAGCATAGAAAGAGAGGCAACATTAAGACAAAGGAAATCCTCATTATAAGTGCGCGCAACGCTATGTCATTACAATCGCGCGTATAAAAATATTTGATGAGTTTCTCGTACTTACATCATTATTTTTGCAGGGTTTTGACCCTTCAAAGACCAGGTTCGTTCGAGGGAACACCTCTCCTCCGTTTCTAGAGGGAAGGTAGTTAACTGTTCGTACTTTATGGAGTTGGAATTGCCTACACGACGAATTTAAGGCGCCCGGCGAAATCTTATGTTGTAGTGTTTTCATCCGTATGCGTAATGCGTTTGTCCGAAATGAAGACTGAATCAATGTGAAATAGACTAGAGGAGAAAACGAGTGTACTCGAGCTTGGCCCAAAAGGGGTTAAATCTGAGTTGGCCCTCAACCTGTATCAAAAATTTTGGCAACTTTGCATTTGGTAAATTTAAACCCACACAAAATATCGAACTATCGAGAGATCAGCGATTCTATTCAGATCCGGCAATCAATTGTGTGGTCACTGCGGACAAAATACTATACGTTGTCATATTGCACACATCGCCACTGCGTTTATGTGAACCTCCATATCATGTATTTATGTAATAATCGTCACTTTCGCATAGATTAAAATTGAAGCTTGGCTGTTGATTTGCTTACTCACTAAGCGTTTAGTATAACTATGTACATTTAGGCAGATCCAAATCTCTCTCCCCACTCTCTCTCTCTCTTTCTCTCTCTCTCTCTCTCTCTCTCTCTCTCTCTCTCTCTTCCTCTCTCTGTCCTCCTCTCTCTCTCCTCATTTGAACGCGCATGTGTTATAAAATGAGAGAGATTGGGGCGAGAGTCACGTGATGGTCCCTTCCTCTATCCTTTTCTATCACGTGTGTTCAAATGAGAAGAGAGAGAGGGAGAAACGAATACCTAGATCCGCTTCTGTTTTCACTATATTTTTTATTTCTCCTTTTAATAATCTATTTTATCATTTTCAGGTATGCTTGCTTACTTGGTCGTTTACAAACGGTATGTTTCTTTGACCTGCACTTACTCTCAAAGGTATTCAGTTTCCGTCTCTTAAAAGAGAATGAGAACTCCGTGAGAAGTGAAGTGGCTGATATTTTTATGATTCGTCGACATCTATAGGTAGATGTCTCTCCTTATGGTAGCTGCATAAACGCATCCTGTGGTGACGGCCGAAACAGAGTTGCCACTTGAGATGGTGCCCTGCAGTGACCGTCAAATATTGATACCACAAATACTATGCATTCTTAAACGCTAATTCAGCAATGGAGAGAACATCTGAGACTGTCCTCTGTGTGGTTCTACAGAAGGAGACAAATTAGATTGACATTTCCCATATTACCGACGTATTGCTCCGCCATTACGCTTTGAACCTTAAAGTCACTTAAAGCGTTTATGAGTGAATTTCATAATTTTTTGATGTAATGATTGCGGTTGAATCGCTTGAAGCAAAACTTAGCGAGAGTTCCTTTATAAAAGAATTGATTTTCAATTGTGAGAACTATTGGGAACTCCAGTAGTTCTAAAAGAATTTTGTTTTAGTCATCTATAATTGATAAGAACATTTTTCTCTGTGTGCAGCTGTGGCTAGTGGCGGTCCGTGAGTTCAAAAGTAGGAGGACTTTAAAAAAATGTGATGACTTCTTATTTTTTTTTTTTTTTAGCCCTTCTCCATTTAAAAGGGGGGGGGCTTAAGGTGTTGCGATCTTTGTTTTTACCTTTTTTGAGGCCCTTTTACAAAAAAGTAGGGGATTTGCCCCCAAAGCTCCCTCTCCTCCACGGACCGCCACTGGTGTACAGAAAAGAAGTTGACGGGAAACGTGTTGAAGATTGTTCCGGTCCGTCTGGCAACTGAACCGGAGGAGTTGTACGCAGGATAGGTTTGCTCAGTGCAACAAAAGAAGGTGCGACGCGGTTGGTTTACGAGTCCATAAAAATTTGAATTAAAGGCCGCTCTCTGAGCTCACTCATATAGTGGCTCTCGCATCAGGAGTCGCAGGAGCAAATGGACGGTTGACAGGATCACAATCCTGCTGAACTCCCGAGCCTTTAAAAACCGTCGCGTTACGGTCGCGCAGCCTCGAAGCAGTGTTGCCAGTTCGGGGTGAAAAAGCCGCACGTTTTACATTGATTTAAATGGGAACGATACGGCTTTTTGCCCTCAATCTGGCAACACTGCCTCGAAGCCACCTTCGGATATCGTTTTAAAAACGAGCACCTCCCATCGATGGAAACGTCGAAGTGAGCAGCGAACTCGGAACACTTTGAACGGTGAGCCGACTCATAAGCGATAAAACTGAAAACATGTTCCATTCCATTAAGCTTGAGTCATTCTCTCCTCTGGAGCACAGCATGCAGCGTGTCGCAGTGTCGTACGGCCGGGTGCATTGTGTAATATGAAGGGGCGGGAGGAAAGGAAGGCGACGTGATAAGATAGGCGAGGAGACGTCGGTCGGGGTCGGGCTCGTGGGGGTGTTAAAATGCGCTCAAGTTGAGTGTCAGAAAAAAATCGCCTGGTGGTCAATTTGAAGTTGGCTACTACCGACCGACCGACCGACCGACATTCCACTGACGGATCCAGGAATTTACCCTTCTCTCTCTTTCCTCATTAGAATGCGTGCGTTAGAAAAGGACGGATCAGAGGCAGTCACGTGATTTTCGCCATTGGCGGATACAGGGGGGGGGCAAAGGGGGCGATCGCCCCCCCGCTCGGCCCAAAAACAAGGAAAAGAGGGGAGAGGAAGGGGAAAAGCAAGAGCGAAAACAAGAAAAGGGGGCCATTTAGGGGCGAAAATCCAAAATTCGCCCCCCCCCCGTTCGCGAGGGCTGGATCCGCCCCTGATTTTCGCCCCCTCTTCTATCCTTTTCTAATACATGCGTTCTAATGAGAAAAGAAAGAGGACAATAGTTTAATAGTTGTATACGTGGAATCAAATGGAGAACAAACACTGTCTCCAAATTGGGCGAGCCTTAATATCACTGCCGATTGAATCGAATCCGCCGAGCTTCCTCCATCTAGAATGACGGACAAAGATTCCAAATAACTGCAGAATCACCATATCCATCGCAAATAAAAATGCTGGATCGCTTTACGCGCTGTTTGTTACGTTCAAAATTGCATTTTCCGACTCCAGACTCCGAAACATATTACTTCAGACTACAGAAGTGCAAAAATCCGCTTAGGGACAATAAAACTTGACTCAACTGAAAATTCGCTGTTGTAAGCCTTTGAGTGACACGATTTACAATGGATGCTTTATCAAACGAAGATTATAAAGGCGACGCGATTGTATGGGAGGTGGCGTGGGGAGGGGAGGGGTTCGGGAGGGAAAGGAGGGGAAAGTTAGAGAGAAAATTACATCGCGCGTAAATGCTTCATTGAGGTGATGGCTCACGAGGTAAAACTTCAGGTGCGCTCTTTACCATAGAGACCTCACTGCAATCCTAATGTTAATTTTCAGTGTAGAGCCACTCTCATATTTTATGGGTCCTTAATTCGGATCCTGCGCTTCAATCCTCACTGAGCGATGGATGGCTTTTATTCGGAAGAGTACTCATAGACTGTTCATGGCGAGGCAGCCCGCAGCAGCCGGATCTTCGGAGCACGCGTTGATTAAATACGGTGTTCCTTAATTTAGAGGTTTGGAGAAGTTACGTCTGTAATTACTAACAGGATTAGAGAAAGGGATTATGAGATGGAAAAAAAGTACCCATCACTGCGCTTTTATTTATCGACCGAAAGTCAGACGGTGTTGCCGCAGCCAATTGCCATAGGGCACTCGGAGAAAAACTTAAATTTGGAGCTATATGTACGCCGGAAAAAATAAAAAAATAAAAAAAAGGCTCTCTAAAACTAGTACTGTACAGAGTTACTATCGTGTAAAGTAACAAGAGAATCGTGTTTGTTGTGAAGTAACAACGCAGAATTCTGAATTAATTTAATTTATTTTGGGCCAACATTGCATCTCCGGAACTAGGTATATGTATAAAAGCACTGGAAACCATAAAAGCATCCTTGTTCTCAGCTTACCGAGTATCACAGTGACGTCGTGTTAAATCTTGCCAAGCAGCATCTTATCCATCAGAAGGCATGGAAAAGATCGAACTATCGGAAGTCTACAGTGCACTCCTTATAATCGATGTTTTGTGTGGGTTTAAAAGGGAAAATTGCAACGATGCCAGATTGCACACAGTGCCTCTATTCCGATTACTTTCATATCCTCATCACGTACAAAAGTATACCTAAATTTAGACCTTTGTAGAGGTCTTTAAATTAATTATTCTAGATCTGTCCTTCCCAGCATTTAAGGGTTATATTCGCTAGTTTTTACAACTTTGTCGATGTCCAATTCATCCATGACAAAAGCTTGCAACAGCCGAAATAGCATCATTGCTCTGAACTAGATGTGGCAACCTGGGTAAGGATGCTGAACAAGATGGACAAATGCTGGAAACCGATGTTGCCAAATTTTGGGTTCTTAGCATTTATTTGAATGGGCAATTTGCGGTTTAAAGCCGCACACTTTACAACAATGCTAGACACGCACCGCGACCGGTAACGCATAGATTGGACGCACGCACGCCGCGCCGCGCCGCGCGCACCGTATGCGGGATGATTACGCTATATAGATGAGGCCAATCAAAGACCTTTTTTTTACATGATAATTATAAGGCCGGCCACATATCACTGCTGACAGCAGCTCCCCCCCCCCTCCAATTCTATTTTATAAGAGCGGATAGTTTATGATGTTGCGCGCATTGTCCTGCGTGGGCTCAAAAAAGCTGCTGTTTTACGCCTTCGATCTATATTTCATTCGGATCACTTTTTTCCCCTCTTTTAATATAGCGCACGCCCGTCGCCCCCGCAGTGGTCCCCGACAAAGATTACTGATGCACACTGTCGTTGCATAAGGCCAAGTTTTGGTTGTGTAAACAAATCCCGGGATTGGTATACAACCCGCCGGCTACTTATGAGCAATCGTATGGTAATGTTATCGAGTTGATGATCGAATGCGTGGTATTCTTATGGATGTCATTCCGATAGACACCCTCCCATCTCTACAGAAATTCGCCGATGACTCCTGAGCTACCGGAGAATTTTCGCAGAGATAGGAGGGCTTCTATCGGAATGTTACCACCCATAAGATAACACTTACTCAATCATCGATTCGATGGCGGTGGTTTTTCTTCATCTAAATTCTTGTTCACGCAGGGCAAGCTGCCTGATCCTCGATCTGATCATTCTACGCAGAATGAAATTTAGGAAATTCCACCGTTGCCAAATTGCATGAGCAGCCTCCGCTTCCTCTAGCCATGGTATTAAAATTTCACGTGAAATTACAACGGACGTCGTTGTAAAGATGGTCGATTATAAGAGTCAGAAGCCGTCTAAAGCAGCAACGAATACAAGCAAAATGTTCGCCATGATATTCTACACTCAATAAATCCATGTAGAAAAATACATTTTTTTACGTGTTTTTTTTTACATCGTCCATTAAACAAAAAAAAATAAATATTCTATCCACTTTATGACATTGTCATAAAGTATCTAAATGTGCATAAAAAAAAAATAAAAAAAATAATTTTTAGCAAGTATTTACCTTCATATCTTGAAGGTCCGCCACAAACATCTTCGAATATTGGCACCTTTCACCTCACTGCACCTGGAATTATTGAATAATAGCAAACTCCAAAAAATCGCTATTGACCGGTGCGTCAAGTGCGACCCCTCCTGCTCCTCTCTCCGCCTCCTGTCATTATTTTGAGGAGCCGATCACTGATTAGAGGTCCACAAACTATCTAGTTTGCGATAATCGATGGGATATTCATCATTGGGTACCTCGATAAACGACTGAAGTTCCGCCTAATTTAGCAAAAGGAACCATAGTGGTTTACCATGCCGTGTGGTCGGTGCCAAAAAAATCTTGAGTACAGTTTTCACCAATCATTCTTGTCGTGCATCCATTTCAAAATGCCATAACAGTTTTGGACAATGGGGCCATTGCGCACTTTTGCTATAAGCGATTTAATAGTCGATTATGGCGTGAAAACCTCAAAAAATAACGATGGCGGCACTAAAAACTTCCAAAATCCACTCCTAAACTCAATAGACGCAGTTATTTGCGGGAGCGTAATGGTGGCCGAAGGCACTAACAATGGGAGATTCCCATCTAACAATTCTGAAACTCCATCAAGAAGTGACCAATAAGAGACTACTTTCATTTGACACCGGTGTCACTTGGTGTTGCGGTACCATTCATCGGATGTGGATCATCACTCTGATGACTAATTACTCTGTGAATCATCCTTGTCAGCATAGAAAGAGTGACGAAATTAAGATAGGAATCTCCCATTGTTAGTGCCTTCAACCACCATTACGCTCGCGCAAATAACTGCGTTTATTGAGTTCAGGAGTGGATTTTGGAAGGTTTTAGTGCCGCCATCGTTATTATTTGAGGTTTTTACGCCATAATCGAGTATGAAATCGCTCATAGCAAAAGTGTGCAATAGCCCCATTGAATGGGGTTCCACCCCTTATTGTAAAAGTTCAAAGGCAACCATGTTCTAACAATCCTCGCTGCGAAAATCAGAAAATGGCGCCAGGGTGAAAGCTCTCTGAATAGATTCAGTTCAGTATTTTTAATTTGTCCGCGAACTGCAAGATATGTCAAGCTGCTACACACACTTACCCGCTTCGCACATTTTTTATCTTTTATTTTTATCTCTTCTTTTTTTTCACAGTCAGTTTATTTCCTCTCGAAAACTTGCGACAATCTCAATAGCGCGCACTTCACATCGTTAGGTTAGCGTTCTCTAATTCATCCCTTTATTGTCTCGGTGCAGAAAAGATTATGGATAGCAGTACTTTTCAATAAACATAGTTATACCACATCACAGGATAACGTAATCTTTTCTGCATGGATGCAGTAAACCGATGAATTCAAGAACGCTACCTAAGTTGGAATGTTCCGCTCAGACGTTGAGATTTGAGAGGACATCCGTACTACCGTAATATCCGCACCCCCTTTTTTAATTCCTTTTTATTGCAAGTTTTTCGTGGCTGCGTTATTTCTGGTTTTAATGACAATCCGCAGCGGAACAGAAAACTTCCGACCCACTTAAATAAATTTAATACTTCAACGTTCATCAGTTTGATCGAAAATAACTCAGGTTCTGATTTTTTTTTTTTTTAAATCTCTGGCTTCTGAAAAATCGAGCATTTATCTTTAACTACCCATCAGAATTTTCCTGGAACATTTAATCAATTTCTTTGTGTTTTATGTAGAGCATGGAGCATATTCAACCTTTGCCGTTAAAAAGGTAAACAGTCTTCTTTTTAGCTCAGGAAAAAAGCTCGGATTTTAATCCAATCTATAACGAGCTTTCTACGTATTAATCTTGAACCAAGGCAAGATAGCCAGACGTCTTTATAAAGTTTACTTGAAATTACTTAACGTATTTAAAATCAAGCTTGCCCAGCAAATACCAAAATTGTGCTCTGAAAGTTGGACTGGACTTTAAATCAAATACAATAATGACTTTTCTACCCCGATAAGGAGAGCAGTTTAGCAAGGACATCACTTAAGAATCACAAAGGTACGTCTGTTGTAAAGAAGATTCACCAAAATCTAAAAACCCATAGGTATATCCCTCACACAACACCTCCACCCCTCCCCCCTTGAAGAAGACGAACTTTTTTGTGATATTCACCCTTTCCTATGTCAGAGGCGAAGTCCGTAAATTCTGTACTCCCCCCCCTCCCCTAAAGTTTTCTGGTTGCGCTATTGTTTATATTTGAGCCTATAAACTCCGAAACTTCCTGGATTATTTTGAGTATTGAATTCGTGTTATACGATGTGCCGAGGCCAGTTTTACATTCAACGCACAACGCAATTTAGTTGCAGGGGCGTTATGGGGGGTTATGTGGGTACCCTTGCCCCGGGCGGCACTCTCGGGGGGCGGCAAAATCAGGTTGAACAACCAAAAAAAAAAAAAAAAGTTATCAAATCTCAAAATGAATTTCAGAGGGCGGCAAAATCAGTGTGTAACGAGCAAAAAAGAAAAAGAAAGAAAAAAGAAAAAAAAATAGGCCATCAAATTTGTAATTTTGTTCGCCGAGGGCGGCAAGATTGCATTCTTGCCCCCCCCCCCCCCCTCTCTGGAAACCACGGCACGCCCCTGTTTAGTTGTGAAGGAAACATTATAGAAAAATGAACTAAAGAATATTTATGAATGAAATAGAACAGATACATTCAAGTTATCTTCTAAAAGGTGGTCGCTTTCCGACTTTGCGAAGCAAGACACAGTAGAACTATAAATGTAGAATTAAAGTTAAAAACTTCGGAAAATCATGATTTTAGGAAGAATATCACTGTGTTACAGACCAAAGTGGTCGTAACAATAAACTAACAGGTGGGAAGCAAACGAAACGAACAGAACAACGGATTAACGGAACGAAAGGCGATAATTTATTAAAGAGAAATAAACAGAATCAAAACGAACCAAACGAACCGAAGAGAGAAGTTAACAAACTAAAGAAATGAAGATTTAAGAAAAAGGGATTAACACATTTTGGATCAGAGTAGGAAAAATCAAGAATTGCACGGGCTCGGGTGACCGGTCGAAGAGGCAGCTAAAAACTCACTGAAGATGGCGAATCTTCGGCCGGTCCACCGAGCCCACTGGTTCCCATCTCCATTCCGGTCCTCCCCTGGCGGAGCGGACCGGAATCGAGACGGTTAACCGGAACAACTGATAAACTATTCTATCATATTAAACAGAAAAAATTAAACAATCTAAATGTATCGGAGTGCACACTTTTATATCATACTAATGATGTTTACTATGAAATTTGTTACGTGTCAAATGAAAGAGATCTCCGTCATAATCAGCATAAGCAAACCCTCTGTGACGATAAAACGACTTGAATCCTTCTCTTTTTTCCCTTTCCGCAGAACTTTATTTGCGTAAACGCGTACCTATATACCTTTAAACCTATGGCTCCATGAAACCTTTCTGAAGATGTAAATTGGTATGACAGTGAGTAATAATCTCTGTATACCTTTGCGATTCGGGGTTCAATTTATTTGTATACCTCCGCTAAGCGCAAATGCAATGTTGCCATTTTGTTGACAGTTCTCCGAAAAGTATATCCCATGATTCATTTAATCTTCGCAGAAATATCTCGAACCAAACGAAGATTTGGCAACGTTGGCGCTAACCGCGTCCGTGCGTCCAACCCCCAATTTGTCATGTATCGCCACCACCGCAGTTCCACCTCTATAGCCTTCGTCGCTCTAAGCTGAGCCACCCTCACAATAACCCACACAATCACGACCATAGTGATGATTTAGAGCAGCGATGATGCGGTCGGAATCGTAAACTATACCGCACCTATGCTTGTGCCTTCAATAGTCGATTTTACAGCCCGACCGAAAAGGTTCGCGGAAGAAAAAGGATCAGTTTATATAATTCTGTCTGGTTTAAGAAGCAGTGGCGGCTCGTGCAATTTGACAACAATCGATTTGAAAGTGAAGCAGCGCTTCGCCAGCATTCGATTGTTTTACATTGAGTAAAATGGAGAAAAAACATTGTTGCCAAATAGCTCGAGCTGCCACTGTTAAGGAAGGACCGTTGATAGTGTCGATATACACTGAAGGCAGTTGCGTAGCGTGCATCTGGCAACGTTGTATTTTACCCATTTGAACCTGTGCTAAAAGTCGAATATAGGCCTGTGCGATGTTCGATACATCGACGCTTGTTCGATGTTTAAGGGACATCAAATGCGGTCCGATGTCTCATGAGATGCATCGAAACATCGATCCACATCGAAACATCGATCCGCATCGAAACATCGATCCACATCGAAACATCGATTCACATCGAAACATTACAACTTCTATTCATATCGATTTTGCCGACCAAAGGGTCGTGTTGGTCACTGTTCCAGGCGATCTTTAAAACAAAAATCAAGAAATATGACAGTTTTTGTTGATGTTTTGGTATTTTGATGTAAATGTAATGCTTACATGCAGATCGATTTTTCGATGCATATCGATGTTTCGATGTTTTTAAGTAAATTAATGATTCGATACCGATCGATGTTTCGATGTGGATCGATGTTTCGATATTTTCCGATATTTTTCGATTTTTCGATGTTTCGATACATCGCTCCGATGTTAGAAATCGGCATCGAAGTGACTTCGATGGACCGAACGAGACATCGCACAGGCCTAGACTCGAATACGGGGGTATTCACAGTTCACCGAGTACTTGCACGAGTAAAACGTCCTACAGAGTAATTTGTGCACATATTTCCAGTGGCGAGGCGTGAAATTTGGCAACAATGTAGTTTCTCCATTTTAATTCACCAAAAAGGTCGAACGCTTCAGTCATCGGCGATGACCAGGCATTTCGACCTTTCTAATGTGTTTAAATGGGGAAATAGGAACGTTGCCAAATCGCACGCCTCGCCACTGGTATTTCCAGTAGAGGATAAAAAGAATGTCAGACAACATCTCTATAGAGGTATATAAACTACACCCGCAATACTTACATCAGCTCAATTAATTTAAGCATTGCAGGTGGGCCTACCTAAGCCCAAATCAATAACCCGTCGTCTGACGGTCTTTTTTTTCCTTCGACTGTATACGTCTGTCATTGGCGGTTCTTGCTATTTGGCAACCATGTTTTTTTGCCACTTGAAGCTATGCATAAGTATCGATTTAACAGAAATTCGGTGCATTCCCCGAAAAAAGATTATTTTACGAAGGTTTAAATGGAGAGAATGCGTTGTTGCCTCTTTGCGCGAGCTGCCGCACTGACGACGTCTGTGAATTCTCGAACATTTAAAATTATAAGTTATATAGAGGGTTACTTTCTTTATAAATTAAAATTAAATTTGTATAATTAAATAATAATTAAATACACTGTTTCTAGTTATTTCATCATTCAATTGGTTAATCAAACTTTAACAGTCGATGTTGCTTACAAATAAATATACTGAATACAGGAAAAACTCACACATAGTGCACGGTATGTCTTGACCAAATTGACCCTTTAAGGACCAGCGGGCCGATCATTTCATCGTTAAATCGATCGTTATAACTGTCTATACGAGTGATCCTATTGGTCGAGTATTGTAAAACTTGGCTGTTGCTATGGTAACCATCGTTAAGAGTCTCGTTTTGTAAAAGATACTTATGAGTAACCTTTAAAAAACGGACACTATAACGATGGTTACCATAGCAACAGATAAGTTTTACAATACTCGACCAATAGGATCACTCGTAGACAGTTATAACGATCGATTTAACGATGAAGTAAATGATCGGCCCTCAGGTTAGTTCATGAGATCACCACCCCTCCGTTCATACAGGGAAGGTAGAACTGTTCGTACTCGATGGAGTCGGAATTGCCTACACCACGAATTGAAGGCGCCCGACGAGACCTAATCTTGTAGTGTTTTCATCTTTATTTGCGTTTATCCGGAATGAAGACTGAATCAATGTGAAACAGGCTAAGAGGATAAAAACGAGTAAACTCGGACTTGGCCCATAAGGGGTTAATATAACCTCATAATGATATTTTGGATCAGTGACTCAAAAACCTTGCAGAACTCAAACCACTCACCCGAGCTCCTGATAGAATGTTAACTCGCCTGCATGTTCTCTCCCGCAAACCGTTTACAGTGAATCGAAGTAATCAAAATGATCGAAAACGCAGATCGTAGCATTATTTTATCTCTCGTTTACGAGTTTTACGCACTTTTACTGGGCGTGATTACACAAATAGATAACGATATCTATCAAAACTGGTCAGAAAGAATAAAATTGTATTTTCTGCTGTGGAAGTCGCTCTAACCTGAACTTAAAAGGATGTTTGGAGTGTCGCAGGAGTGAGTTTCATTCTACTTCTCAATTAGTTCGATGCGCATCCTGTCTACATGTATAACTACCGAACAAAACATGATTGCCAGATTGTGTGGAAGGAAGTGCAACCAGGAATGTGTTTTTCTCTCACAGAAGATAGAGAAGGATCTCTCTTTCCTTGTAGAGAAGGATATAGAAGGAAAGGCTACCACATGTGACGTTAGCTCTACCTTCGCCCTCTTTTCTAACACGCACGTGTTTAAAAGGATAAAGAGAGAAAACAACATGAACACTATGACTTTCAAAAGAAAGTCCTTTCATCGAAATTGTTCTTGATGAATATTTCTTTTATTTTCCATAGCTTTTAAATTTTTTGAGGCATAATGTCACAAGTGGTAATTGTGTGAGACTCTGAAATACCTGAAAACCGTAAAAATTAATAAATTGGTGGAGAAATGAAATAATGACAATTTCTATCAGGACACTTTCTTTTGAAAGCCACAGTACCTACATACACCACATAAGAACTTACATTTTTCTCTATTTGTCCTTTGGAATGAATTTATTAGAAAATGATAAAAGAACGAACTATCACATGGCTTTGACGCACCTATAGCTCCATCCTTTTCCAACATATGTGCTTACCCTTTTCATTACGACTTTCGAATTTATTCGTTCTGGTGACCAAGTCCGATCGACACTATATCATAATTTCAGGGCTGCCGTTTTGCGTATGATCAATGCTATTTGCCTATTCACCGATGATTCCACCGGTTGAGAAAAGATTACACTGTTCAGATCAGTGCATGACTGTATTAAACTAAAATACTCGTATCTGTAATCTTTTCTCAACCGGTGGAGTCGTCGATGACTTTAAAAAACTTGCGGATATTTTAATTAACCAACGGAGTATCCACCGATTAAGGAAAGATTACAGATCATAGTATTTTCGTGCATTACAGTCATACACTGAACTGAACTGTGTAATCTTTTCTCGACCGGTGGAATCATCGGTGAAGAGAAAAATAGCATTGATTATACGCAAAACGGCAGCCCTGCATAATTTATTGTTGACATTAAGTGACGATAGAAATTATTCATATTATCAAAATAAAGTTCCTTAGAGCGCCTTCAATCAACAGCATATGCAAAATTAGTATAACTTAGTTGGCATATTTTAACAACCCTCTTAATTTATGAGCGAACGATCGGCGATCTTATTGAATTAACTTGGTATTTAAAGAGTTAAATGGATTTTAAATGGAGTTAAACAAATTTTGAAAAATATACGTTCAAATTTTTCAATTTACAGTTTGAAGCTTTCACTGCACATTCGGGCAACCATGGAGCAAGGCGAGCTATACATATAAAAAAGAGGGTGTGTTGGTAACGTGGAGTGGTGCTTTTCGGGAACCAATTAAAAGGCGGTAAAAGTTGACAAGATAAATTGACATAAAACCGAACCAATAAAACGGAATCGAGAGCAGAACGAAATCGGGGGAACAATTCAAATTTGGTAGCAAAACTACACGTGCTCATGCTCAACCCGATTGTTACAAAATATTCTGGTTTCTTTCTCTCCCCCCCCTTCTCTAGAACATTCAAATTAATTACTATGTGTGCATACTCGTTAAGTCTCCGTATTTTATTATTATCGCTTCTCGCCCGCCGGGGTTCGCGATTCGAAAGGAGCGAACATGGAAGGAACTTTCGAACTTTAAAACACTTTTATTTCATTTGGGGGGGGGGGAAACAAAACAAAAACAAACAAAACAGCAAAAGCTCAATCATTTATTGAACGTGGAACCTTTAAGTATCATGTACCCTAGCATTACTCTGTATGCCGCTTATACATATATGTTGGACCGATCGATCTTTACCAATCGTTTCCGAGTCAAACATTTCTAATTTAATGTAAGCTTTATTCACAAAATAGTTTTCAAAAAATTCGAAGTAAGTAATTTTTTTGTTTCTCTGGCACAAATAGATCAACTAAACGTAAGTTGATCTTTGCGAGTGGGTGTAAGTACATAAACAATTAACGTAATGTTAAGAACATTGCATGTTCCTGCTTTCGACCCTCCAGCAGGCGTAAACTAGCTTTTGTGTTGTACGGGGAATAACATCTGTCATCCATTCTTATTATCATCGGTCTAATCTCAAAGACTATTGTGCACATAGGTAATAAGTTTTTCAGTCGGGAACATAATTAATTACTAACGATATATTTGTATTTTATTATCATATGCCTGCAAATGGGCAAAGAATGAGAAAGTCGAATTCCAAATGGATATAGCTGAGGATACGCTTCTGATCGGAGACATATCTCAACATTTTCCTCCCTTCTTTTTCACTCTCTTTTTCCTCCTCAGGACTTTTTCAATATGTTCTAGTTTTCAGCATGTGAACCGGAAAAATTTACGATGTTCAAAAAGTTCAACTCTTTCTCGTAACTTCTCACTTTATTCAATCGCCCGCAAAGTTCAAGCCACCCAGTGTTGACTGGTGTACGAGGCAGGCAATGTTGCTAGATTTTCCTAAAAATTACCAAATATGACATTAAATATTATATAGGAAAAATCTGATAATCATCCAAAAAAATGGCAACACTGGATGCAGGAGTGGCTCTTGATATGAAATTTACCAAGGTATCCTCCATAATTACTCCTATAGAAAAAAGCAGTCCTTCCGTGGCGTCATATGGGGGGCGGGAAGGGGAGGTTGGAATTTGGAATTTGGCCTAAAAACTGGATGAAGTTTGTTTCGGGGGAAATCAAAGGAAATTTTTTGGAGAAATCTGTTTTCCTAGTAGGCTTCCTCTCCCCCATTCAAAAATTGATTTTTTTATGGAAAACCTGATGATTTATGAGTGAAAAACTCCAAAAAAAAAAAGTCATCAGACACCCCCCCCCCTAATAAGTGGCGAAATTACGCTCAGGATCTTAATTAAACTCTGAAGAATAACCTAACCTATAACGTAAGTTGTTGTGTCATAACCGCAAAAACTTCGAAAATTAGGTGCGTGTATGAATTCAAGCTCAGAAAGGTTTGATCCAATGTGCTTCAATATTCTATAAATGTATTGAAATAGACTCCGATTTTCGGGTCCATTTCGAATCTTCAATTCGACAACAAAGCATGTTTAACGAAACAGTCAAAAAGTTTAAATGTTACTGAAAGAGCAGGAGTGTAACTATATAGACCCTATTGTTTCCGGTTGTTTTGGGAGAAGAAGGGAGAATTTAAGTGGGTGGGCCACCTCAAAACCGCGTCCTGCAATATAGTACGGAGGAAGGGAAGAAACATCCAGATTCTAGTTGGAGGAGGGAGGAAGCCAAGAAAAAAGGGGGGAGGAGTAACTTTTTCAATTTCAATCGCCCGGCGGTCGCTATTTATAAATTTTTTGTTTTGGAATCGAGAGTCAATGTGATGGCATACGACCCTGCGAAGGAAGAGGTAGGAGAGTAGGGGGCTGGATCAATGCGATGTTGCCGAACCTGGAACTGGAAGAATGAGTAAATTGGACATTTTATTGACGGTTTGATATTCGATAAAGTGACATCACGGAATCAGAAAACCAAATTAAAATTACTGAATTATTATACCAAACCAGCTTTTGATTGGTAAAATCCGAAATACTCCCTTTCACTTTCTATCGCACACACACACAACCACTCACATCCACTATTTCAGATCTTTCAACCGTAATTAAAAGCTTCCCAGCGACATTTCTAGGTTTAAATGGAGCTCTTGGAAGGTTTTGCTGTTGACAAATCAAGTATCAATTCCAATGTAAAATGCTGCGAAAATAACGATGATACCATTAAAAAAGTCTGAAACTCATTCCTCGCAGAGAAAATTTAACTTGAAATTTCGGGTGACCACTCTTGCATGTATGCACCAACCTTGGATTCGGACCCCAAACAGAAGAACAGGACATGAAATTAAGTGCCGTCTTCCTCGTTTATTACGCAACGTAGAACTTTTCTGTAGTTATCACCGTGCTCCTAGTGACAAAATGTGTATAAATAGACCTTTGATTCCTTCAAATTTACTTTTTGAAAGCAAATTCATTAATCTCATTGTTCAAATTCGTACGTTATGTTCTTTTGATTGGGGTCCAAATCCGAGGTTATTGCATACATGCAAGGGTGGTCACCCGAAATTTCAAGTAAAGTTTTCTCTGCGAGGAATGAGTTTTAGACTTTTTTAATGGTCTCATCGTTATTTTCGCAGCATTTTACATTGGAATTGATACTCCATTTGCCTCCAGCAAAACCGTGCAAGAGCTCCATTACATGTTGAAAGTTTAAAATTTGTCTTGAGAATTTCTAAATGATAAATTGATCAGTTATTTACTTTTCGATTCTTGGCCAGATTTTCAAGATTTTAGACCTTAGCGTGGCGGATCCAGGAAATAATTGTCCGTCTGCCTCTGTGTCCATTTGAACGCGTGTGTTAGAGGAAGATAGAAGAGGGAGCGAAAATCACGAGAAGGCCCCTATAATCTGTCCTTTTCTAACACACGCGTTCTAATGGGAAGAGAGAGAGAAAGACCAAATTCCTGGATCCGCCAGTACCAATGCCCCAACGCAACGATGAGGACGAGCGCCAACAAACCACTTCGTTCGTTTGACATGGGCTTATTGAACAAAGGTATCTGGCAACTGTTTTGAACGTTGATTTACATTGTGCGTGTGATAGATGGCGCTGCTGGAACTTTGGACCGCATGACTGTCGAGACGATCAGACGATTAGACGATTAGACGCACAGTGAGACGACGCCGCGCGCTGGTAGTTTTGCAGACGTTAAGTGAGGGTGAGGGAACATAATGAGTGCCATATTGAGGAATATAGAATGGGCTTTTTGCAGTTTGACAACGTTGCAGTATCCGCTTTTAACCCGTAAAAATAGAAAAATTCCAGAGTATCCACCACAGATCCTAGTGTTCGATATTTGTCCTGCTTTTAAATGGACAGAAAAGAACGTTGCCAGTTGCACGCTTTGCCGCTTGACTGCATTGCAGCCAAGAAATTAGGGGGGGGGGGGGGGGGGGGGGGGTTAGACAATTGTTACTGGGGGGGGAGGAAGCCAAAATTTGGTAAAATTCCTCTTAAATCGCAAAAAATTATCTTTGAGCTGGCCAAAGTTGGGTATCAAGGAGGTAAGGGGGGGGGGGGGTTTCCAGACACCCTGGACCCTCTTGGCTACACCAAAGCCGCTTGAAACCTCATTCTTTGGCTGTAATTCGTGCAGATACTTCGGGTAAAATAATTCAGAGACCATTTTGGACTTGGACCTGGATCTAGTTCTCCGGTCATTAGTGCCTCAGTACCGTCACCCGGCCAACTTCCACTTGCTCCAATTTTCGGACGCCCCCTTATGAGTTTTCCAATTGTTTAGCTCTTTTATTTGTTTTAGGTCTTTGTAGTTGTACTCCCATGTCCGGAAATGCTCTCAAATCTCTCTCCACTTTGCGACAGGGAGGTCGCGAGAGAGAGAGAGAGAGAGAGAGAGAGAGAGAGAGAGAGAGAGAGAGAGAGAGAGAGAGAGAGAGAGAGAGATCGTAGCATTGGAAGCTGAAATGACGCCAAGAAGATGCAACGACGACGTGCCTCTTCCCCGAGCTGAAGTTTCGTCCGACGTCGAGAAGGGGAGAAGGGCAGGGGGTAGTCGGCGGTTGATCGAGGATTTGTTCTGTGAGTGTCCCTGTTTTTAATACTCTCTGTTCAGCGTTCAGCCTCCTCGGTTTTTGTTTTACGCCCCCTCCTTATTCCCCGTAAGAAACGCCTTGGAAGCCTCCCCCCTTGACCCCCTAAACCCCCCCCCCCCCACCTGCCATGCTCTGCTCACCCGCGTTTCAGCCCCATCGCGGGTCCCTCCATTAATCTTGTATCGCTTTCCCGCGGGCCCTCGGCGTCGATCGCGCTTCTCTTTGGATTTGGCTTATGATCCGGCCCCCACGGAGGACCACTTCGTTTCGTTCTGATCTTGATTCGATCTCCATTCGTCGAACGAAATGAAATGTCTCTATAGTTTCTGAGTTCGTTTTTTTCTCCCGATCGCCTGTCTTTTAATTAGTTTGTAATAGTATCTCAATTCTTGATATTCTCTCCCTCTCTCTATCTATCTCTCTCTCTCTCTCTCTCTCTCTCTCTCTCTCTCTCTCTCTCTCTCTCTCTCTCTCTCTCTCTCTCTCTCTCTCTCTCTCTCTCTCTCTCTCTCTCTCTCTCTCTGTGACGTGTTTGAGTTGCCTAGGGATGCCCATGTTTCGTCTTACTATAATCGGTTGAAATGGTTGCGTTTAGCGAGCAGGCGGCGCTTGCTCGTCTCTTGTTTATTGTTCAAAATTTTTAAATTTCGAGACCCTCCTTATTTATATGCTTTGTTTAATTTCAGTTCTTCCTTTCACCGATATCCTTCAAGGTCCCAATTATTATTGCAGATCCCTAGGAACAGAACCAACATTTTCAATAGGTCGTTTAGTATTGAGGGGTGCCGTTTGTGGAATCAGCTGCCCGGCCAGCACAGGGACCTTGCGCTTTCGGCGGGTGCCTTCAAGCGCGGGATCTCTGAGCTGCTCGTGGTGGACTGGTGACGCAATCGTTATACTTATTTAATTTACTGAGTTCATTTATTATTTAAACGTTGTTTAATTGTCAATAATTAATTTTTTTTTTTTTTTTTTTTTTTTTTCCCCTTCCCCCTCTCTCTTCTCTCCTTCTTTTTTGCATACTTACTCGGTCTCTTTAACTCTCTCCCTGGGTAGTTTTTTCTTTTTGTCTTTTTATCTTAATATTTCAGTTTGAATTTGGTTTTTGTCTTTAGTCGTTTATATATAAAATAAAATTTCAGTTTTCTTATTCTGTTAGTATTCTCTACTTATCTTAATAGTTTCTCAATTTATATTTTATTTTTTTTTGTTAGTCATATATCGTTTAATTATTGTATTTTCCTTTTCTTTTTTTTCTTTTCTTCTGTTTGTAGAATTTTCTTTGTGATTTATTTTTACTACTATTTAATTTTGTTTCGTTAAGTTAATTTTATGCTGGTTAAGTTTAAGAGAGGGTCTTGAGCCCTAACTTTGCCATCCTTAGTTTTAGTTTCTTTATTTTTTTGTCTAATTATTGAATAAAAAACCGTATCATCTCTCTCTCTCTCTCTCTCTCTTTCTCTCTCTCTCTCTCTCTCTCTCTCTCTCTCTCTCTCTCTCTCTCTCTCTCTCTCTCTCTCTCTCTCTCTCTCTCTCTCTCTCTCTCTCTCTCTCTCTCTCTCTCTCTCTCTCTCTCTCTCTCTCTCCCCTCTCTCTCTCTCTCTCTCTCTCTCTCTCTCTCTCTCTCTCTCTCTCTCTCTCTCTCTCTCTCTCTCTCTCTCTCTCTCTCTCTCTCTCTCTCTCTCTCTCTCTCTCTCTCTCTCTCTCTCTCTCTCTCTCTCTTTCTCTCTCTCTCTCTCTCTCTCTCTCTCTCTCTCTCTCTCTCTCTCTCTCTCTCTCTCTCTCTTCTCTCTCTCTCTCTCTCTCTCTCTCTCTCTCTCTCTCTCTCTCTCTCTCTCTCTCTCTCTCTCTCTCTCTCTCTCTCTCTCTCTCTCACCCTCTTTAAGTCGTATTCTTCGTCTTCCTACTCCTCCATTACGCATCTGCAGGCTGATTCTCCCTGTTTGGACGAGACGAGACGAGATAGGAAGTAACGATGAATCCCATTGGTTTAAATGGCGTCACGTGACAGATTTGGAGTCATTGCGGCGCGATTGCGAGTGCTCCGAGTCATGATTTTGAAATAAATGACTCGGAGCACTCGCAATCGCGCCGCAATGACTCCAAATCTGTCACGTGACGCCATTTAAACCAATGGGATTCATCGTTACTTCCTATCTCGTCTCGTCTCGTCCAAACAGGGAGAATCAGCCTGCTGGAATGCCTTAAATCCAATGAGAATAGTCGGTACCACAAACTAGCTTGTTAAACGGACGACTTTTCGAGCTTGTTTGATGCGGGGCGGGATTATAGGGTTGCCAGACGCTCCTGTGTTTGTAGATTTAACTTCCACTTTTCGGCATCCGGTTCTGCGTTACACTGAGGCTTAAGCGGAACCAGCGACAATTTATGAATGCTAGAGACCACGCCATGATCAAGGTAACATATGATGCTGGGGATTCGGTTCAAGTGATTTGCCAGAAACCCGAACCGAACCTCGAACAGCATTTTTTTGTTTTGTTTTTTTTTTTCCCCCATGACCCACCAACCAATTATCGTTTGAGTGGTTTTCAATTTGCCGAGAACCGTCAACCGAGCCGGACCGATCTTTGGTCACTGTTCAAAACCCTGATTTAAATTTTGAACAGGTCAATCCGATGCGACAGCAATGCAATGAAGGCTTTTGCTCCTTTTTTGTAGCGGCAATAGGAATTTCGCGAGATTGTTGAATCAACCTACCATTTGAATAGCATGGTTTCCCGTTTTGCGCGCAAAAATTCAGCATCTACAGCGCTATCGGACTGATCTGTTTTAATGGTCCTTGGACCAAGCGCAAGCCCATCGCGCGATCGCACGATTGCAAATATGCCGCATTCTAGCAAACGGAAGCCTTATCGAATGAAATCAAAATCCTGTAAGAATTTCGATTACTCTGAAATTGATTTAGAGAAAAACTTTAATCGATCATAATTTATCGAATCGCTTTATTTTACATTCATCTTTTGACTTTTTAACTCGAAAAAATTACCAAAGAGTACAGCAAAATATACAATGTTTTTCACATAACCTGTTCACTATGTTTTTTTCGAAGGGACGACCATAAAAAATCTTAAAAATCGGTTTTTGTATTATCTTTGACCTGAACTTAATTTAAAAATATTGTTGAAGCCCAAACTTGGGGGTTTGGGGGTTAGGGTGATTTTCAGGGGGGCCGCCCCCCCTGGGTTTCAAATTTTTCAAACAGCAAACCCTATCTTGTGATACCTCATTTGAAAGGGCACTAAATTCTAAGCGCATTTTGGATTCAATCAGAAGTCGATATCTTAATTCGTGTTCGAGATATCGGTTATTGAAGTTCGATTTAGGACCAATTTTCGAAAATTCTTAACTCCTACGGAAAGAATCATAAAATAAAAAAACGCGCTTGCAAACTGTTTATGTACTCGATGAATACTTTCAAGAAAAAATTTCGAATTTGGAACCAAAGAAACCGGAAGTTGGCTTTTAGGCCTCCTTTCGTTTTTGGCGGGAAAACCCCCATTTCTCGAAAGTTTCAAATGGCAACCTCTATTTTGTAATACCTCATTTGAAAAAGCGTGAAAAGTTGTTTACTTTGGCAATCAAAAGTTTAATGTTGTTTTCCTATTCGATGCATCGAAAATCGACATTCGATTAGGACAATTTTGGAGCCATATTTTGACCCCGTAAAAAATGGATCCTGTCGTGCGATACAACAAAGGGCATAAAAAACCAAGGGAAAAAAACCAAACTGGAAATCATTAAGTTGTTTCTTATTGGTTGAGATATTGCAAGTCAAAGTTTAGTTTCCGGTCAAGGCCTACCTTCATTTTCGACTTGTCGACATTGGTCATACTTTCTAGAGGATGTTGGGGTCTGATAAGTCGTCTACCGATTTCAAAATTCTTGAAAACAGCTCGAAGTGTATACATTGTACGACGTGCGTCCTTGAAAATTGTTGCGGTGAGAAGAAGACCGAAACTTTGCGTTTTTAAATATATTTGAAACTAGCCGTTCGGTGCTCGCTTCGCTCGCTCTCACGTCTAGCCAGGGGGCTCCGCCCCCTGGACCCCTGATCACTCTCCCTGCGAGTGAATTTTGGCTAGCTACGCAACGTCCGTGAAGTTGGCCCCCCATCATTGATTTTTTTCAATTTTTTTTTGCTCAAAAATTTGTTATCGATTTTCTTTCCTTTGCCATACCTTTCAAAATTTTGCTATCCTCACCCAAATGTTGCTTCAATCAATTTTTGTTTGGGGGGCAGCATCACGCCAGCCCCCCAACCTCGAGCTACGGACTTCCGGAATGGCTCAAAAAATTCCTCTCACTTGCTATTTTTTGGCGTCTTTTTCAGAATTTTTGCTTTTCTCCTCAACTTCCCATAAATGGCCTCCAAAGGTGGGGGGGGGGGGGGCAACATCACGCCAGCCCCCCCACCTCAAGCTAAGCCATTTATGGGAAATTGAGGGGGTTAGTAAAAATTCTGAAAAAGACGCCAAAAAATAGCAAGTGAGAGGAATTTTTTGAGCCATTCCGGAAGTCCGTAGCTCGAGGTTGGGGGGCTGGCGTGACGCTCCCCCCCCCCCCCCCAACAAAAATTTACTGTAGCAAAATTTGGGTGAGGATAGCAAAATTTTGAAAGGTATACCTAGGAATAGCAAATCGATAGCAAATTTTTAAGCAAAACAAAAATTAAAAAAAGTCAATTTTTGGGGGCCAACTTCACGGACGTACACGACGCGAGCCGTGCCATCACGCGTATCCTTTATCCGTTATCATGAAGATTCTCTGTTTTCGAGGAATCATAAGTTTTGAGGTAAATTAATGAACCTAGCACGGAGCAATTTTGTGAAATGCATTTCAATCAAAAGTCCGCAGTCAACGAATCAATCATATCTAAAAGAGTGGCCGTCATCTATTCAAGAAAGCAAGTGTAACACTCTCTTTTAGATCGGAAAACCTCGTAAGTCAATAAACAAAAGAGACGCGTTGGCTGCCGAAACCGAACCTAGTACCTGATCACCACTCAAAGGCCCGTCACGTGGCCCTCACCAACATTTATGAAGCCCCACATTAAACCGTGAAGAGACATCCCTACAGGGAGAGACCTCGCCTTATCCAGGAATTGCTTTCACACCACCTCATAGGCCCTCGTTTTGACGATTTTATTGCGGCTTGTCCAAATCTAACATTGAACACTCTGCGACTATTCAACCTTTTCTGATACAGGGTCCTCCTAAAATGACTTGTAGTTTGATTTTCTTTTTTTCAAGAACAAAAAATACATCATTTGAGTCTTCTTCTTATATTTGCACTGCACAATCCCGGCCCTGATTTCAAAAGTTACATTATTGAAAAAGGTCCTGTCCGGTTGCTTCAGATACATTTTAGCTCTCGACCAAACGGTCCAATCGCATCCAAGTTTGTATCGAAATTTGTTTGCATATAGTTAAAATAAATCTATTTAATCGTTTTAAGCAAATAAACTATTCGAAAAACAACCAGTCGGGATAAAAATCGTCTAAACAGTACTATACCTAGTTTCATATCTACATATATAATTGAATTTATTATTAGCTCGCCGCTCTCTGCGTGTTGATATGGACACCAAAATTGGGTAGCTGAGGCTGTGGGTTACCCCCCCCCCCTCCTCCACTGCCACTTACGTCAGAGTTAAGTGATTAGATCGGAATGATCGGCTTTGAATCAGAGTTTTGGATACGCACGACCGTTTGCCGAGAAATCAGAGAGGTATCGATTTTCTGAAACACCCCCGTACATCACATAGACCGACCGAACAGTCGAGTTTTTTTTCTATATGCTTTCTTATGGGCGTGCCGTTTTGGGGGCCTGGGAGCGCCCCCTTTTATAACTTTTGAAGCTTTCGTATTTTTGTGCACATCTAGACTACTCAAATTTTCTTCCAGTGAAAAAACGAACTTAATCGAACTGGCAGAACTCGAGATTTAGAGCGGACAAACTTTTTGAAAAAACCCGATATATATAGGTATACCAATTACACGGAACGTGACCTTTCTGGGGGCTTGGCAGCGCCCTGTGGCTGAAATCAAAAAGTTTCGGTAATTGCTGCAAATGTCGAGGACTCAAGCTTTCATCTGATAAAAGAACGGTCAAAATTGGTCGAGTAGTTTTCGAGATTAGGGGCGAACAAACTTTCTTCAAAAAATCTATAAATATAGATATACAATTAACACGGGGTGCCGTCTTATTTTGGACCTCAGCGCCCCCCTTTGCCGAAATCGATAATTTTCGGATTTTTGTGGAAAAGTAGACCACTGGAGCTTTCATTTAACACGTTAATGAGCGAAATCGGGCCGATAGTTTTCGAGATCGAGAGTAAACTCATTTTTACTTTTCGATTTTATTTATATAGATTGTTCACGATAGAAACATTTGTGTCGTTTTCTGAGGGTGCCATAGTTTTTACATTTAGAGTACTTAGAATCATTTCGACGGTTTTCACTGGATAAACCACTAAAATCTCCGTTACCTCTTGTGAGATCCGTTTTATTGTAATTTTGTCCTTAGAACACAATGCATTTTAACAAGTTTTAGGCGAGGAAAGCTCTAGTTAAGTATTTAGGTATGCATCATGCAAAAACCTTTTTTTCAATTCAAGCGCTCTTTGACTATTTCTTAACGAAAACTTTTGAATAAAATTTGCAGGATATCCATGGGCTTAATTTTTTTTTTATAAAAGTCCGGGTTTTATTAAGACTTTTTTTCACGGAGTATTCAAAGCTCAAGACCTCGGCCGTGAATACTAAACAACTAAACACAAGTCCGCAGGCCAAACATAGAAAAGCTTGACTTAAATCAACCAACGAGAAAGCTCTCATATCATCAGGATCGGGATTATCGGCGGGCGATAAACCTTCAGGTAATAAATACTGCGGTGAAAACATCTTCATGAATAGTCTTTGAAAAGCTCCAGTCTCAGATGCTTGCAGAAGATAGTCATTTAGCTTCCTCGTGAAGTAGGAAGAGTATTTAGGGAACGCTAACATCAGTGGATAGCTCATGACACACTTGTTGATGTTATTATACCTATCTTTAGTATCGATGTGAAGAAGATAGTTTTTCCAACTCATACTCAAGTGAACGGGATAAAGTATTAGAAATCCGTCATTTTCCAGAACTTGTTTCATGTACTCCACATGCATTCTCAGGAATTCCGCAATCTCCTCCGAATCATTTCCATAATTGTAAACGATTTGAATCGCCGGCTCATAAGAATTAATTGTGAAATTATTTGTTAGCTCCATGTTGACCAAAAAAGTTTCTGTACTCATGAAACTATCCGTCAACTTCTCAACAATCGATTTGTGTCCTCCGGAACTGCTAAGCAACTCTCGATCTGCCATCAAGTTGGCCGATTGTATTGGAAGGTTGGACCTTTCTAGTTCCTCAATGGTTTCAATGTCAGCGTACCGCATTCGCTTACTTATCAATGTGACCATTCCACTTTGAAGCAGGATTCCAAGGATCATAAATGGGAAAACGAGGGTGATGAACATAAGTTTTCCGCTGTACAGCTTATCGAGGGGTACTGTTCTTTGACCAACGCCCAAGAAGTAACAAAAAAGGCTCCAGAGAGGTGACAGTCTTTCACGATTCATCTGATCATTTTCGGTAAGAAGGAATCGCAAAACACTATTGGAAAACTGCCTGAAGAAATGAAGTAGAACAAGACAGAAGGAACTCGTAAATAAAATAACTGACCAAACTGAAGTGGAAAAACTGAAGAAGGCAACCAAATATTGAGGTATGAACCCTTTTCGTGGAGCGATAAAACAGAGAGCACTTGTTTCCAACGCTGGTGAAAAATCATAAAGTGATGGATTAATAACCCTGGCTCCATCCTCTAAGAAGAATAAATCATTGCCCTCTTTAAAACCAGAAAAAGAATCTTGAGATGCCCTAGCTATTTTTATGCCAGGCTCAATCAAATCGCCCAAGCGAAGCTCTATATAATCTTCAACAAAAGCGCGAATAGCGATTATGCCTGCATTTTTTAAAAATGCCATTGGAAAATGAGTTGCGAGCTTCGGCTGTCCAATAAGCAAACGAAAAGGTTTAACTTTCCTTGTGGACCATGAAAAATCAAAGAATTCTTTATCGTCACCCGGATAACTGATAATTTTCTCTGAAAATGGGTCAAACCGAAAACAAACAATTTCGTTGCGACAAATCACGGTTCGAAAACCTCGAAAAATTCGCCAAATAAATTTGAAAATCGGAAGTAAATCGCAATCTGGAAAGTCACGTGGAACAATTTTCTTCGCGCAACCTAGTGAAGGTGCTTTTTTCGAAAAGTTCAAGTTTGAAGTCAACGACTCCTCTGTATTCTTTTGAATGAAAAAAATCAAATTACTTTCGCTATTGAAAATGCGATTTTGATACAAGCGATGAGTTCGTTCAACTATTTCCGTGGATAGTATTGAATTTGATTCCAACTCGCTTTGGGTGATGGTTAAATTGACATCACAATTGGGCCCGTAAGTTTGAGCCGGAAACGGCCGTGATCGCCATCCCGATTCGTGTAGAATGCAATAATGTGGCAAAGACTTGATCAAACGAGATGAGAGATCCAAGGAGTCATTTTTCGAGGATGAATACACAGCGCTGATTTCTTCGGGTCGAGCAAAGTCCAAAATCAAACTCAAGATCTCACGGCAGTCGTCCATGAAAAACAAAACATTTTTCGCTCGATTCTGTGTCACAACTCTCTCCAAATTGTAGACTTGGTGTATTGAGACAGTTGGAATTAAACTTCTGTGAAGAAATGTGATCAAATTGACCAACGGAAATGTGGAGTTTTGGTCAAGAATGTGGAAAAATTGCGAATCAGAGACTCTAAGGGTTTGATGACAAATCTCGAGGACAAATGCTAGTTCACTCTCAAAGCAATCGTGTAGTGAGTTGACTGCGACGCAGCACTGAAAAATCAAATAAATCAGAAGAACAAAACCTTTTCTTGATTTTGTGCGCGTAAACATGTTCAATTCAAAGAGGAACTAGGCACTTTTAATATTTAGAATGTATTCGCGGATGCTGCTCTAGTACACACACTTTCACCATAGCACGGTTGACCCTACTTCCTTGCATCCGCATTAAAATGTTGAGGTCATTCTTCATGACCGAATCAAAAATATATATTTTTATGATTAAATCAACTTTACTTCCATTATCCCAAAGTCAGTGAAAAAATAAGTTCTAAAATTAGTGCCCTTCAGCTGCAGCACTAGTTGTATGAGGGATACATTTCTGCAAATAGTAGAACTCTTCTTTAATAAATGCTACGACCCTTATATCATTTTAAACACTGGCTGTACGATCCTTTACCTAACTAACGATGACTTAGAACACATACCTCAAAATACGACTCAGTTAGAAACTTATCGGCAGCGCTGGCGCAAGAATCAGAAGAAAAGTAACGAATCAAATAATATGTTTACGATATTCTGAAATTGAAACGCTTACTTTTCGAGAGGTTAAAAGAAAAATACGAAAATATTGTCTAAATCATACTTCCTCCTCAAATATCTGCTCTTATTCTCTCTGTTTTGAAGGGCTTTTTCCTTATGTCAATATGGTTACCTAAATACTTCACTTGTTCACTTCTAAGCGAAAGTTATGTAAGTTTTATATCCTTGAACTATATTAAAGAGCTATTTGCTGTTGATTGGGTAAGATGTACCTTCACCAACACTCTCGAACTCATGTCCTTGTTTTTGCATATGTCCGTACATGAGAACCTTCTTCGCACACAGATAAATGGCTGGATACTTTGAAAGCTCACTTTTCTTTTTCTATACTAGGGAGCGAGAATGTAAACCAGTTTTTAAGGTTTCACGGGCAAAAGTGTTGAATATGAAGCGGGAACCTCAGGCGCATTAAAATTAGTATTATTTAAATGGGATGTATTTGGATGAAGGTTATTTCACAGTACACCATGGGCGGATATAGGCATTTTCCTTTCTCCCTCTCCGGGCGGCTCTTTGAACACGTGTGTTGTGGAAGAGGATAGCAGGGGGCCATCACTTGACTTCAGCCCCTATCTCCGTCCTTTTCTAACGCATGCTCTTAAATAGAAAGAGAGGCAGACAGACAGATGCCGGTATCCGTCTCTGCAGTACACTCATCACCCCATCAATTCTACCGCTTTTACTATTAGTCCAGGCAACAGGGGATTTTAGCTTGCAAAGTTTGCGGACTTATATCTGAGAGTCGATTCGTATGTAGTTTGGGTCGCTGAATCCGAATTTTAACTTTGCGTACGCATCAGAGGGGCGGAAAGGCCGCCATTTTCCAAAATGGCGGTTAAAATCACGATTTTTTTTCTTATTTTGATTATAACTCGAGCGGCATTGATCAAATGCAAAAAATACCTTAGTACTAAATTAAAGATCGTAAAATTTACAACAAAAAAACATGAGACCATTATTTCAGAAAGATCAAAACTGAATGCGCCACGGAGCCGCGAAAAATCGTGAAATTCGTCCGTGGCGGCGCATGACCACTGAACACCGCCTTGCGCCGGCCATCGCGCGCTCGCTGCTCACCTCACCTTTGCAATATGTGAATAGCAAATAAAGAAGAACAAATTACTGCAATTTGACGTATCTTCTTAGTGCTACTAGCTGTGTTTCTCAGTTCCACACCACCCAAAAGGTCGAGTAGGTGAAAGGTGCGCTGCATTTTAATGTGGTATATCAACATTAAAAAAAAAAATCAATCTGCGCCGAATTCACTTAATTGTCCCGTGTACATTTTTCATGTTCACCTATACTCTGCCTCCAACTTTTGAGTCCATCAACTTGAATGTCCCAGCTCGTCCGTACATTCCAGACGATTGGTGGAGGGGGGGGGGGGAATCCTGAGCTGGTTGTGGAGCTTTTCCCTCATTTTCGCGTTCACTTTCAGATTCATCGGTTTCAGACAGAGTGGCTCGGGTCTAAGATTCACAGATTGCTTCATCTCCGTCAGTAACTAGCACTTGAACATATTTTTGTTCCACTCACTGTTTCAATTTACGCAGTGCACTGAGCATTTGAGCCCACTTTTTCGGCATCTACACTCCGCAGGCACCGCCACACCGGCCGCGGCGCGCGGAGACAACGATCCGTGAAATTTCAGGACATCCGTCTTCAAATAAAATCTGAAGCTGACGACTTAACAGAGGTCACTGGATCGGTCCACTTTTAAATTGTTTTCAACCATAGAAAGTGGCTTAGTCCTCTTTATGAAGCTGAAGTTACGGACTTGGAATCAAGTAATAAGACAATATGCTGTCTGCGGCTGCATCTCCGGTGGACGGTGACGCTGCGCCGCGAGGTTATGCTTTATTTTATGTGTAAAAATGTAGATTTGAAATGTATCAAGATATGAAATTGTTGACAGAAATATGAAAGCGTTGACTCATTAAGAGTGTGGCCCCATGGAATGAAACCAAGCAGAGCTGTAAGAATTGGAAAAATGGGACTTGAATACTCGTTATCCGATTACGTATACTTTGAAAAAGTAATTGAGATGAATCCATAAGCGGCGATGAGCAGCACCAGCAGTACCAGCACCGATTTCAATGAAACCAAAAGTGTTATACGATTCAATTCATTGCCGTTCGTCAAATAACAGCAGTATCTTTGAAATCAGCGTACCTAATTATACTGCTGTTTAGATTCAACTCGATTTCTTTTGAAAAGAAATCGATTTTGTATCCAGAGTCCACTGGGGGGTATATCTTTAGGGTGCCTAAGCGATATTTTAATTTGACGGGTAACGCGACATGATGGACGAAACACACTTTTTCCAAAACTCAAAAATGGACACGCGAAGATTTTAAACGAAATGACGAAGAGGGAATCGAACGTCAATTACATCCGCGCAATTTTTTAGTTTGGAATTTGAAAGTTACGAGCATCTATCTAAACAGTTTATAGTTTAAATATTTCATCGAATCTACAACTTAATACATAAAATAAAGCATTACTTAGCGACGCAGCGTCACCCTCTACCGGAGATGCAGCCGCAGACATCATTTTCATATTACTTCATTCCAAGTCCAACTTCAGCTTCATACTGAGAAACAAGCCATTTTCTATGGTTGGAAACAATTTAAAAGTGGACCGATCCAGTGACCGCTGTTAATTTAGTTGTCAGCTTCAGATTTTATTTTAAGACTAAAGGCCTGAAATTTCACGGAACGTTGGTTGTCTCCGCGCGCGGGTGTGGCGGTGCCTGCTAAAAGTGAATGCCGAAAAAGTGGGCTCAAATGATCAGTGCACTGCGTAAATTGAAACAGTGAGTGCAACAATTGACAGTTATAGTGCGAAGTCAACTTTTAGCCAACAATCACAACAATGCACTCATCGGTCGCAATCGGTTGTGACAAAACTCGCGTAACGTTTCAAACTATCTCACTAACTCTCGTGACCCCCATGTATACCCATATCTTTCTAGCTTCAAAATTCGTTATATAGAACCTTGTTTTGCGACAAATTATTATCAAAATCGCATGCAAATGCCTCGATGAATTTATTTCAGCCAAACATTTTTACAAAAGATGTCTCTAAAAGCCAAGAAAATGCAAAGCATCATTATAGGGTATGCTAAACTTTTGGCTCAGTTACCCCCAAACGTCCCTAAGCTTCTTGTCGGCACTGAAGAGTTACCATACGTTTCATCGGTAAAAAGTCTTGGAGTCATTTTTAACGAAACGCTAACATGGCAAGAACATACAGACTCAGTAAGCCGAAAAGCAATGATGGCGCTGTGTCGGCTGAGACTTTTTCGACACTCGGTGCCTGTCTCTGTTCGAGCTATTTTGGCCAATGCTCTTGTGATGCCTGTTTTGGAATATGGCAGTCCGATCATGAGTGATCTTTCTGTCACGCTTCAAATCAGACTTCAGAGGCTCCAAAACGCCTGCGTTCGATATATTTATGATGTGCCTCGTGACGCCCATATTTCTCCGTACTTTTGTAGGCTTGGATGGCTTCGTTTGGAGCCTCGCAGGCGCCTGACGCTGCTTTCTCAGGTCTTTAAGGTACTGAAGTTTAGGGAGCCTTGCTACCTTAGCGCTCTATTTCAGTTCGCTTTGAAAGTTCATGGGCTCGCGCTCCGATCCAAGGCTTTGTTGCGCATGCCGCAAAATCGGACGGCGGTCTTCAACAGGTCTTTTGTGGTCGAGGGCTGCAGGCTGTGGAACCAGCTGACTGACGCCCATCGAGACCTAGAGCTGTCGGTTGGCACCTTTAAGAAAAGAGTGTTAGAGTCGCTTCCTATAGGGACTAGGAGGTGAGTCTAACGCTCTTTCGGATCTATGGTGGGATTTTTTGGCGAGACTTCTTATCTTTCTTTTTTTTTGATTATTCTTATCTATTATTTAGTATTTTATTTTTTCTCTCTTAATTAGTGTTATTATTTCTGTTCTCTTTTCAAGCTTCTGTTGTAGTTTTTACTGTTTTACTATTGTAATTTCTTTTTTTGGTTTTCTTTTCTCTATTATCGCTGTGAGGTATTATATTATATTATTTATTATTATCAGTTATACATATATATTGTATTTTTTCTCTTTTTTTTAATCTTGTTTACATTTGCTTATTTGTCTGATTGTGTATTTATTTATCTATTTTTATTTATTTATTTATTTATTTATTTAATTTACTATTTTATCAACTCTGTTTTTTTCTTTTGCTTCATATTTTATTTTATTTACTCTAATCTTCTTACTGTTTTTAGGTTTAAGTGGCAGAATAGGCCAAGAGCTTAAACTTTGCCTAAAAACTGTATGATTTTTTGTTTTACTTATGTTATTAGCATTAGTTCTATTTTTTTTTTTCAATTAAACGGTTCATCATCATCATCATCATCTTTCTCTCTCTCTCTCTCTCTCTCTCTCTCTCTCTCTCTCTCTCTCTCTCTCTCTCTTTCTCTCTCTCTCTTTCTCTCTAAGTCTCTTAGTTCTTCGTCTTCCTACTCCTCCATTACGCTTCTGGAATGCCTTAAATCCAATGAGAATGGTCGGTACCACGAACTAGCTTGTTAAACGGACGACTTTTCGAGCTTGTTTGATGCGGGGCGGGATTATAGGGTTGCCAGACGCTCCTATGTTTGTAAATTTAACTTCCACTTTTCGGCATCCGGTTCTGCGTTACATCGAGACTTAAGCGGAACCAGCGACAATTTATGAATGCTAGAGACCACGCCAAGATCCAGGTAACATATGATGCTGGGGATTCGGTTCAAGTGATTTGCCAGAAACCCGAACCGAACCTCGAACAGCATTTTTTTTCCATGACTCACCAACCAATCATCGTTTGAGCGGTTTTCAATTTGCCGAGAACCGTCAACCAAACCCGACCGATCTTTGGTCACTATTCAAAACCCTGATTTAAATTTTGAAAAGTTCAGTCCGATGCGACAGCAATGTAATGAAGGCTTTTGCTCCGTTTTTGTAGTGGCATGCAATAGGAATTTCGCGAGATTGTTGAATCAACCTACCATTTGAATAGCACGGTTTCCCGATTTGCGTGCAAAAAGTCAGCATCTACAGCGCTATCGGACTGATCTGTTTTAATGGTCCTTGGACCAAGCGCAAGCCCATCGCGCGATTGCAAATATGCCGCATTCTAGCAAACGGAAGCCTTATCGAATGAAATCAAGATCCTGTAAGAATTTCGATTACTCTGAAATTGATTTAGAGACAAACTTTAATCGATCATTATTTATCAAATCGCTTTATTTTACATTCATCTTTTGTTCTACTTTTTAACTCGAAAAAATTACCAAAGAGTACAGCAAAATATACAATGTTTTTCACATAACCTGTTCATTATGTTTTTTTCGAAGGGACGACCATAAAAAATCTTAAAAATCGGTTTTTGTATTATCTTTGTTGACCTGAACTTAATTTAAAAATATTGTTGGAGTCCAAACTTGGGGGTTTGGGGGTTATGGTGATTTTAGGAGGCCACCCCCCCCTGGATTTCAAATTTTTCAAACAGCAAACCCTATCTTGTGATACCTCATTTGAAAGGGCATTAAATTCTAAGCGCATTTTGGATTCAATCAGAAGTCGGTGTCTTATTTCGTGTTCGAGATATCGGTTATTGAAGTTCGATTTAGGACCAATTTTCGAAAATTCTTAACTTCTACGGAAAGAATCATAAAATGAAAAACGCGCTTGCAAAATGTTAATCTACTTGATGAATATTTTCAAGAAAAAATTTCGAATTTGGAACCAAAGAAACCGGAAGTCGGCTTTTAGGCCTCCTTTCGTTTTTGGCGGGAAAACCCCCATCTCTCGGAAGTTTCAAATGGCAACCTCTATTTTAATCCTGTCGTGCGATACAACAAAGGGCATAAAAAACCAAGGGAAAAAAACCAAACTGGAAATCATTAAGTTGTTTCTTCTGATACGTCGTCTACCGATTTCAAAATTCTTGAAACCAGCTCGAAGTACGACGTGCGTCCTTGAAAATTGTTGCGGTGAAAAGAAGACCGAAACTTTGCGTTTTTAAATATATTTGAAATTGTTCACGATAGAAACATTTGTGTCGTTTTCTGAGTGTCCCATATAGTTTTACATTGAGAGTACTGAGACTCATTTTGACGGTTTTCACTGGACAAACCACTAAAATCACCGTTACCTCTTGGGAGATCCGTTTTATTGTAATTTTGTCCTTAAAACACAACGGATTTTAACAAGTTTTAGGCGAGAAAAGCTCTAGTTGAGTATTTAAGTATGCATCATGTAAAAACCTTTCTTCAATTCAACCGCTCTTTGACTATTTTTTTACTAAAACTTTTGAATAAAATTTGCAGGATTTCCATGGGCTTAATTTTTTTTTTATAAAAGTCCGGGTTTTATTAAGACTTTTTTTCACGGAGTATTCAAAGCTCAAGACCTCGGCCGTGAATACTAAACAACTAAACACAAGCCCGCAGGCCAAACATAAAAAAGCTTGACTTAAATCAACCACCGAGAAAGCTCTCATATCATCAGGATCGGGATCTTTGGCAGACGGTAAACCTTCAGGTAATAAATACTGCGGTGAGAACATCTGTATGAATAGTCTTTGAAAAGCTCCAGACTCAGATGCTCGCAAAAGATAGTCATATAGCTTCTTCGTGAAGTAGGAAGAGTATTTAGGGAACGCTAACATCAGTGGATAGCTCATGACACACTTGTTGATGTTATTATACCTATCTTTAGTATCGATGTGAAGAAGATTGTTTTTCCAACTCATACTCAAGTGAACAGGATAAAGTATTAGAAATCCGTCATTTTCCAGAACTTGCTTCATGTACTCCACATTCATTCTCAGGAATTCCGCAATCTCCTCCGAATCATTTCCATAATTGTAAACGATCTGAACCGCCGGCTCATAAGAATTAATTGTGAAATTATTTGTTAGCTCCTTGTTGACCAAAAAAGTTTCTGTACTCATGAAACTATCCGTCAACTTCTCAATAATCGATTTGTGTCCTCCGGAACTGCTAAGCAACTCTCGATCTGCCATCAAGTTGGCCGATTGTATTGGAAGGTTGGACCTTTCTAGTTCCTCAATGGTTTCAATGTCAGCGTACCGCATTCGCTTACTTATCAATGTGACCATTCCACTTTGAAGCAGGATTCCAAGGATCATGAATGGGAAAACGAGGGTGATGAACATAAGTTTTCCGCTGTACAGCTTATCGAGGGGTACTGTTCTTTGACCAACGCCCAAGAAGTAACAATAAAGGCTCCAGAGAGGTGACAGTCTTTTACGATTCATCTGATCATTTTCGGTAAGAAGGAATTGCAAAACACTATTGGCAAACTGCCTGAAGAAATGAAGTAGAACAAGACAGAAGGAACTCGTAAATAAAATAACTGACCAAACTGAAGTGGAAAAACTGAAGAAGGCAACCAAATATTGAGGTATGAACCCTCTTCGTGGAGCGATAAAACAGAGAGCACTTGTTTCCAACGCTGGTGAAAAATCATAAAGTGATGGATTAATAACCCTGGCTCCATCCTCTAAGAAGAATAAATCATTTCCCTCTTTAAAATTTGAAAAAGAATCTTGAGATGCCCTAGCTATTTTTATGCCAGGCTCAATCAAATTGCCCAAGCGAAGCTCTACATAATCTTCAACAAAAGTGCGAATAGCGATTATGCCTGCATTTTTTAAAAATGCCATTGGAAAATGAGTTGCGAGCTTCGGCTGTCGAACAAGCAAACGAAAAGGTTTAACTTTCCTTGTGGACCATGAAAAATCAAAGAATTCTTTATCTTCACCCGGATAACTGATAATTTTCTCTGAAAATGGGTCAAACCGAAAACAAACAATTTCGTTGCGACAAATCACGGTTCGAAAACCTCGAAAAATTCGCCAAATAAATTTGAAAATCGGAAGTAAATCGCAATCTGGAAAGTCACGTGGAACAATTTTCTTCGCGCAACCTAGTGAAGGTGCTTTTTTCGAAAAGTTCAAGTTTGAAGTCAACGACTCCTCTGTATTCTTTTGAATGAAAAAAATCAAATTACTTTCGCTATTGAAAATGCGATTTTGATACAAGCGATGAGTTCGTTCAACTATTTCCGTGGATAGTATTGAATTTGATTCCAACTCGCTTTGGGTCATGGTTAAATTGACATCACAATTGGGCCCGTAAGTTTGAGCCGGAAACGGTCGTGATCGCCATCCCGATTCGTGTAGAATGCAATAATGTGGCAAAGACTTGATCAAACGAGATGTGAGATCCACGGAGTCATTTTTCGAGGGTGAATACACAGCGCTGATTTCTTCGGGTCGAGCAAAGTCCAAAATCAAACTCAAGATCTCATGGCAGTCGTCCATGAAAAACAAAACATTATTTGCTCGATCCTGTGTCACAACTCTCTCCAAATTGTAGACGTGGTGTATTGATACAGTCGGAATCAAACTTCTGTGAAGAGATGTGATCAAATTGACCAACGGAAATGTGGAGTTTTGGTCAAGAATGTGGAAAAATTGCGAATCAGAGACTCTAAGGGTTTGATGACAAATCTCGAGGACAAATGCTAGTTCACTCACAGAGCAATCGTGCAGTGAGTTAACTGCGACGCAGCACTGAACAATCACACAAATCAGAAGAACAAAACCTGTTTTTGATTTTGTGCGCGTAAACATGTTCAATTCAAAGAGGAACTAGGCACTTTTAATATTTAGAATGTAATCGCGGATGCTGCTCTAGTACACACACTTTCACCATAGCACGGTTGACCCTACTTCCTTGCATCCGCATTAAAATGTTGAGGTCATTCTTCATGACCGAATCAAAAATATATTTTTTATGATTACATCAACTTTACTACCATTATCCCAAAGTCAGTGAAAAAATAAGTTCTAAAATTAGTGCCCTTCAGCTGCAGCACTAGTTGTATGAGGGATACAGTTCTGCAAATAGTAGAACTCTTCTTTAAAAAATGCTACGACCCTGATATCATTTTAAACACTGGCTGTACGATCCTTTACCTAACTAACGATGACTTAGAACACATACCTCAAAATACGACTCAGTTAGAAATTTATCGGCAGCGCTGGCGCAAGAATCAGAAGAAAAGTAACGAATCAAATAATATGTTTACGATATTCTGAAATTGAAACGCTTACTTTTCGAGAGGTTAAAAGAAAAACACGAAAATATTGTCTAAATCATACTTCCCCCTCAAATACCTGCTCTTATTCTCCCTGTTTTGAAGGTTTTTTTCCTTATGTCAATATGGTTACCTAAATACTTCACTTGTTCACTTCTAAGCGAAAGTTATGTAAGTTTTATATCCTTGAACTATATTAAAGAGCTATTTGCTGTTGATTGGGTAAGATGTACCTTCACCAACACTCCCGAACTCATGTCCTTGTTTTTGCATATTTCCGTACATGAGAACCTTCTTCACACATAGATTAATAGCTATGGATACTTTGAAAGCTTACTTTTCTTTTTCTATACTAGGGAGCGAGAAAGTAAATTTTCCTTTCTCCCTCTCCTGCTCTTTGAACACGTGTGTTGTGGAAAAGGATAGCAGGGGCCATCACTTGACTTCAGCCCCTATCTCCGTCCTTTTCTAACGCATGCTCTCAAATAGAAAGAGAGATAGACAGACAGATGCCGGTATCCGTCTCTGCAGTACACTCATCACCCCCATCAATTCTACCGCTTTTAACACGGTACACTCAAACTTATTTCCCTGTTTTCGGGTGTCCTTGAAATGAGGCCACTCTCCACAAACAAATATAAAATACATTTTCCATGATTGACCCTTATTTTTTTACTCTAGACTCTAAGAAAGGCGAGAAAGTAATAATGTACTCAATACAGGTGCCCTTTAGCTGCAGTGTTGCCATTTCGCTTCGCTTCAATGAAATTCTCAAAGTCAACCATGATGAAAGCCCGCTAGTCACAGAACTTTGCCTCGGATATGCCTCCTACAGCTTCCCGAGGCATGTATTCGGAAGAGCCTGGACTTTTATTTTTTCAGTGTGAGCAGATGTTCAAGACTTTTTCCAATAACCAATTAGATAATTTCCGTTGTCTCATTATAGATTTAGCAACCACGTGACTCGGTTCCACCAATCGCCGTTTTCCATTCTCATCCACTCTATCCAAAAGTCGGGTATTCCTAGGATTGGCCTGATGGAATAGCTCATGCTCATTTAGATAGATATAAATATGTGTATATTTTTATAATTAAAATATGAGTAAAATTAGGGATCTTGTTCCATGCACGAGCCGAGTCGAGTCGCGGGCGGGTGTTGCGTAATAGAAGGTGCAAGGTGGGTGGGTAGGAAGGAGGCAGCTATAGCGACTGCAGCCAGACTAGACTCAAAGACGTGTTGTTAAATCCGACACTTACTGTGCACCAGACGTCAGACCAAGTATGCGTACATACAGAGTATGTTCATAAAAAGAATAAAAATAAAAAGCTCTCGCTTCTACACCTCCACCTCTTCCAGAGGATTCGCACTTACTGAGTAGTTGACACCGCGTCTCGTTGCAACGTCTGTGAATCATGGCGATTCGATTTGTGTGTAGCCGACGCGACTCATCCCGCACAGTCGGTTGAATCGAGTGATTTCTCCGCTACGAGGATTTCAATTATCAATTCTCTATACAACCCCATTAGATAATATTCATTAGCGCCTATGATTTTTCATTGGACATCAATGCTTTTTCATCGGTCATCTATGCTTTTTCATCGGTCATTAATGGTTTTTTCATTAATCACCAATGCTTTTTCATTGGTCACCAATGCATTTTCATCGGTCATCAATGATTTTCCACTTGTCATCAATGTTTTTTCATTGGTCATCAAAGCTTCTTCATTGGTCATTAATGCTTTTTCATTTGCCGCCAATGGTTTTTCATTGATCACCAATGCTTTTCCAATTATCATCAATGTTTTTTCATTGGTCATCAAAGTTTCTTCATTGGTCATTAATGCTTTTTCATTGGCCACGAATGCTCCTTTTATCAGCGCCAACACAGAAAAAACAGAAAAAAAAACACTTTGGTAGCGCTGACAAAACCTTTGGTAGAAAAATGACCCAGTAAAAGACTTTAGTTGAGCAAATCAAAGGTTTTGTACGTTCGACTAAAGAGATTTTGTTGGGTGAACTGAAGATTTGGTTGGCTCAACTCACGTCTTTTGCTGGGTCATTTTTCTACCAAAGGTTTTGTCAGCGCTACCAAAGTGTATTTTTCTGTCTTTTCTGTGGAAGGGAATTAGCATTGGTGGCCTTTGAGTTTACAGCGTTGGCCGCCAATGGATAAATGTAATGGCGCCAATGAAATCAGCAATTGCACCAATGATATCATGGTCGTCAGAATTGCACAGAAAAAACCGCTTTGGTAGCGCTGACAAAACTTTAATTGGTAGAAAAATAATCCTACAAAAGACTTTCGTTGAGCCTTACCAAATCTTTGCTTCACCCAGCAAAAGCTCTCTACGGTAAGGAGTGCAAAACCTTTGGTTAGCTCTATCAAAGTCTTTTGTTCGGTATTTTTTTTAAGGTTTTGTCAGCGCTACCAAAGCGTTTTTTTCCTTTTTTTGCTGTACGCTGCGTGCAAAAGGGATCCAAGTTCATTTATTAAAACAAGAGCTTTATAATACACGAAAAAGCATTAATTTCAGAGCTCATATTAAAATGGACCAGAGCTCTCTTTTTGCTCGACGCGATTCATTTACTTCTAAATGATTGGTTTCAATCTTAGTGGCGGTCCATGGGGTGCTTTGGGGGGCACAACCCCCCCCCCTTAATTTTTTGGAAAAGGGCCTCAAAAAAGGTAAAAACAAAGGTCGTGGCGCCTGAAGCCCCCCCCCACTTTTTTATGGAAAAGGGCTTAAAAAAGTGAGGAGCAAAAAAAAAAGGTCATCTCATTTATCATCCCCCCCCCACTCACTTTTGAACCCTTGAACAGCCACTGGTCAGTCTGTTTCCTTGTTTCATCGTCCAGAAATTACCTTGTTTTAACCTATCGTGCGCCAATCCATTCACCGCAGTGCAAATCACAACGTAAATCATTTCGGCTTTATAAATGGGCCCTACGCTCCTCTCCCTTTTTTCCTCCTCAGAGATGAAGGATGAGCCGTAAGAAAGCTGTATACCAGCAGCGTACCCTCTGCACCCCCCTTTTTTTTCATCTGAACCCCCTAAATAAAAAAAATATCGTCACTCACCGACTCGACCCCGCGTGTATATAATTTTGCATAAAGTGTTACAGGGTACAATTTTAACGAGCTTTTAAATCGCACGCGTGCTAGCAAATGTGTGAGTGAGTGTATGTTATTCCATAGCGCAGCGTATACACTCGTAGATCGCGGTGCATCGTACCTACGAGCGCAACGGCCGGGACCGCGGAGCGGTGGAGAGCTTTCCGTGTGATTTATGGCGTCGAAAGTTGACATTTAACAGCTTGTAAAGTTTGAAGATGAGCCGCGGAGTCGGGTTAAGTCCTGGCGATGCCGGATTTAGCTCGGAAAAATAGATTCGGAAGGATTTGTGAAACATAGAAATGCAGCTTGATGTTGCAATGGTTTTTCCCTCAGTGAAATAATTCGTTAACTTTTTGTTGTTTTTTTGTTGTTTTTTTTGTTTTATTTTTTTATTTTTTTTTTTCGTTTTTTTTTTTTTTTTTTTAATGTACAATTTCACAATTAACAGATTCGTACATACAAATTTAAGACTAGTCTATACAATTTTGGATTTATCGTATCGGTGATACATATAGTAACATCCACTTTTATTAATGATAAATAAATAAAACCCTTATACCCGTACCCTTATATCTATATCTATATTTTTTATTTAATTATAAAAGAATAAAATTAACAAGTGCGCTTTGCACACGATCAAACAAGATTGAACGATAAAAAGCATTTGACGAGCCGATATCCACCGCATACGGCAGGCGAGTCAACCGGTACATGAACAGTTGATACCTACCTATTTTCTATCCGTAAAAAAAAAAAAAAAAACAAAAACAAAAAAAAGCTGCAGAGTTATTTGAAGATGTATGTTGTGTCCATGGGCGCACCCAGGATTTCTGTATGGGGGGGGGGGGCAAGTTTTCATTTCATATAGGGGGGTCTGGGGGTCCTCCCCCGGAAAATTTTGAAAATTTAGCTCTTCTTAGACGCAAAATTAAGCTACTTCTATTCAGAAACTATCTTGAATTAACTCTCGAGAAAAATGAAATTTTCCGAGACTATGCTGTTATTATGGAAATATCTTCATCATGCTAATAGAAAGACGGAGTCTTCAGGAAATCTAGATTTCAGAAGAAAATCGAGCGAAATTAACAATTAAGGACATTGCTGCCGGGAAGGATGTGTTCCTCCAAGAAAAAATATGTTTCATGACATTGATACTTTGTTTGAACTCATTTCCTTTCCCATATTTTCTTTTCCTCTCCTCCTCTTTTCCTCTTCTCTCTTTCTCTTTTCCTCATGTTTTCCTTTCTTTTTCTCCTTTTTTCCTTTCCTTTCCTCCTTTTTCCTTTCCTTTCCTCCTTTTTTTTCTTCCTATGGGGGGGCCTTGGCCCCCTTGCCCCCCCCCCCTGGGTGCGCCCATGGTTGTGTCATCTATTCACCAATTTCAGTCATTTGAACCAATAAAATCCGTTCTCGATTTGTTACGGTTAAGATTTCTTTTGAATTTTGGAAGCGTCAAATTGGATATCCTGTAGTTTGATCAAACCCGTTTGAGTGTGTACGAAGGTCTTGAAAGAAAAAAGTAGAATTTAGAATCACGGATAGTTACAATTTTTGAAGGATTGGCATGCATATTGGGTGACTTCCTGCACCCAAAGTAGAAATAAAATTATTAAATGTGCACACTGTACAGTACAAGACATGTTGGATCTATCGAAAGAAATTATAGCTTAAATAATATTTTCTTTTATAAAACTGAGCGTCAGATATGACCCTGGACGCTGTGTATTTCACATCGTAAAATTTGACTTACATAATACGGCATCGAAAAAAAAATCCGATGCAGATGGGTCATTGAGGGGTGGACATTTTCACTGTCAGATCCTAAATATATATATCCTTTCTATCCTAAATATAATTAAATTTGTCGAAAAAAATCCGATGCAGATGGGTCATTGAAAGGGTAGAAACAAGACATTTTTACTGTAAGATCCGAGAATTTTCATCCTAAATTGAATTAAATTTACGCGATCGAGCATAATATGGCATCGATAAAAAATCCGATTCAGATAGGTAAGTGAAAGGCTGGACTTTTTTAACTATAAGATCCGAGAATTTCTATCTTGACTTAAATTAAATTTAATACCACCCGGAAATGGATTTCTACATTGTATTTTTTTGTGTAGGTATACTTTCTTTCCCCCATTAGTTTTTGCCTCTTCATTTGATCATTGACATCAGTAAATACATTTGAATCTGAGTATATACTAATATCAATATTTGTTTATTTTTTTTTTGTTGCAGGTAAAATGCGGTTTTCTCGTTGAATAATCTATTTAAGGCTTTCTTCCTGTAAAGTTTCTAAAGTACAGTCATGGTGAGTACACTGTACTGTTTAGTTTATCAAACGTTTCTCATTTAGCGACTTCAACCAACGACTTATTTCCAACACGCCGGTTTTTTTACGGGGTCATCCATCATCATTGGAAAGATCAATGGAATAAGCGGTGCCTCCTTCTGAACATTTCTTCGTCATTAATTATTTATTTTATTATTGTTTTATTATTTTTATAATTTTTCTCTAAGCCGTCGCGTCGACGAGGTGCAATCGCAACTCTACCTTTTTTTTCTTGTGGGTAAATTATCTGTTTTTGAAAAGAAATATCAAAATATGAGAACTAGTGGAAGGTATGGACCTAGTACAGTTTAAGATAAGAAAAACAAAATCTTGCTCCGAGAACATTTTGGAAATAAAATAAAATAGCCCGGCTTATACCAAAGCACGAATTGTTTGATTTAATTTGATTATATTTTAAAAAAGTTTACTCTCTCACTCCCCATAGAGGAGAGAAAGTATTGTTGGCAAGTAATATCTGAAAATTAAGTTAGGTAGCTCCATTTCTTCGAATTTTATGATCTTTGGAACCCAAAAAACCATATTCCATAAAAAGTTTGTCCATCTATTCGCCTGACTGTCCGTCCATTGCGGATAATATTCTTACAGGGATTGGTCAGTTTTCATTTAAATTTTTTCATATTAGATTAATGCCATACAGATTTCTCCCCCCTCCCCCATTTTACCTGCAGGGTAGGCGAACCACCTTTAAATGTGCGACCTTTCAAGGAATTTACACATTCAAAAAGTTGAATCTGGCATCAAAATCCTTGGAAGTTTGTCCTCACTTCTCATCCAAGCCAATTTGTTTTTTCCTAATTTTTCTACTTTGCATCGATAGGGCGCGTGTGGCGCCTTATCGATGCAAAGTTTAAGAATCGAAAAAAGGCTCCACAATGACAGTTCGAATCATGTACTTACAAAGTCCATAGTTTTTTTTTTTCTTTTTTTTTTTTTTGCGGGTTTATTTGGATTTATCCTACAGATACCTATAGACACATTGAAAGAAACGCAGGGTATCATAACATCCATGTCTTTCCGAGATAAGTAGATTCGAGATCGTCAAATCTTGTGTGTCACCCCGGTCGGGATTCGAACCCGGGACCTCTGGGTTAGTATAGCCAATTGCGCTGACCACCAGTTTAAACGGAGGCCGACCTTTGAATCTTTGACCAATTCACTTATTGTTTTTTCATTATTCTTCTTTTTCGTATCCGAATTATTTATTCTATTACGGCTTATCAGGTACATATTTTTCTTTACTTTTTTTGGTCTCTATCCTTTGCTTTTTTTTCTTTTTTTAGTTTTGAAGTCCTTTCTAAAGCTTTTTTTTTGTTTTTTTTTTTTGGATTGTTCAACGTTCAACTATTTCGTCTTTGCGTGGTCTATAAAATGTGCAAAACCGTCTGTGCGGGTTTTAGCAAACCTTTTTAACAGTTGATGGAAACTTCAAGAAATGGGAGGAAACAGGAATGCCAAGGAACAATTAACAGCCGGGTCGAAAAATTGCTTTTAAAACAAGGAGACAGAGAGGGAATTGAAGGGCGGGAGGGAGGGAGGTGGAGGAGTGGAGGCTGGAAGAGGAAATAGAAGCGAACTTTTAGATGCGTGAACACATTTAATTTGTTAGGTACCACAGAAAGCGCGTCAAACTGGCCTATTAGTGTGGAATTCCAGCCGTTCCCGGAATACTGAAGCGACGCGACAAGGCGCCAACTTCAAATTGCTCCACGCATTTGAGGCGTAACCTCACAACGCGACCGTAGAGTAACAAAAATAAAACTGTAAATTAATGGCTCTCGAAGGGAAAGAGAATAGATCTTGTTCTTCAAAATACAGACGCAAGTTAGGCAGTGGCGAAAATGAAGAGAATAGAAGTGCTCTTTCTCTCTCATTTTCTCCATTGAAACACACTTATTTCAGTAGTTGCATCTCTTTTATCTAAACAAATCAAGCATCAAAAAGGCTGGTGTAAATTTTACTTAACTTAACCCTTAACTGCAGATGAGCCCAGATCTGGAACAATTACTTTGAAGCCTTATATAAAAGTAGGGGACTTGAGTTGTACTGTCGCTGCATGGTGGGTCACATGTGGAACAGATACTAAACGAGTAAGAATTGGCGATTTTGTCCTAGAGCGCGCAGCACAGGATAGAGAACGTGCAGAGTGGTTGAAAATAGCTCACTGAAAATCTGATAGAGATTTTCCGATTTTCATTGTTATGTTTGGGAGTAACGCAGGGGTACCATATACAAAAAAAAAACAACTATTGAAACTTACTAACTAATTTTTTACTACTTTAATTTTTTTTTTTTTTTTAGCCTGAAAACTTTATTTTCAGTTGCATGGAAACCTAAATTCGGGTAAGGCCATATTTGGAACAATTAATATTCAGGCTCTTTACCATTGAAATATAATGGAAATAATTTTTTCACTATTTTTCCCTGTCGCAAGAATCAAAATTGTACTGAAAAAAAATTATTTTATTGAAAAAAAAATCATGCAGTTAAGGGTTATGAAAAATTGAAATACCCAAAAGAAATAATCTAAAAATCAAAGTTTCTTCAACTGAATATTTCTAGTTTTGAACTTTTTTACTTTAACTTAAATAAAGGCATTCGTACAATGTTGATATTTTTTTTTACTATAATAATAATTTTTTTTTTTTTTTTTTTTTTTTTTTTTTTTTTTTTTTTAATTAAAAAAAAATCAATAAGGATAAAAGTAGAAGAAGAAAAATCAGTGAAATCAGCGGTCAATACTCACAATCAGTTGTTATTATAAGCACTCAAATACCCTTTGAATGAATAAGTAGAAAAAGGATAGAAAGAAAGGGTTTTATCATCTCGCCTATTCTTGACTAACGTACGTATATATTTCAATGGAAAACAGAGAGAGAATTTCTCATTGTAATGCTGCTTATTAGACAATAATAGTTCGGGAAATGAAATCCCTCCTTTTACAAACCCTTCTTCAACTTAACATTCATTGGGAATATGAGAGAGATACAAGATATTCTGCCTGTGAGTGAGTTATCAGAGGTGAGTGCGAGAATCCACGGAATAAGATGGACTAAAATCTGTTTACTGTCCTTCCAATGCTCAAGTCCTTTCTGTATAGACTGTAACGTGAATACCTTAGTTAGTGTATGGTCCTACTTGGAGTCTGCAGGCTCCCTATTTCAAAGTGGATAGTCTATATTTGAGTTTGCCTACAGCAAAATCTTTATATAGGGACTACAAACCGAGATAATTTCTCTAAACCGAAATGATTTCTCCAAACCGATTTAAGCGTGACGTTATTTTTTTCGGTTCAATGCCTGTTCTGTTTTTTCAAAGATCGAAATTCCGGTTCTCGGTTTGGTTCAAGGAAGGGTGCAAACCGGGTCAATTGAATCGGGAAATCGGTCCGATTTGATGGCATTGATCATACACAGAGAAAAATACTTCGCGGTAAAATTTGATCACCTAAGTTTTCGGTGAGAGGAACCGAAATGTTCGGTCCTGATACCGAATGCTTCATTAGTATTACTGATAATGAGTATTTAGGTAAGGGCGGAATTTGGGTCATACTTACCGATTTTTTCGATACTTACGACCGAAAATGTTGGTTTATTCAACCGAAAATTTTGGTGATCAAAATAAGTCGAATCTTCAGTTCTAACAACCGAAGCATTTTTCTCTGTGTGCAACTGTCACCATGGGCACAGAAAAAAAGGGGAAATCCTCGCAATAAAAGCAGAAAGTATATAAATAAATATGCAAAATGAATTTTTTAAAAATAAATAATAATTAAATAAATATTTCAATGTATGAAATCTCGAACAGTGATTGGAAGTTGGAACCAACTGAACCAATTTTGAACTGAATAATCTATCAGTTTATGCCGTGACCATTGCGGTTTCAGGTTCAATTTCGGTTCAAGGAGTCTCCTAACTTTCTGTTTTCGGTTCGATCAAAAACCTCGGATTTAAAGGTTTACGGTCCGCAGTTCAGTTTCTACGTAACCGCCACTGTTGAACATAAAATAAATATGGTATAAACTGGGAAATGGTAGAAACCCACAAGATTCTGTTTGTGTTTACAGACAATTTGTGCAAAACTCTAGAAGTACCTAGTGGCTCACTCCGCATTTTGAAATTATTTCCCTATTATTTTTTGAATTTTTTAAAAGTTTTTGAGTTGAAAATGTCTGCCATTTAAGCCGAAACGTCCTCACCAAAATTATTTGTTTGTGTTTTCTGAATTTTCCCATTCATACATATATTCCTTTCTAGAGTCCCTATATACTAGGAGAGTTGCGCCAAGACTCTCAAAAAGAAGAAGAAGAAGAAGAAGAAGCGGATCAATGGAGCCCTCAAGAGGCAAAATGTAAATAGCGGTTGGCCGTTTGCCTCTGCGCTGTTACCACGATTTCGCTACTTCTAATAGAGGTTATAGGTTCTGATTTTTGCCAATAAAGGTCGTTATTGAAAGAGATAATGCTCTCCACAGTAAAGTTTAAGCATTGGAAAAATCAACAACAATTACCGCGGTCACTGGTGCAGTAAATGTGTGATAAAAGCGAGTGCGTGAAAAGTAAACAAACCCTCCGCCATTTGTATTTGCCTCTTGAAGCTTTTTTGACAGCCTAAATCTGCGAGCCAATCAGAAATGGATTCTGCAATGGCGCAACCCTCATAGTATATAGGGACCAGGGCTGCCGTTTTGCGTATAATCAATGCTATTTTTCAATTCACCGATGATTCCACCGGTTGAGAAAAGATTACACAGTTCAGTTCAGTGTATGACTGTAATGCACGAAATTACTCTGCTCTGTAATCTTTCCTTAATCGGTGGAAACTCTGTTGATTAATTAAAATATCCGCAAGTTTTTTAAAGTCATCGACGGTTCCACCGGTTGAGAAAAGATTACAGATGCGAGTATTTTAGTTTATTACAGTCATGCACTGATCTGAACTGTGTAATCTTTTCTAATCCGGTGGAATCATCGGTGAATTGAAAAATAGCATTGATTATATACGCAAAACGGCAGCCCTGATAGGGACTCTATTTCTTCCAAAAGCTCTACATTTTGCATTGTAGCTATTGGTCTTGTTGTGGCAACAACGCGCTGCTGCTGCGCTGTATCAATTGCAGCGTGGACTGAAGTGGCATGAGGGAGCCGGGTCTCTTAATTTTTCCTCCGTAGTATATCCATTAAATAAATATTTACTATCTCCCTTAACTCCCGCTCCCTTGTCGCACTAATTCTCTACCCGCGGCCCCGTCCCACGAGCCGGGTCTTGGTTCCCGTTGTTTTAATAAGCTCTCTCTTAGACCCCCCCCGACACCCCCCCCTTTTCTACCTTCCCTCCGCCCCATATAACCTCTACGAATAAGCGCTCGCCATCGCGTCCCTCGCCTACATCGAGTCCAAATCGGTATTTCATCGCCTTCGTCCATTTTGAAGCTTTTCCTGTATATATAGGTATTCACTTTACAGGTAGACGGGTGTATGAGTATATCGGTATATAGACCGTATCTAGCATGTTTCGCCATCGGATGATTGACCTCTCCTCTGCTGAAAGGTCAACGATAAGTAAGTCATCGATGAAATCTGAATGACCTCCAGTCGGGGTCCTGCAGTAATGAACTGACCCATTTATTTAGGGTTCTAAATTTTTATCATAAGTAAAAGGCAAAGCTGCCGTTTTGTGTATATTTAACAGTGTTGCCAGATTGGGGTGAAAAAGCCGTACGTTTTACATTGATTTAAATGGGGACGATACGGCTTTTTACCCTCGATCTGGCAACACTGATATTTAATGACGTTTGATTTTTAATCTATATACCTATGGCTCCACCAGTTGACCAAAATATTGCACGTTTCAGTTCAGAGTATGGCTGTTACGCACGAAAGTAGTCTGATCTGTATAACCTTTTCTCTACCAGTGGACTGTCGTTTAAAAATGTACGCGTGTTCATTTTATACGCATGTAGCAGATTTTGGCACCAGCCAGAAAGTATCGTAAACTTCACCAAAGTATATAGTAATCTATACCAGATATCAGGAAAAAAAGCAATCGGTTATCCTAATTTTACCACAAGTTACGTTGTATTAACCCTTTTTGGACCAATTTTACTCCCGAGTTTACTCGTTTTTCTCCCCTAGTCTATTTAACATTGTTTCAGTTTCATGATTCCAAATAAACGCAATTCTCGATGTAGACACTTACAACATAAGATTATGTCAGGCGCCTTCAGCTCATCGTATAGGTAATTCCAACTCCCCCAAGTACGAATAGTTAACTACCTTCCCTATACAAACAGAAGAGATGCGTTCTTTTGAACTAAGCTGGCCTATAAAGGGTTAACCTCACTCTCGCTGGCTGGCGCCAAAATCTGCTATTAACCAAATTTACCGTACTTTTATTCCGTGAAGGCTGCAATTAAATGGGACTCCCCCATTGTAACCCGCTCATTTGAACGCCATCTCGGATTTCTCTTAAATCAAATTTTGTTGGTTTATGAGTGGATATTGAGACTTTAAGATGCTTTTAACATCATTTTTACGCGATTTCTAAGATTTCGACCCGCGCTATAACGCTGTTGCAAAAGTTTGCAATCATACCTTTTGTCTTTTAGAAACAGAGGCAGGTCTAGCAATCTGACAACTGCGAATTCTATACACATTGAATGAAAGAGAAACAATCTATCTGTAAAAGGGCATAATTGCCCCCTCAAGAATCGATTGTTTCTCACACGTTCAAATGGGACGAATCCATGGTTGCCAAATTTGCTAAATCCGCTCATACATTAGAGAAGGATGACAGGAGGAGGAGCTACCACGTGACTTCAGCCCTTATTTCTATCCTTTTTCAATGCATGGGTTTGAATGGGCAGAGAAGGATAAAAAACAAAGTCCTAGCTACGGCTCCGGCCGAATTGTACAATGTACTGTGCAAAACAAAGTAGCTACTTACAGAGTCTATAAAATGAAGGTTTGAGGTCGAATGTAAATTAAGACGACGCTAAGGGCTAAAGAGTTCAAACGGACTATAGGAGCTAGGCGGAGCTGAAGGCTGATATATGAATCGTCTAATCGTGACAGAGAGCGAGCTTATTTTGAACCCGGCCCAACTTCCAACTGCACTGGGCAAATGCAAAGTGTATTCAAAGCTTCGTCTAGCTTCTTCTTCCTTCAATGTATTCATTTCAGGCGGCGCAATATGGTCTGAGATCGTCTGAAAGTGGCCAAAAATGAGATAGTAAAGTTTTCATCAGTTCATCACTAAATACATTCTCAAGGCCAATTATAATCACAGAGAACGCTTCTACAAGGGGTGTCCCAAATGTACTGCACACTTTTGTCTGGGGAGCGAACAAAAGCAGTTATCAAAAAACGATTTGTCAGGTGTGATTGTCCCCAGTAATTACCTACAAATTAAGACCTATTTCAGCTCTGTAAGTTAAATATTCACTCAGTTACAGTGTTTTGAAAATGACACGTCGAGCTGACCCCTCCAGGATTTTTAGCATGTAATGTTCTTTAAGAAAAAAAATAGGGTTAAGAAATCAAGTGGTTTTATTTGTTTTAACAAATTTTGCAGAATATCTTACCAAGACTGACAAAAATGTGATGCTTGCATTTTTCCACCCTTTGACACTGTGTTAGGCTTCCAGTTTGTTCTCTTCTCTTCTTATCTCTTCATTCTCTTGAGAACTTTTGATTTTTTATTTCTCTTTTTCTTTTCTTGAAAAAAATGCTAAAAATCCTGGAGGGTTTAGCTCGACGTGTCATTTTCAAAACGCTGTAACTCAGTGAATATTTAACTTACAGAGCTGAAATAGGTCTTAATTTGTAGGTAATTACTGGGGACAATCACTTCTGACAAATCGTTTTTTGATGACTGCTTTTGTTCGCTCCCCAGACAAAAGTGTGCAGTACTTTTGAGACACCTCTTATAGCAAGTAATTTAATCTTCGAAATGTAATTGGAAAGTTTTAAACTATGCTTAAAAGGTCGAAAACGACGATGACTTGTCTCCTGATGATTTTTGTCCACTTTTTTTTTTTTTTTTTTTTTTTTTTGTTTTTTTTTTGTTTTTTGTTTTTCTCTCAAACCATTGTGCGGATTGTATTGACCCTACTTATCCTTGCTCAAGTTTCGGGTTGCAATTTTCTTCCAGGCGCTTGAACCAAAATTCAAATTCGACCCGTTTAGGTAATGAGCGAGCATCTCAGGCTTCAACTCGAAAGCCTCAAACAATTGAAGAGAAATGCTTCTGATCCGCATGCGTGAGGTGATTCCAAGCTAAAGTTGGGAAGCTATCAATCCGCAAGATGGCGCCACTAATCGATATCCGAAATGTCGTATGTTATGAGTGATTTGTATGGGATATAGCGGATGATTATGCTAATTTAGAGTAACAGTATGATGTCGTTTAATTTTTATGAATTTTTTTAGCCTGCAATCGTCGAAGTTGGTTGAGAAATAAAGTTGTACTTTTGAGAATGAATTTCGGCTATCTCTCTTAAAAAAGTGCGAATGAGATTTACTTTGTCTCACTTGCACCAGTTATGATGGATTGCACCATAGAGATAGCCGGGATCCGATTTATACTTCGTTCTACCTCTTGCGAATCTCGGGAGTTAAATCTAAATCACCCAAAGAAAGTTGGTAAGATTTAAGATTCATTACCTTTTTCACTGAGTTACAATTTGTTTTTTGTCATAATTACAATGGGTCTGTTGCAAACTATTGGTACTGGTACAGCGCGAGCAGTATAGACGGTCAATTTCAATGCAAAAGTACTCTAAAATCACACTGAAAGCATCGAAAAAAGTCTTAAAATCTACTCATAAACTAACAAAATGCGTTTTATGATAATTCCAAGATGGCGTTCAAATAATAGGGTCACAATGGGAAAGTCTCGTTCGTCGTCCATCTGACGTAGAGGCGTAAGTCGATTTTTTCTATACTCTTCAGGAGAGTGAAAGCAAAATTGACTGACTCTATGGCTTCAATGACGTATAATATGCCTGGACGTTTTCCGTTATGACTTGAAAACTATTGATAACTTGACGATATAATTGCAGCTTTTTTATGATTAATCACTTTCATGGATTGAGTGGTGCGATTGTGGGAGGGGGGGGGGGGGTCAAAATCCAGAGAAAGCGCGATCGGATCTCATAGGAGAATTGAAAAAGGTGTTGCAGTAAATAATAACCTTGCGGGATAACCGCGACTCGAAAGACCCAGTCCCCAGAGCAGTGCAAGTTGCATCGGGGTGGGCGGCGTGGGTGCGGCGTGAGCTTAGCTGGCAAAGTTTGAACATTTAAATTGCCAATTTTCTGCACGCTGATTCGTTTAAATCAACATAGCTCTCTCCGGTTATAGGGAAAGCAGTAAGGCAAAGGAGCAAGGGTCGAGCGAGGTATGGGTGCGGATAGTGTGCATCGAAGAGAGAATTTGAAGCGTAAAAGAAAATTATTAATCTCATTTCCGCTTCCTCACTCACTTATTTCCTTTGGCAGTTTCCAACCCCCCGGCCCCCACCCCCATCACTAACTCGCTCGCCGGCTGCCCTTCCTCGAAATTCCTTCCCCTCGTCCCCTTCATCCTCCCTCTCCCTGGCAAAACTCAGTGAATTCCAGTTTTCCGAATTGCCGGACGTATTTACTTACGAACGCTGACAAAAAGTGCAATCTGGCATCGTTGAATTTCTGTCCTTTTAACTCCAGGCGCTCTGGAACCCCCCCCCCCTTGACACTAAAATTTGTCCTTAAAAAATGTCATTTTTTGCGTTTTCAGATAAATTTTACCAAATTAGTATCTTTAGACACCCCCCCTTGACAATTTTCGGACCCCGGACGACCCCCCCCCCCCCTAGAAAAATTCCTGTCTACACCACTGCTGAACATACCAGTATAGTGGCCAGTGGTGTCGCTTGCAATCTAGCAACGCTGCATATTGTCCATTGAAACGCATAAAAAAGGTCGGTCTATTGGAGGTTCAAAGTGAACTCCCTCTGACCAATAGTTTAACGATGGTTTCAATGGACGAAAGGCAACGTTGCCAGATTGCACGCGACGCCACTGATAGTGACAATGGCAAAGCGTGCAATTTGGCGTCGCTGAGTTTTGTCCATTTAAATCCATGAAAAAAGTCGGACGCCGAAAGCAACATTGTCAGAGTGTCAGCCTCGCAACTGTGCGTAGAAATAAAGTGGTTTCACTTGTAAACTGCCGAGGGTCCTAATTGCATCGGGAGAATATTGAGTTATTTTCAACCTTTCCTAACTATCATGGCATGGTATGGACAAGTCGAAATATATTTTCCGTCAAAGACTTTGATAATAATAAGTCTTTTTATACACCCTTTCGCTCGAAAAATATGAAAACTCCGTTAAATAACTGTAATACCTTAACCGTGTGAAGGGCAAGAGCGTTTCTCGTATATACCTATTGATGTGCCTATTAATTTTCTCGAAATTCCATCATCAGGCAGGGTTCAGCTTTGTATCGTCTGCATTTAATAATTTGAGGGCGCTACGTAGAGGATTTTTCGGTTACTTATTAGGGTTAAGGTGCAATTATCTTTACCTCTTTCTATTTACGTTGGTAATTACGTTAGTTGTTGGACGGACATCACACTTGTTGTTACGGACACGCAGACATGTCACGCTTTTTGTAACCTTTAATTGATTTTTTTTTTAAATTGTGAAATCTACATCTGATTGGTCAATTTTGAACTCCCCACTTCTTATACTCAAACAGTCTATTTGTTGGTTTGAACTCGAAACGTGGCAACACTGCTCCATGTAAACCCAGGATTTTTCTCGTTTGGAAGCTCGCAAGTGGATTACAACGAAAGTGAAACTCGTTTGGAAGAGGCAGCAAATAAAAAACAAAAAGAAGTTGAATCGAATGATAGAGAAAGATATTAAAAAAAAACCGAGATGCGCCGCGCAACAATAACGCATAAAAATGAATAACTCTGATAAGAGAGGAAAATAACAAATCAGGTTCAAAACGAAGTGCTGTAAAAAAAAACAGGATCCGATCCGAATAACCGAGTCTATATCAGCAGCAATCTGTAGTCGTTCCTCGCGGATATAATACACAATTTGCAATAAAACAACTCAATGGAACTCGCGGACAGACTCATTGTCAGATGAGTGGTGCATATTTCATCTGAATATTTTATTCGGTATCAACGGATAAATTGTGTCGAGCCCTTACTTTTCCTCGTTACCTATAGTATATGCACACCGAATTGCGAACAGCGACGGAGATTTATGAGACAACCGGTTGCATAACTTCACGGCGCGGTGTTCATCGCGTTCGTCGACTCGAGTGACGAGTCGGCTCGCTAGTTGCTTGCGTTGTCGCGCCTTCAATATCCCGCCAAGCAACTTATCCTACACGTAATGGTTACAACTGAACTGATGGTCAGTTGCAGACAAATGGAGACGGAACAGTTGCGCCTGCAGCAGGGGCACACTCTACTTTCGCGGGTTCAACAAAACAACAGTCCACAGGGCTATGATTTTTAACCAAGTACATATATGGGCGCCGGCAGCCAGTTATGAAGAAATATTTTAAAAATATTTTTAAAACATTGACAATATTTTTAAAATACTGTATTTTAAAAACATTTTACTAAAAAAAACATTTACAAAAATATTTTGAAAATATTTTTAAAATGTTTTAATATTTAAAAAAAAAAAAAAAAAAAAAAAAAAAAAAAAAAAATTAAAACATTTCAATTAAAATATTCTAAAAACATTTTAAAAATATTTTGACAACTAATTGGCATGAACACGTCGTGCTTTTTAAAATGTTTTTAAAATATTTACAAATGGTTACGGAAAACTTTTCGGCAAGATTTTCAAAATGTTTTCAAAATATTTATTTCATATCTGGGCAGTAGGGTTACAAATTTCGCTTCCCCCGGGAAGTTGGTTGATACCCATTTTACACGCCAATTTCGCCTTTAAACGAGAAAATAACAATTAATTTTTATTTTTTTAAAAAAATGTAATTAGGTTTTGACATTTTGCCCCCCTCCCCTCAAAAATTGTCTGCCGGTGCACATAGCCCGGTGTTGAATTGTGAGCTCCCTCGTCTTCACCTCCAACCTATCCCGGATAAACTGTGGTTACCGAACGTCACCATTCAACAATAGGCTGAATCAAATTGTTGACTGTTGTTTCGTTGAATCTGCGAGATGATAGCGTGTCTCAAATATTTCCATCGAGCACATGCGTAAAGTGCACTGTCTCTATTTGTCGCATGGTTGAACCCAAAACAATGTAAAAAAAAAAAAAAAACCGAAGTTTGAGGTTTTGAAAGTTAGCAAAGTTTTACGCAGTGATGCATCTTAACGAATTGCGATGGTGCATGCGAGAAAGAAAAAGGTTGATTTTGGACGGCTTCATGCAGAACAAATTTTTCTATTAGTGCTGAAGGGAACCAACTGCATAAATAACCCAAAAGAGTTGGTTACGTTCTGCCTATAACCGTCAGGAAATGTGTTACCCCTCTGCATGACCCAATTGTTAATTCGCTGTTTGACAACGTCATATTATTAAACAAACTTTATAAACGTCTGTATACCTATATCTCCTCTTTTACGCACCATAGAAATGTTTTAAAGGCTTCGTTGTGTTTTCCTCGTGAAATTATCTCGAAAAGTCAAGCATTTAAATCTATTTTTGGAACGTGTTCGTTGTAGGAAGCAATGGGATTTTTCCTCAGGCAAGATAATACTTCAAAGGCGGTTTTCTTGTACCTTTTCAGTTTTGTTCCTACAATTTCCACTCAGGTTTTCAAAAATAGTTTACAATTTGTAAAGTTGTAAATTTTTCATTTGAGCAAGTTTACGACGAAAAATGTACCTATGCTTCAGCTAAACGATCTTATGTAACAATCAAATTCTGATTGATGGCATTTCCCTATCAGAGCATTTCCCATGGAAACGATACTTGCTTCAAGTAAAATCTTAGCGTTTAGTTCTGGTTTTGGGTTCCAGCCACCAGAGTGCTACTGACCTAATTGTTGTCAAACAACTGACTGGCATGTTATTCTTTTAAGGAGGAAAAACATAACTGTGAGGTACAGTAGCCAATTAAAAAATGTCATTCGACTCCTTGGTTTCTTCCTTCGCAGTATTGCAGCCTGCAGGTAGTCGAAAGTACCAGCAAAAAATCATCTGAAGTCCCTCAGTCACTTTGTCCCCTTGTGTGGAAGATTTCTAACTCATAGTCTCATCTGGGATTTGAAAAAAAAAACTCATAGTCTCATCTGGGATTTGAAAAAAACAAAAAAAAACCAAAAAAAAAAAACAAAACAAAAATTACATGCTCTTGAAAAAGTGGTGGTTCATGCAATGTGGCAACAACGGATTCTCTCAATTTAAATATACGTAGAATAATCGATCTTCAAGGAATTGACTGAATCCCTGAGAAATCGATACTTTTGTATAGGTTCAAATGGCAAAAATCATTGCAAAATATCTTTAGCATGACATGAAATAATATAAAAAAAAATTATTTTTCTAGGTGTTTTGAATTTGTTTTGAATTTTTATAATGATGTCCTGAAATGGTTAAGAATGAGACTCCTAAGGAAAATGAAAAAATTAAACTTTGGAGTTAAGAGTCCGGCAAATTCCTCCTTTACCTTTTCTAGAGGGCCCAACGTGAAAGTTTCCAAAATTATGAATTCCTGATTTCTGACTTAGGATGAGTAAGTTGAATCTGTTCTGTCCTACTTACGATCTTTCTTTAACTCTTTTTGCGCAAATCGCGATAAATGTTTCCTTTACTTTTGTACTTTTACTATTGTACTTACTTACCGGTCGGCAACTTACATAGCTTAAGCTATTTGCTCCGTGCGCCATCTGAATAATGAAATTCAAGATGTTTATGAAAGAGGCGAGATCCGACTTGCTAGAGATATGTCACAGCAGCTGAAGAAGCCCGATCTTAGCCACGGCTACACCCCCAGCCCCCCTCCCTCTCATCTCTCGCTTTCCTTACCAGCACGCGCTTCCCCGTAGCCCCGTTGTGCAAGATGACGCAATCAGATCATCATCATCATCATTATTAACATCACCATCACCATCAGCTCGTCATCGTCAGCAAACGTCATTTTCAGCATCGTCGAAACGTCCCGTCGGCGTCGTCGCACTATGGTGGAAGATCGTCAAAAAGTGGTCAAAAACAACGAGCTATACATTTATCTAGAGTGGCGGTTTAATAGGTAACCTGCGTAACCACCATGGTGGATTTTTAGGTTAGGTTTAAGGGAGTAATTTGTCCATTTGTTCCCGTGTATTTTGGTCCATTTGTGTTTTTGTGCCTTTTAGTGTTTTGTTGTTTTTTTGTTTTTGTTCTTTTTTTTTGTTTTTTTGTTTTTGTTTGTTTTGTTTTGTTTTGTTTTTTTTGCGGTTGAAAACGGAAATGTAGATTTACGAAACGTCCCTCCGTTTCTTTTATGTGTATTTTAGCTTCATTTCCCGAAAGCGTTTTTATTCACTTGACAAATTAGTAGCTGATAATGTTGTTTCTTTTCAGAAAGTAAATTTCTCATCAATTCACTATACTTATAAACTTTTAACCCTTTAAGGACCAGGTTATATAGTTCAAGAGAACGCCACTCCTCCGTTTCTAGAGGGAAGGTAGTTAACTGTTCGTACTCGGTGCAGTTGGAATTGCATATCCTACGAATTGAAAGCGCCCTACGAGACCTTAGCTATTGTAGTGTTTTCATCTATATTTGCGTTTATCCGGAATGATGACTGGAACAATGTGAAATAGACTCGAGGAGAAAAACGAGTAAACTCTGGCTTGGGCCATAAGGGGTTAAGACCAATTATAATCACAAACAATTAATAAGTAAGTCAAACCTTGAATTCTCACTGGAAAGTTTTAAGTTAAGCTTCAAAAGTCGAAAACGATGGTTTTTGATGACTTTTGTTTCATCGACTTTCGGCCGCTTTTTTTTTTGGATCTCAGACCGTTGTGCGTCGGTCGCCGGGTCCTCGGATCGGCATCGGTGCCATTTGCATACGCACACCTCCTCCGCATATACATCTGCTGTCAACTGCGCCCCCCCTCCTCTATATCCACCCCTTTTTCTTCCCCCCCCCCCCGTTCATCAGACCTCTATCCTTCCCTCTCTTCACCCCCCCTAGGATCTTAGCTCACTTTCCACTTTCCCTCTCTAACTTCAACTGTGAGGCAGAGGCGTGTTTGTTACCATTAATGAAAAACATCATGCGCCCTTCTTCAAGGTATCCTGTGAAATCTCCCCCTCCCTTCCCCTCCCCACTCACCTAATTCTCGTTCCCAGTTCATCCATATACTAGGCCACGTTTTCTTCTCTTCCGCGTGATGTGCTTTGTGAAGTTGAACTTTCTAATAAAAAAAAAAAAAAATTGTTTAAGCCATAGCAGCAATTTGTACGATAGAACGATTAGTTGGATTGTAGGTCCAATAAATTGTTTTTCTGAAACTCTGAAATACTGGAGCAACGAACACTTATCCAAAGAGAGTTCAGACAAGAGGGCAGATAACTTCTGATTGGCCAAGATTGCACGCTACGCCACTTTAGATCCTAACTTATGCTTCTGCCTGTAATGTCTGCATGCATTCATGGTTTTTTTTTTTTCGCAGTTACATAACGGATGTATTAGTCGCCAAGCGCGTTTTTAGAGCTGCTGTGATTTTTTAACTGTTATTGTTTGAATGCTACAGCGAAGCTAGATGACACGTAGATTTACGGGTTTTCGAAAGGACCATTACCAGCGTTCTATGACCCAATACCATTTGACTCGATCGGAAAAAAAAAATTGGAGCATTTGTACTCTGAAATACGCGAGTACTAATGGCCCGTTCTTAAAAGGGCACGAGTCACAAATATTTCCAAATGAAAACTTGGTCATCGTAAAATGTTTAACTGCAATATACTTTTGTCTATTAATATGACTGCCCTAACGCACCATTGTCTGCATGCGGTGCATGTAGTGTCAGCGTTGTCAAATCGGAAATGTTTCTCGATAATTCGTTTAATATGCGATTCCTAGCTATGTCCATCCTGTAGATAGACATTACTCGTCATGATCCATGATAGTCGCTTTTCTAAATTTCAGACTCTTTTAATGCAATGACAAGAATGGGTCTAATTCAAACGTTTGCTTTATTAAAAATGTAACAGCCATTATTTTGTGAGACTTTGCTAGGAAATCGATTGGATCTTTTAAAAGCTCCAAAAGCCACTTCTCTTCGTGGGAAAAACCAGCGAGCTATAGCGATAAAGAGGATTTGTTGGGCGTGAAATTGAAACTTCAAGGAGGGAGGCATGATCGAAATCTCTTATGGACGTTTCTCACACAGACTCGGTTTGTTTGAGTCACTTTTTTATAACCTTTAATTATTTAAAAAGAAAAAAAAGTGTGACAAATACATTTGAAATTGGTTATAAACGAAACTGCAAGTGTTTTAGAGTGGCTATCTGGACACAGAAATCGATATAATGTTTTCGTCTGGAACACGGAAAAAAATGGTCGTGCTCCAGACGCGAACTTTCCATGTTCTATACACGAAAGCTACACACCAGTACCGGAACGAGTTCTGAGCGCGATCTATTTAAGTTGAGTTTGTATCTGAAACGCATTCCGTCGTGTCCAGGACCTGAAAAGTTTTTGCTGTGAGCATTTTCCGTACTGGTGTGTATATAGATCGTGTCTGGAGCACGTGCTTTCTTTTCTGTGAAGGATTTGCACGACAAAGAAACTGACACCCAACAGAAATTTGCAAAATTTTCTCACCTGGGTATAGTTGTATTAGAATTATGTGTCTTGATACAGCCACTCTTAAATACTTGGACTTTTGTTTAAAAAAAAATTCCACTAGATTAATTACAATTTTTGATTTTTGGTAAAAAAAAAAAAAAAAAAAAAAAAAAAAAAAAAAAGAGGCAAACAAACTAAATTCAGAGCGCACGTGCTGTCACACTTTGAGACAGAGGCGGCTCGTGCAATCTGGCAACAGTGCTCTTTTGCCATTTAAACCTACGTAAAAATATCGATACTCGATGAGGCGCAGCGCCTCACCAAATAATCGATTATTTTACACAGTTTTAAATGGAGGAAATCCATTGTTGCCGTATTGCACGAGCCGCCACTGCTTTGAGATAAAGGACTTATAACATGTATGGATCCCGGACTCCTCTATCACTAAAGCTCGTTGGGGCAGTGTTGCTAGGTTGGGGTGAAAAAGCCGTACGTTTAACATTGATTTAAATGGGGACGATACGGCTTTTTACCCTCGATCTGGCAACACTGCGTTGGGGAAAAGCTTTAAAAATGGAAATCGGAATGGCGGCATTGCAGACATTAAAGTTAAATCGTGCTTTTGAAATTTGACTCTTTCTGGATGGAATTCTGTTCTAAGAAATAGAGTTTGCGATTAATTCGATTGAACTGCGAGTGTCACTACTTGATTTAATGAGTGCAACGATGCGCCTTTATACTTAAATTTTTAAAGAAAAAACTCCTTCTTATGTTGAGGAGAGGTTTTTTGAACCTTTCAATGCTCTCGTCTTTTTAATAGCAACATTTTAAGAAAGAATCACTGTTTTACAACTGTTTTTGGCAAAAGTTTGGAGTCGACCCATATCTATCCAGGGCAGTGGCGCACCGAAGGGGGTGGTTTAAGGGTTAACCCCCCCCCCCCTAAGTATCAAGATTTTGCTCTAAAAAAGGACATCTACGGCCAAAATTACTTCCAACCCCCCCTCCCCCCCTAAGGCCTCAGAAAATGGAAAATTTGCGGTCAAACCCCCATCAAGCTAAAGTTCTCGGTGCGCCACTGATGCAGGGTATTGGAAAGTTAACACATCTCTGTCATTTTTAATGGATTTTCTTGAGTCGTTATACCGATCGGAATTTTCGATGCGCTGGCGCGGCGGTTTGAAAATCATCATTATTTAAAGAATCTCGCCTTTTATTGCATAGAGGTCTCTGGTAGTTTTGCTTGAAGGAACCAAATGAATCAACGATCAAAATATTCTCTTGTTTAACGAATATGCGTTGCAACGCCGGATAGAGGAGTATGTACTTTAATTGACAATGGGGCAACGTGCTAGCCATTTACTGGATACCTAATATTCAGCTATTTATTTTACAATTGAGGCATTTTTCGGTAAATGGGCGTATGACGATTTACGCCCTTTTTTTTGGAGAACTCGTTTTTGAAATCCTGGCGATGTGACCTAACAGGTGATATAAAGTTATTCATATGTCGAACGGAAAATAACCAAGAAACAATCGTTCGAATGGACGCACCTACAACGTTTTGTTATGACGTTTTAAACTTTCAAACGCGTTTTTCGCGAAAGTCGTTTTTTCGCCATACGCCCATTTACCGAAAAATGCCTCAATTAATGATTTTATGATCTGGTCAGTTCTGTGTTGTCTGGATGTCGGATGGGTGTTGCCATTAATAAGTTTTGCAGAGTTACTCCATAATTTTCCTTTTGATTGATGTGCAATCTGGCAACGCAGCTGTACTTGGAGGTGGATCCAAGAACATATCTTCCTCGCTCTCCGCCCATTTGTACGCTAGTGTTAGAAAAGGACAGAGAATGCGGGGCTAAAGTCTCGTGATGGACCCTCATTCTATCCTCTACTAACAAATGTGTTCATATAGACAGAGAGAGAGAGAGAAACAGAGGGGGGAGGAAGAGAGAGGGGGAGGAGGAGAGAGGGGAAGAGAGGGAGGGGATGTAGAGTCTTGTGAACAAACGATTGTCGTTTTTCTTCAATTTGATACTACGCAAAAGTATCGATTACTTGAGGGTTCAGTTGAAACCCGGTCCAGAGAATCGATTATTTTCCATAGGTTTACATGGAGAATGCATAGGTTTATAACTCATTTTACGAGTTGCCAGTGAGAGAGAAAAATTCATGGATCCAATTCTGGCTGTATCTCGTAAAGTTTCGTCTTTATTCGCCCGCCGCAAATTAATATCAAAATGTTTCGAGAATTGTTAAAGTGTAAAAGCATTCATAAAAACTTCTAGTCGAAAGTGTTGGAAATTTCCTTTTACACGAATCGTCTCGTGTTCTCCTTAAATTAATGTTGAACTGTTTTGAAAACTGTTAAAACGCAACAAATTCGGAGAAACTTTGCGATGGAGTTGGCAACTTTATAGGATCTATCTGCCGTAAGATTCATGAGGACTCCAAGTAAACCTAATCTTTTGTCGGTGTAGTTTATTGTTTTCCAGGATTTCATTAAAATGTAGTTCTCCAAGTGTCAGGAAAATTCCAGGTGGAATTCACTTATGAAATTCTGCGAAATGCTCGCTTTTTAGAGAGATTTCCGGCAAGTGTAGAGAATCGTACCTTGAAGATTTTGCAAATTTCAAATGGAGTTAATTTTATTAATCAAATCCAGTCATGTGATTACTTTCTCTCGTTTTTAGTGACGCAGTGTTGCGTTCAATCTGGCAACTTTACATACAGTCCATTTAAACCCATTAAAAAAATCGAAGTATATTGGGTATGTGGCGATTCGGCGAACACTCTCGAATTCGAGCTTTGTTATGAGTTTGAATGGACGAAATTTACAACGTTGCCAGATTGCACCATTCGCCACTGCTCGTTCTATACATCGCTGAATTACCAGCAATATAGAGTGAAACAAAAGGAAGGTAAATTTCGAAAGCAGAGAATTGCAAAAATGTATTTATTTTTTATTTCAATTTATTCATTTATCATTTATTGTTAGCCAAAATGTTCTAAAACTGGACAAAACTGGTCTATAATTTTAAAATTATATTTCGGTCTTCAGTCAGCTTTTCCCCCTCTGTGCATGATCATGATCCAGATATGTGCCATTTGTTGTTTCATGGGGCATCGCATCGTTCGTTCCCGCTTATAGCTTTGAGGTCGCAGGAAAAGAATAATTCACGAAATCTTAAATATTCAAGGATCGTATTCATAGTTTGACTCTGAAAGTTCATATGAAATAAGAAATCAACACTCACATAAACTAATTAAATCATGGGGAGCATTAACGAGGTGTTCCTATGTACTTCCATAGGCGGACCGTATCAGGGGCTAGGAGAGGCTATAGCCCCCCCCCCACTTTTTTTGGGCGGAGGTAAACATCGGGAAAAAGTCATCACTCGAGACTTGAGAAGCAAAAAAAGAAAGAAAAAAAAAATCATCACCATTTAGCCCCCCCCCCACTTTTTTTGGTCACGGTCCGCCTATGTACTTCTTTCCTTTGTTCATCATTTTTACTCTTCCTTTTTTCTTAGCGATTTGTCATATTTTATTTTACTTTTTTTTTCGATTTAATTTCTATTCGCTGTTTCAATGTCCGACTTTTCTTTTTCTTCTTTTAGAAATGTCTATTTATGGAGTCAATTCAATAAAATACCGATTAAATAATCAAAGAATAATAGTCAGCAATTTCAATGGCCGGCTTGGTGTTTGGAAGAATCGTTCCTCAAAAATAATCGATTCCTTTGATCCTTGACCCTCCTCAGCGAGGACTTCCAATCAAGATGTTTTGTTCATTCGATCCATTTCGTGTGATGATACTCGTGTCAACAAACGACTCAATTGAACAGGATCAAGATCCAGCGGAACGGATTGTTTTAAGACCATACGACTCAAAAACAAGAGTCGTTCAAAGAGTTGGAAAACGAACGATTCTTCCAAGCACTAGATCGGCCTCCCAGGACTATCGCTCCCTCCAAAGAAGGCCTAAGTCCACATAAATATATTTCTTACTGAGAAGTTTAAAAATCTCTTTTTCGACTATTTTTCAAGCTATTAATTGGCAATATTTGGATTCAACGTACAAAATACACACGAGAATGTAAAAACAGGTTTAGAATCGATTAGGTATATCTTTCAAGTGTGACCAAAAGACTTCTCAGGTTGTTCCAACCTGCTTACCTCTAAATAAGTTTACGACATGGCGTCTTGATTTTAACTTCACGTGTGCCATCCGAATGTACCATTCTTCCACAAAATCCAGGCGCGCTGTTGAATGAAATCCCCTTAAGCATAGAGCTAGTTGAATGAACGCTACGGCTTTTCAGTTTGAAACTTTGGAGGGTCTTTGCATTATTCTTGACTAATATTATGGCTAACCATCGAATTATCTCGTATCCCATGATGATTCCGACAACTGTTCTCACCACCCGTTTCATCAAAGTACGAGTATTTCGAACGAAATGTCTTCCACGCTGATTTTTACGCAAAAGCTTGTTTGCTGAAACTATGTTGGGTTTGTTTGAAATTGAATGGGACATTAGTCCCAGAGTTTCGCCGATATTGTGGTAACAACTAGAGGGAACTATGCCTTGTGTTACACAGTAAAATGGACTTCCGATGAATCATTTTGTCCTACCCTAACCTACAAATCCTAACGTAATCGCACTTAGTATTCACCATGATCTAACTACACAGGTCAGTCAATGCGCACACCCTCCACTGCCTCTCCGTCTGCCTGGCTGTATCACCGGGTAGAGTGAGGAAGGGGATGACGTATAGCTGGCGCAGCTGAAGCGCGGGCGTTCAAATCTACATGCTTTCATATGGGGAAAAGACCATTTTTCAAGTGCGAATTATAAACAATTTACGACAGTAAAACTTGGTTTTTATTTATGATAGACCACGAGGAAGGTTTCAAGCTTCGAGAAAACCAGTCTGATCATACTTCAATTTCTTATTCCTGTATTTTCAGGCGGTTAGTAAAAATCCCTCTCATGGAGAAGATAGGTTATGTAATATTCAATGCATTCTACCCACTTTTCCGAAACTGCCCGAAAATAGAAAAAGCAAATTTGCGTACGATCGCATTGGTTTTCTCAAAGCTTGAAACCTTCCTCGTTACTTCTTATTGATAAAAACTAAGTTTTACTGTCGTAAATTGTTTATAATTCGCACTTGAAAAAGGGTATTTTCCCCATAAGAAAGCATGTAGATTTAAACGCCCGCTCTTCAGCTGCGCCAGCTATACGTCACGAGCGGAGGTTGCGCAGATCGCACCGAAACTTGTCTACCGGATTGACTGACCTGTGTAGTTAGATCATGGTATTCACTATACAATTCATGCCTCCGTTAAATAAAATAATGCGCAATAATCGGTTCAATCAAAGACATTATATCATATAGACGGAATGTATCATTTACCTGTGGGGGGAGGGGGTTTGAAAGGTTCGACTGTGGTGAGAAACTAACTAAAATAACCTCCTAACCCAAACTTACTACTTTTGAAAAATCGTGATCAAAGATTGATGAAAGACTGCTCAGTGACCAATATTTTGTTATTAGTCACTTATTTGACAAAAAAAAGCTTTGAATAACCAACTAAATTAGAAATAGCATGTAACTTTAATGCCCTACCAAAATAAAAAGTTGAGATGAATCCATTTTCAATTCGTTTTAAACGACATAGTGCATGTGTTTCAGAGTGGCTACATGTCTGAACACAGAATGCTAGTTTATTTTGGGAGAATTTGCACGATAAATAAAGTAACACAGTGACAAATGAAAGAAACAAGCAGCAAGTTTTCTCACCTGAGTTGTTGTATTAGAATTCTGTGTCCAGATAGTCACTCTTAAAACAATCGCATTTTCATTTAAAACCAATTTTTCCTGAATTAATTACAATTTTTAATCTGGTATCTTTGGCAAAAGTTGAAAAGCTGTATTTTTCGAAATAAACTGAAATTAGACACAATTAATATGATCGTAAAATTCTGCACCTAGCTGCAACCTAGGTATTTTCATTACTCCTGCGTTTTTTTTTTTTTTTTTTTTTTTTTTTTTTTTTTTTTTTTTCCCCGGTACCAGAAGTTTCAAATGTGTTTTGCGCGGGGAAAATGGCCATCAGGTGCCAAAGATTATAGGTTGACCCGGTTTATTTATCTGAAAGGACCTCTTATTAATTTTATGAAACTGTAATTTCACTTGCACATATTAAGATTAACTGACGATCTTGACTCTCTTGGTGTTGTCGTAGTAGGTAAATGGATAATTTTTTTTTTTTTTTTTTTTTTCTCCGATCCCTCTTTCTTTATAGCTACCTTTTGCACTTGCGAACCAAAGATTCACTCCTTGCACCATTTCAAAAAAAAAAAAAATCAAACTGATGATGTATTACAGTTCTTCGCGTGCTTTAGGCACTAAGCATCCTTGCTGATAACAGTATGCAGCGCAACGAGGAATTCTACATCTCTCTCCATTCTCCGTTAAAACGTGCATGCCAGACAAGGATAGACAAAGCTATATAAAATCCCCTCCTTTTATATTTTTTCAGCTGATGCATTCGCAGAGGAAGTAAGTGAGATAGAAGATATCCTCGGTGCGCCACTGTTGATAAGGATAACGTCAACTGTACATACGCCTAACAATTGGAATTGGACTCCTGATTGTTTCACGCGGTGCCTATCAAATTTCACGACCTATAAGCATGTAAACTTTATGAACATTTACCGGACAAAGAAAACACTTTATAGCCAATAAAGAACATGATTTTTTGTTAAAGAGCGCAGAGTTGTCAAATCGCATTTTTATGTTTAGGTTATTGTGTTGAAGATTTCAATTTATCATAAATACCAGAGACTGTGATTTGCCGAAGTACATAATTGCATATGTTTTGGAGGGATATGTACGTATACATATACAGGTAGATGCAGTATTCCTACTCTACGCCATCTAGCTGTAGCCATCTGACTAACTTGCTTGCGGAGACAACTTGCATGCAACAAAATAAAGAATTTATTTTTAGGTTATGCTGGCTGGCAGCTCTGTCACAGTAAACATGTAAACTGTAGGGAGTAGGCTCAAAGATATTTCCTATTGGTTATGGCAAGTATTTAAGGTTGGTGGGATGACCAAAAATTCGTCTCTAGTAATTTTGAAATTATTTTTGTAATTTTCCTAATATTATGTCTTAATAAATAAACCCGGAAAAATTTTATACATAATCTGAATGTGTTAGATTGCCTTGGCAGAGTTCATAACTTGAGCTTATTTGGCAAGGTTGAGGTAGGAGTCTCTTGAAGAAAAATTGGATAGTGAGTTTAGTCAGGACGCTTTATATATATTTTAAAGGAGTCGCAACTATGACCGCATGAACGAATTCTAAGGTTAAGTTCGGCCGTGGACCAGCGGTGGATTGGCGGATTTTCCGGCATTCCAGACCTTTCCCCCACAGTTAATTACGCCTCGCTTCCTCTTTCTCCACTTCGACTACCTCAGTTTTAACCCTTTACGACCAGGTTCAACAAGAAAATCAACGTTAGCACGCTAAAATGTAGTGGGCCGCTAAATATTGCTACACTGCTGTGTTAATTTTGCATACCCATCTAATTAAAGGCGCTTGATGAAACGCTAGTTAGCTAATGTCATTCGTTTGCATTAGGAGACCAGCAATTGCTTCTTTGATGGTGCAGAAATGACGAGCACGTGGTTTTGGATTTGCAAATTTGAAAAGGCATTTTCGACTTTACTAGTAGATTTTGAAGGCTCTTAGTTTGGCTATCAGCTTTTTCAGGTTATTAAAATCCATAAGAGTTCATACTCTGAATTTCTGTAACAAACTTTTGCAAAAGACCTATTGAATGTTTTGTGTTGAAAAGATTGTATCGAGAACTTCAAATTCAACTGTGTCTAGTCCAGAGCTTGGCTACTCTGGTAACGAGGATGAATGCTCAAAAAACTGAAACGTGCTGATGGATTATGTCTGTCTAGTGATCGGTACGTGTGCTCACCGATGAATGCCACGAGCTTCGACTGTACGCGATCATGCCAACGACTCGACCCCTCTCAACGTTCAACGTTCAGCATTCTCAACGCTCCGCGCGCCAACTTTTTATTCCAGTCGGGAGCAACATTTTACAAGCTCTCGTTTACGCGCGGAGGCCATCCCTAAAAATCTCCCGAGGGTCCCAAAAGTTCTCTCCAACTCGCTCGCTGTTGCCAGATGGAAAAGGATTTATTCTTTTTAAAATGTTTTTGTTGCAACATTTTGCCAGAGCAACAGAGAGGGGTCAATTTTGGTGTCAAACAACGAGCTTTTTATCTAGAGTGACAGTCTAGTGTAACCACAGCTGCGTAACCACCATGGGGGATTTTTTGATTAGGTTTAAGCGAGTAATTTTTCAATTTATTCCCATATAGGTATATTTTGATGTGACGACAACGCAACGACGGGATCGAAACATGTTCCAGCCTCTGTTCGGCGTTGGATCAAAATACATTGGAATAAAAGGAAAAATTACTCGCTTAAACCTAACCTAAAAGTCTCTCATGGCGATTACGCAGGTTTACTCATTCGACTGCCACTCTATGCACTGTATCGAGACACTATGATCTGAAATCGTCTAGAAGTGACATAAAAAATCAGAAAAATGAATTTCTCATCAATCATCATTTTTAAACTTTCAAGACCAATTTTTATCACAGAAAACACTTTTAACGAGTAATTTAAGCCGAGAAATGTCACTGAAAAGTCTTAAATTAAGCTTGAATCGAAAATGATTATTTTTTATGACATTTTTTCACTAATTTTTCGCCACTTTTTTTTTTCGATCTCAGGCCATAGTTCGAGGGTCCGAGGGACCACTGCAATAGGGCAGTTGCAAGGGTCTGAAATTTCGGGTTTTTTATAAAGATAATAATAGTTCTTGATGAGCTGAGACTAATGGTGCCTTTGGGTTTTTTAAGTGTCCCGATTTCGGAGTTACACACGTGTAAAGTTGCAAAAAATCGTGTACATAGTGACGTCACTACGCGGAATTCCCATTTGAAACAATGTATTTTGGGCTAAAATCTCATCTCCAGAAAAATGGGACTTGATTAGAAACCAAAGGCATCTTTGTTCTCAGCTTATCAAGTACTTTCATTTTCTTTATAAAAAACATAACATTTCAGACCCTTGCCACTGCCCCATTCTATCGCTTCACACGAATCAAAATAATCGTTGTAGCAAGACAGATGAACATTGAAGACAGTACTATCGACGAATTAAAGATTGTCGCGAGATTTTTACGAGCTAAGTTTCGCCTTCAAGGTTCTGGTTCGGCCACTCTACATACTCCTCACACCTTGCAGGTGAGAGGCCAGTGCGGGTGGGGCGAAAAAGCTGTTGCAGATCAGTCCCGCACTCACACCTGTAACTGAGAATGTGTGAAAATCGTGCCACATTCTTTAATTCGTCGATAGTACATTGAATGATTTTCATCATCACAATGCTCGTTTCTAACACATGTATTTAGAGGGGTAGAGGGAGAGAGAGAGAGAGAGAGAGAGAGAGAGAGAGAGAGAGAGAGAGAGAGAGAGAGAGAGAGAGAGAGAGAGAGAGAGAGAGAGAGAGAGAGAGAGAGAGAGAAAGAGAGAACAAATTTTTGGGTCCGCACATGCTCCACCCTGAGTGAAACCGCACGCGTCTTCCGTATACGCCTATGAGCACACACAAGTTAACGTTCAAATCTACTTTTGCAGCAATAAACTAGGCCTCTTGGCTGGCGCCGAGGTCGTTAAAAATATAAATTCTGTTCCTCTAATTAGAAACTGGAAAAAGAAAAGAAAATAGTTATTTTCGACCGAGTCATATGTATATATTTCAAGTACCAAGTTCACGCAACAAGAAGCGTATCACACTATATTCTTGTGTATGGAGCGGTTAAAAAAGACGAGGGGCATGGATCTGGGACTATAGAAATCGAAGGGGTGGGGGGAGGGGGTTAGGAGAAAGGGGTGACGAAACAATAAGAGAGAACAAGGCGTAGAGTGTAGTAAAAACGCAAAAAAAAAGAATAAGAAAAAAACGATAACAATAAATTGATGGAAGTTTGGTCGGAGGCCAAGCTATTCGGCGGTATCGACTCCTCTACGTTTCAACTTGAACTTATCCTCTCCCTTCATTCTTTTCCTCTCCTCAACTTCTTCTTCTTCCTCTCTTTTTTTTTTTCATTCGCATAAATACTTCCCGCACTTCACTTTTTGACAAGGAGCGATTACTCGCGAAAACCGAAGGGGCGGTGTTTTTGGCAGCGATGTCTGTCATCAAAATCTCTCAGGCCGCAAGACCGCGACCGCGACCGCGACCCTGCGCAAAATCACCAGTGAATTTCGATGTATCGATTCATCTTTCCTACAAACCTGTGAAAAAGAATCGATCCTAAGATATTCAATGGAGCCTTAAAATAATCGATCCTTTTTTGCATCTACAATGTATAATTGCCAAGTCCTACAATATGCTCGACCAACGGGGCTCTTGCAAACTTTTGCTGTGAGCTTATGAAGAATCCAATCTGTTGTAAAAACCAGGGAAAATCACGAAAATCACACTGAGAAAGTCTAAAATTCAGTAATAAACTCACGTAACTGCCATAACGGCAAGATTGTAATGGCATCTCAACTCAGGTATCATGGGAGATTCCTGTCTATTTATGTCACTTTCTCTAAGGAAACCCAGAGATCTGTCTCAATTTAGATAGGCATCTCCCATGATACCTGCGTCTCTCCGCCATCAAGCCCGATTCTGAGAGTGAATTTTGCGATTTTTTAGTGTACTCATCATCATTTTTACCGGTTTTTATGTAAGAATTACTTCTCCAATCTCCTATAGCAAAAGTTTGAAGGAGCCCCACTGCGTCACTCATAGATGGTATTAACGATCGAGTTAACGAAAAAGTAAATGATCGCCCTCTGGACCTCCTTTTGACGTCATTGGGTAGATATAGAAGGGGATAAAATCTCCTCCTTTTATTATTTTGCTTCTTATAAGTTTAAATGTGAAACGATAGAGATATAAGATAGCTAAAGTGCAGGCGCGCTGTAGTGAATATGTAATGCGTACTGGGCCAAAATGACGGTGTGCATAATCGACCTAATTTTTGGGGCACTGAAATGTTGCGTATATAGCGTAGGTATTCGATAGCAAACTTCAAACCGTGCGTGGGTATCTGACTCCGACAAAATATGAATGGGAATATATTAAATGGTATACTCAACTTTCGTCTACTCGCAATTTTTTTTAATCAGTCTCAGAAGCGTCTTGTCTTTGTGCTTGTATTTGCAAGTAAACTAAACCCTCGGACGGAAATATTTGTTAATCTTCACTTGCGGAGTCCGAGTGGTTGTTGTAATGACAGGATAAACACAGAGTGGGATTGCAAACATGTCATGCTCTCAACACTCCGACTGAGTTGTGGGTTGCCGTTTGCAATTTGAAGGTGCAGTTTGAAAGAAGCATGTCTCGACGGAAACATAATGAGTTATTGCTCGTCTGTATTTATTCACTTCTTCATCCAGACTGAAAAGATGGGAAGGGGGTGTTGGCGTGGTTGCATTCTAAAAATACAACTCATAAAAACTTTGAATTTTTCATGAAATCTAAATATGACCGGTTAGGAAAGTATTAAACAGAGAACTCTCATGTTACGGTAACCGGAAATTTCCTCAGTTGTTAGTGGTTTTAACAGGGCTGCTGCAAACTTTTGCTACAGGCAGTTTAAGGGTCGAATCAGGAGTAACAACCTGCATAAATATTAACTGTGCACTAAAACCTTGCGAATTCCACTCCCAAACTCATTAATTGATTTAATTCGCGCGATCGTATCATGACATGGGATGTCCGTATCTTAATTTTGTCACTCCCCTTCTATGTTGGGATTTGGAAACGAAGATTCACAGAGTAACTAGTCACCAGAGTAGTGAATCATACACCCGATTATTGGCACCTCATTAGTCATTCTTTGTTCTCTCATTAGCCTTTTCTTGCTGGAGTGACAGTATTTTCAGGTATGGGAATCTCTCATGATCAGTATGCAACGCCATCAACAATGCACGAGGAGCCCATAGTAGGTTGCTTTCATTACACGAGGATTTGCCACTTATCTCGAATTCTTGTCTGCCAAAACTTTTGCGCTTGATAGTACAATTACACGTTTAAAAGTATTTCATGAAATCAGGAGTAAATTTTGTACATTTTCAATGCAACCAGCATTGTTTGCAGGTTTTTATACCCAAATCTACCATTAAATTGCATGTAGCCGCAGATTGCAACTGACCCCCATTGAGGCTCAAAATATTCGATATTTTTACGTAGGTTCAATCGGGACAAAAACCGACCATCGATTCTTTACCAGTGGGCAATAGGTTATCCTATAATGAGCAAAAAGAGTGTGTACGAGTATATTGTTTATCTACATAATATAAACACCAAGCCTCAGTCATCTACCATTCAATTCAAGTATTATTGGTGTAGCGTTTAAATCTTTCATACTTTGCACCATAATAGTAACATTATGTGCCTTTCTATAATTCAGTGACTGTGCGATTTCAAAAAGATATTCGTTCCTATTTTCGTTTCAGAGATAATTTCGTCCAGACAAAATTTCATTCAACTCAAAATTAGAGTTGCAATTTTCGAATTAAAAGCTACTATCGTTAGAAGTGTCCCCCACGTTAGCTGATCCGTTTCAGGGGGGGGGGGGGGGGGGGGATTCAACTTTCGGTGTTTGCTCGCGTGAAGTCAAGAGTAAGTTGCGTCTCACGGCTTTGGTCATTCTGTCGACAACCGCCGCTCCGCTATTGCCGACAACAACTTTGGAAACTGCGCTGACTGCGGCCTCTGAAGCTATGAAATGACCACCCGAATTAATATCCTGTACTATACACTATACCTACCGAGCAGCGTTGTCATGGTGTTGGTCCCAGTGGTGTTTTTAGCTCATTTAAAGGGCGAAAACTCCTGGCAACACCACTTCTTCTGGCATATGTTAGCGTTAAGAATCACCCTAAGGCTTTGCGTTTTGCATACCTTATCCCAATCCCAGTAGGTTTATGATATATATTTGTCCTCGCTGCGGTTTAAGTGATTCCTCTGGACCAATATAGGGAAGGAAAAAATGAACAGGTATTATTGCCGTTTCTCGTCGTGTAAATTCAATTGGAGGCGATCAGACAGAATCATGAACGGATTTGAAGGTTAGGTTCAACGACGTATAAGAAGATTTATCGTTCAACAAAGCTGGTATCTTGGTCCACATTCTGTTCGCACAATGCATCGCTATACTGTAGTGAAAGCCGAAATTCAATAACTATGTTTTAATCAACTGTACGCCGCATTAAAATACATGGGGATAAATTGGTTAAATTACACCTTATACCTAACCTAAAAATCCTCCATAGTCAAGGTTATAGATTAAAGAGGTATATGCTCATCTGACTTCGCGCCACAAATTCAGCCGCGCGCAGTTCAAAATCACTGCAGGCAAGATGGCCGACAAAAGCAGAAAAGTATACCTAGTCTTTGCAGAAAACATTAAGCTGCCCTCTGCAGGAAGCAGAAAACAACCCAATGTTTTCTGCAAAGAGTATAAGTTTTCTGCTTTCGTCGGTCATCTTGCCTGCAGTGATTTTGAACTGCGCGCCGCTGAATTTATGGCGCGAAGTCAGATAAGCATACCTCCTTAATCTATAACCTTGGGAAAGCCCTACCTTGGAGCATAAAAAAACAAAAATCCAAAAATCCAAAATAATTTACTACTACACTATACCACTCTAACAAAGAGGAATGCCACGGCCGCAGCGGAGGAATATGGCAACACATTCTCTCATCATCCCGGCCTGGACCGTTTTGCACGAGATGGACGACTCAACGTTTTCGAGCTGCGTTTTTAAGGTTGCCGCGCTGCGGTTGCGCCCGGCATTTATGCAAACAGAGAAACAGACCGACCCCCCGCGATTCAATTATCTAACTTTATTTGCGTTTACTCACGACTTCATCCTACTCTCCTATCCTCTTTTCCACCCTTTTCCCTGATATTCTCTGCCCCTCACCTTTCTCCCAGGGTAAACCATTCGTCGCACATTGCACATTGCACGTTGCATTGAATAGTTTCAGTTTTATTACACCAGAAAAGTTTCAAAGTTGATATTCTTTAACTTAACTTTAACTGCGTATAACCTGACATATTTTGAGCAGTGAAAGTTGCAATTTTACTCATTTTTAGTTGTCGCGGTATCTCGACCCAAAAAAACTAAAAAAATATGGGGTTTAAAACGTTCTGAGCAGTGAGCATGTCTGCGGGCTGTTTTAATTAAACTTGCAAATAACCTGAAACACGTCTTCATACAAAATTTCAAAAAAAATTAAGCAAAACAAGTCGTTCAGATACACGAAAAACGCAATTTTTGGCCGGTTTATTATTCATAATCTTGAGCATTAACGCATAAAGCATTACATCTAGCAGCGTCGCATTAGTCTGCCATTTAAAGCTGTAGAAAAAAATCGAACTTTATGATGAGTAATAAGATATCTCGAATTCTACCTTTTTCATGGGTTTATATGGATGCAACGTTGCGAAAGTTCACGGTATACCGACGATCTGAATCAGATATACATTTATCTATTAACAGACTAATGGGTGACCTGCGTTACCCCCATGGAGAATTTTAAGGTTATAGGAAGGTGTAATGTTTTCTATTTATTTCCATGTATTTTGAAGCAATTAATAAACAGAAATTAAAACATACTTTGATCCACTGTGCGTTTGCACTAAAATACATCGGAATAAATGAGGAAAAAAGCACATCTAAAACCTAACCTAAAAACCCTCCATGGTGGTTACGCAGGTTACCCATTAGACTGCCTCTGTATAGATGAATACATAGCTCGTTGGTTATAATCCTCACCTAGTACGACCAGGAAACCCTGACATTGGTTCCACTGTGAGTTGTTGCGTTTATGACCGGAGGCCAGGAGGCGTAACATTGTGAGGGTGGTGGCAACAGTAAATTAGATTTGTATAAATGCAGTCATTTCCATCAATCATCCTGCGTTCTCTCTGTCAACGAGAATTTTTTATTTTATTTTATAATTTCCCTCATTTTATTCGTCTAATATTTCACGCTCAGATCATCCCGAGAATTATATTTTTGAATGAATTCTTAGGGCGGATGTGTATACGCATGATTCCACGGTAATAGGACTTCTCGCAGATGCCGAAATATATAATAAAAATTGGATCATTAAAGTGTTTACTCGGTTCAAAGTTGCCAAACGAATGAACAATTATTTCCAAAATGCTCCTTTCGTCAATAACAATAACGGACCGTAATGCATGAATCCTTGAAACCAGAAATTGAACAGGTCTTTGAAAGACAAAAGGTAGGGTTCTGCCAACATCAGGCGAGCAACCTTTTTTGTCTCTTAAAAAATGTGTAATACATATTCATGATACCTTTATCGCAAAACTTGCAAAAAGCAATATTAAAATTTAGTTGCATATTTTGAGTTTTTAGAAATATTTAATTTTTTAGCAGTGGCGTAGATAAGGCCCCCGCGGACCCCGCCAGGCGGGAGGGCCCCCAGGCTCTGAGGGCCCCTGAAGACCGACGATGTTGGGGCCCCGGGCCTGATGAAAGGAGAAACTTTTCAAAGTAAAGAAAGGCAAGCTTTTTCATTATTGAAATAGCATTTCTCCTTCGTTTTTTGTTTGTAAGTATCTTCCGTCTTTCAACACTGTTTTAGCGTTTTCTTACGGAAATACTTTTCCATAAAAAAAGTCGCGAGTTTTAAGTACTTCGATAGGAAAACAAGAAGAAGGAAGGAAATAAAAACGATAACGATAAGCATGAATTGTGTGAGAATTTTTAGATGAACTATAATCTCCAAAATTTTTCGGGGAAACACCCCAGATCCCATGTCCTACGCGGGGGGGGGGGGGGGGGGGGGCTGAACCCCCTATCTTGGAGTGAAAGTAGAGGGGCCCCTAAAAATAATTGGCGGGAGGGCCCCGGAATCCTTGTCTACGCCACTGTTTTTTAGACTATACCTTTACTGCGCAGTGAAAAAAAGTATTGTTATAAATGGACTAAAAAGCATTATTTTCAAATTATCGAAATTCGCGAGAGTTCTCACACGATTGAAACGAAATTCCCTTTCGAACTCTTTGACAAATGCTTGAGCGGTGATTCAATGAGCATTCTGGTCATTTTAAAAGGAATTTTTTGTAGTCCATATCTAATAAGAAGTTCCGTAATTCCGAAAAGATTTTTTTTTTCCTAGTGCTTTTTAAATCATTTTAGTTTTGACGTCAGATAGATAGTTTGTACTTCGGAAAAAAATTCAAAAACTTTACCAAGATCCCATGAAAGAAATGTCCGCTGAGGGAGTTTTACAAGCTTGCTTGAATAACCAGCATTTTGACCTCAGTTAAGTTATGGCGTTACACTTTCATTCAGTCTTGTACACTTAAAATTCCGGACTCACAGCGCCTCGTATAGCAAGATTTTATGAATGGAGAGCTGAGAGCCGCGAGTCGAAAAACATCAATTCTATAACAAACCTAAGGTCCAGGCATTTTAAATCACCCGCCCGCGTATTTATTTATACCGTGTCAAAAACACTGAAAATTATCCAAATATTTACTCGCACGTTTCTCGGTGATTTTTACGGTCATTCACTCAATTAATTGCTCCCACTCAATTTCTCCAGCGGAGGATCGGTTCACAGTGCACGCTGAGGAAGCCGCGAGTGTACCTAAATCTCGGAAACAATCTGACCCGCATTCCATCGAAAATAGATTTGATGGATACATTTCGGTATGTATCCTTACATGAAATAGTTGCAAAGCACGGTAGAGAGTAAAGCCGTTAAATTTACGACGGGACTTCGGTGCATAAGTCCGCGGTACCATTTATTAAACACGAAGTGTAAACAACGCGCGCAACAACCATCGTTTGACGTCTTCTCAACGCGGGTATAAAATGTACCGCCACCTCAATCTAGCCGCAGCATTAACCTTGCAACGAACTGCATTATATTGACGTCACACACAATTGAAGAATGTCTATTGCAATCGATCGAATCCAAATAATCGGAACTGATGTATACAGGGTGATCATAAAATAAAACCTCAAAGTGGAGCCGTGTATAATTCCCAACAGTAATCGTGGATAGCAGAGAGGCGGGCCCAAGAATAGACTGTTTTAGTTCGAGCGGGAAATTTAAAATCTAGGAACCTATAATTGGTTTAGATGCTTTTTTTAAACGAAAACCGACGTTTGGTTGGTAAATTTTGAATTCCCCGCTCCTAACTAAAACATACTATCACAGAATAATACAATCAGAACGGAAACTCCCATAAGAGCCAATGGAAGCAAGTTTGGAATTTAACGGCACCAATAGGCAACGCTGTGGTCCTATTTCCCAACATGGCGGACGAGTGTGATTTGTGTTGAAACTCATTTATTTCTGTAAATTCTGGAAAGAAATCTTAGTTTCCGGCCTCACTTTTATTTTACTGGCATTTCAGAATAAAAATTTCGCGGATCATGTCCTATATTTTTTTTTTCGCGTGATGAATCCAGATGTAAACATCCTATATCCCAACATGGCGGACGCGAAATGAATTTGCTTCAAAATCCGACAGAGTTTCCATTCTGATTGTATTATTCTGTGATACTTTACTTTTTTGTATTCCTCTCTTTTCGTCTCAGCGCAGCGGCGCGGCGCGTGTAGTTCTACTACGCTGCAGTTTGTCCTTTTAAACTAGCGTATGAACAATCGATTTTGAGTCAGTTCACTGTGATTATCTACTGTTCGATCTTTTTTATAGATATTTAATAAACAAAATGCAGCGTTGTCTAATTCTAATTGCACGTGACGTCACTTTCACAACATTCCAAAGCATGTGTTACATTTTGACCATTTAAAGTCATGCAAAAGCTCGAATTCGAGAGTATTTATTTACTGAGCGACCATTAGATGTCCATATATTTTTTACAGGTTTGAATGGGTAAAGTGCAACGTTGCAAGATGGCACGGTATGCGTTGCTGCGCCCGATCCGCTGCTTAAAGTAAAAACGTATATCCTCTCTTTAGAAACAAGCTGAAGCATGCAATGGAATTCGAATGAAATTTTATGACGCGAAAAATTAAATTTGAAATAATTTTGGACGAAGTGTGAGAAAGAAGCCATTATTTTTTTACATCCATAGCTTGCCAGTCCGAAGTTAACAGCTGCTTGTTTAAGAAAATTAATAAGGCAAGACGTTTAAAATTTTCGTCTTACGGTCTATCGAAATGAGTTCGAGGTCGAAATCGATTTTACATCCGTAGGCGTGGGGCCCGTAGCGGACAGAGGGGCTGGGTGCGGCGTTGCGGTCTTTTAGCTAGAAGCTGATTTTCTGTCTCGACATTTTAAATAGAAAAACAGTAATTTTTCTTAATATCATGGGGCTACGAATTTCATTTCAATCTTCGTTTTTGCGTTTGCTTACATTGAAAAACTGCCTAATTGCTCGCCAAGTAGGACGCACGCATATGACGCAACCAAATTAAAATCATTGCGACGCATTTGCGAGTGTACAGCTGCGTTGTCGTATCGATGTCCAATCGGATACATTATACAGATGCGAAGAAAAACTGTGCCTGTTTTCATGAATCCAAAATACGTAGGCAGATTCCCTTCAAGAAAAATCTGGTACTTTTCTCGTTAACCAACCAAAAGTAGACTAAAGTTTTATCCAGAAAATATCTGTTTTTTTATACGCTGAGCTGTATGGTGAAAAAATAGGCGAATTTGTTCCAAGGAAACTCTCTTCGGAAGGCTCGGTGGTGAATCGCGAACGCCGAATAACCATAATAATTATTATCATATCCATTCTCTCTCGTTTAACTCTATGAAAAAGTATCGATTCTTTAGAGGCCCCATTGAACTTCCATAGAATCGATTCTTTTCTATGAGTTTATGTGAAGGAGATAATCGATACATCGCAGTTTACCAAACAAATTACACTTTTGCCCTGAGAGACTCGAGCCTAGAGGCTTGTGATTTAATAATTTATCTTCCCCTCTCTTTGCCTTGAGAAAATTGTCCAACTAACAATGTCCAGAATTCTCATTAAAAGCTCTCAAAAAGAAGTTCTGACAGTTTTTAGGTGACTTCTGGTTTTTTAAGTTGCAAATTCTGACATCTGGAAAGGCTATCACGTGACTTCAGCCCCTTTCTATTACATGCATTCAAACGGGTGAAGAGATGACAAAGACTTTCTGTATCCGCCTCTGTTTAGGCAAAATTTGCCTGGCAAATCCTTGTCTGTTCTCTGGCAGCACTGATAGCTTTATCTGCATCAAAGGGTTCTGATAGCGCTTACTTTTGTTATACGTTCTTCGTCTGCAGTGCTGCCAGATTTGGCATAAAATATGAAAAATTCCCGTATAATTTAATGTTAAGTGTAAAACTTTTTTTTTGCAAAATCTGGCAGCAATGTTCGTCTGTAAAACTTTTTTGTTGTCCGAGATAGCCGGGCAATGCTCGATTTGGGAGGGATCTTTATGGACCAGTAATATTTCCTATTTCGTAATTCGTCACGTTTATCATCTGCTGTAACTATAGGATCTTAAGGGGATTTGGAGGGGTTGAGAAGAGTGGGGGGAGGGGGAGGGGGGAGGGGGAGGGGGAGGGGCCGTGACTTCAAATTACCAAGACAATATTCCGGTGCGTGACTATTTGACCCACGCGGCCACGATTGCGGACAAAAACAAACGAAACGAATGTTGGACATTAAACGAATGGTCGCGTCTGCCCAAATTTGGAGGGAAACTTTGCTGCGATTGCGAGGCCTCGTTGCCAATGAGGGCGAACTTTGGAAGTGCTTTTCGTAATGTTTTGGAACTTGAGGCCATTTTCTTTTGGGACGTTTCCTTGTGTTTACGAATAATAATTTTACTCACAATCAGTGCAAGCATATAAGCTGCAGGAAATAGCAATCGGTTTGCGATTTTACTAGGCAAAGAGCAGGCTGTTTATTTATGATCAGAAAAAAATCAGATCAAACGCATAATGTTGACTTGCTCGATAGCTTACTAGCTGTAGAATGAGCTAAAGCAAATCTGGATATGATTATGTTTACAAGTCACCACTAAGCTTAATCTGAATGTTTTCTTATCATAAATAAACGGTATATGCTTTGCCTAGGCAAATTTCAAGCCGATTGCTGATTGCCCATAGGATCGCTATTTGCTTGCGACGTATTCCAACCACACTGGAAAAAAATAATTCCCAAAGTATCTTAATATTACCATGTTGCACAACAATTTGTCAACTGAGGAGAGTCTTTTGTCTGAAAATTCTGATGTTATACAAATACTTTAAGAATGTGGTCATAGTACGAGGATTTCCTCAACATTTTCAAGAATATTGGCACAAACATCAGGAATTCTGGTAACAGAACCTCGGTGACCTACCGTTTGTGCTTCTGAGGTAATCTTTTTTTACTATTCCTCGTGCATTATCGCCACTTTTGTCTCATATTTTCACCCCCAGCGACCCCAGCGTAGGTTTTGGTTCCAATCACTTCGCAAACCAACAGATATTTAATTCGGCTCACGATTCGCTAAAGACCTAATGTTTGTCGACGAAGATGATGAGCTAAGGTCGAAATAGATTGAATGGTAACAAAAGAAATACAGAAACCGAAAAAAAATTTCTATTCAGAAGTTTTTTACATTTATAAAGAAGTCTACTGCGTCACGTGGCCAGAGTTCTGCAATTGAACTGTTTGAAAGTATTGAAAAGTAGGAGGAGCGAAGCACACGATTTTAACATAAGACAGAAATAAAATAAAGCTCACAGTGCACTAACATTGATAACAACTTTAGGCCCGTATCGGCGGGAGACGCTTTCTCCCATCGTCAGTGAATTGCGACTCCGCTCAAAACGACAAACCGTAACTTGCATCATAAGTCACCGATGATGGGTGAAAGAGTATCTCGATAATTCGCGGTTTTTCTCAGGCTTGGCGACCAACAGCAATCTAACAGAAAATTAAGGCAGTGACGTGGGGGGGGGGGGGGGTTCCAGTAGGCCTGGGCAGTGGACTTCCTCCCCTCTTAACACCAAACTTTGCCCTGAAAAGAGATAATTGTTCGCGTCTTCGAAAAAAAAATTACCAAATGTTGACCTTCGCAACCCCCTAGACAATTTTTGGACCCCGGACCCCCCCCCCTCCTCTAAAAATACCAAGCCCCAGACAGGGCTCATTTCTTGCAAATTATCACCCTTTCAGCCCTTTGACGATGAAACCGTAAAAAATGTCGGGCATTTTTTAAATACGAGACATCTTACCCAACAAAGAAAAATTTCCTGTTGCCGAAACAAGAATTTTCATAAATAATTTCCTCTCCGGAATTCGGGTAACTGTAACTGGAATTCTGGTCACAGTGAGCAGACGTCCGTGGATATTTCAACGCCTTTACTCTATGGTTGAATCCGAGAGCGGAAACGAAGTTGCATATCTCGGCAACAAGGACGCAGCCATAAGAGAGCAAAGGAGTGTAAGCACGAATTTATACGTGACGGTCCTCGCCTCTCGCAGTATCTTGGGCTTTCGGTGATTCAGTCTCACAGAGGGAGCAATGCAGAGGGACTAGGGAGTGAGCTGAGCAAGACATCGCGTCTGCAGGATACCTTTTTGCTAGGAACCGAAGTTGATGGGCGGTGAGGGATAGGGGATCCCTGATGGTGGATAGGAAGAAAAGGTGGGAGGGGGGCAGGGGTAACGTTAGTGATGTTCGTCCACCGGGAGTTGTGTCAAATGAAATCTGGACAACTTTTCCCCGAGTGTTTACGCTGTCCTTGCGTGCCCCCCCACCCCACCCCACCTCCTGCATTTCGTGCACGGTTGTCCATCCATTTGTGTATGATGTTGACGTTGATTTCCTCTCCCCCCTCTCCCTTTCTCTCTCTCTCTCTCTCTCTCTCTCTCTCTCTCTCTCTCTCTCTCTCTCTCTCTCTCTCTCTCTCTCTCTCTTTCTCTCTCTCTCTCTCTCTCTCTCGCTCAAGCTTTCCCGTTTTTTGAGTCGCACCGTTTTATTCAAATCATAAGATAGATTTTGCTCAAGTCCATGTAAACGATTTTCATTTCTCCCCGCAAGGTAAATAACTGTTTGCAGTGTTTGCATATTGACCAGACAGCGCGTCGCCCATGGGAAAGAAACGCTCGATTCAAGCATGTTTCGCCGATTTTAAAAGTTCAGTTGCATGTTGGTCTTTGCAAACTTATTTTGATGTTTGCCTCTTAGGCTTTCTCTGTGCACTCTCCGCCTTATGAAGCACTAAGCGTACTATCAAACGCAAAAGTTTTGGCAGTCAAGCTTTCGAGATAAGTGGCGAATCCTCGTGTAATCAGAGCAACGTACCTTCTGCGCTCCGCATGCATTCTTGACTGTCCAAACTTGTGCGTTTGTTAGTACATTTACACGATTTAATTTTGAACTAATCTTGCGCAAAATGATCGATGAGTGGTACTCACCAGGTACGAACAAATTTCAGCGGGCCGTTATTTTGTTCGAAATTTGATCGTACGCAGCGCTATAGTTTGGCGGCCCGCAAACCTTTCAAGGTCATTCATATGTTGTCGGGGATCATCCATCTCTATCCCTGCGCAAACTCATGAGGACTTTGCGCCGTTTTATGACTAGACGAGCGTTTAGTGGCGTAACTTTGAAACCCGGGCCCCTCTCGCAGATTGAACTCGAGGGGCCCCCGCCCCCTCCCTACCTTCCTACAACAGAATCTGCATAGTGCATACTCTAGAATAACTCATTGACCTTAAACCTCCCCTCCCCCAACCTAACTCATAACAACTACCAGTACGCCATCACAAGCGCCAACATTTTTAGGGCCCTGAGCTTTCAAAATAATGATAGAAAGATCGAAAGATCCTCTTAGGTTGCTTTTAGGCTTCTACAAGTGGAAAGGGCCCTTTTAGCTCTTCCTCACTGAACCTCCGGAGAAGAAGGGGCTCCTGAAGTCCTAGGAGACAGAATTATGAGGCTAATTTATTTGGAAAGAAGGGCCTCACTTCAAACAATTGCGCCTTATTTCAGATAGATCCGCATTTTTAAAGGAAAATGTACTTACATAACTTGAGAACAGAACATCAGAAGGTCTTCTCTCCTACTTTTTTTATTCCCTCTGATTTTCTTTTCCCCCCTTTTCTTTCTTTTCCCCCTTTTTTTCGATTTCCCCTTTTTTTCTTCTGTTTTTTTACCTGGATGCGTCAAGGGCCCCCAATCGTTTCGTGCCCCACCGCATCGCGGTCCCTGCGGCCCCCTAAAGTTACGCCACTGAGACGCAAGTCTTCAACATCTATCAAGTGAGCGGAACGTTTAGTACCGTTTTTTTTACATGAGCCCAGTTTTGTCATACCTACACAGGCGTCTCCGCGATAAAAAGCCTCGGATGTTATTTTTTAATATTTTTTTTTTTTTTTTTTTTTGTATTTATAATTTTACTTTTTATAAATATATTTTTTTTTTTCCGAGTAAATGAACGAGTGAATTAGTGGCCCATCCGTTTCTCGAGAGGGGAGGGGGGGGGAAAGGACAGAGGTTGAAATTTTTTCCATCATTTTCCTCTTTCCTTTTTTTTCGCACCGTAATTCGTAACAGCTCCGATGATGAATTCAGCGATGCGACCTCTGCTCGGCCTTCGCCGCACGAAACCGAGCAGGGAGATCAAGCGGTGAAAAACAAACAGCCCGCGTTGAAATTGGATTGAGCTGCAATGGGAAGGCGTGCGCGCCAACGCATTAAGACGGCTCGCCGCGGTGTATCCAAGAGCAGGTCGCGAGGACGGGATAGCGAGGACCCGGGAGCCCATTAGGGTTGATAAACGACACAAAATATGATGCATGATTAGCGAGGAAAGCATAAGCAAGGATGTAAATTATTCGCTCACATAATTATATTCAGAGTTGGATTAATTGCACCACTCACAGAGCGAGAGCGAGAGAGAGGGAGAAGCAGGAGAGAGGGAAAGAGAGAATAACGAGAGGGAGGGAGAGAGAGAGAGAGAGAGAGAGAGAGAGAGAGAGAGAGAGAGAGAGAGAGAGAGAGAGAGAGAGAGAGAAGGGGAGTGGTGGAAGTACACTAGATGGGGGAGGGGGGTTTGAGGACAGAAGACACCGCAATGCAAACGCACTGAGAAAATGAAACGTTAAATATAAATGCAAGTCTCTCTGTTTCTCGTAACCAGGGCTGCCGTATTGCGTATAATCAATGCTATTTTTCTATTCACCGATGTTTCCACCGGTTGAGAAAAGATTACACAGTTCAGTTGAGTGTATGACTGTAATGCACGAAAATACTCTGATCTGTAATCTTTCCTTAATCGGTGGAAACTTCGTTGATTAATTAAAATATCCTCAAGTTTTTCAAAGTCATCGACGACTCCACCGGTTGAGAAAAGATTGCCGATGCGAGTATTTTAGTTCATTACAGTCATACACTGAACTGAACTGTGTAATCTTTTCTCAACCGGTGGAATCATCGGTGGATAGAAAAATAGCATTGATTATACGCAAAACAGCAGCCCTGCTCGTAACTACTCTGACATTGCATTGCGCCGTTGCCTGCGTTCATTCTAAATAGATAAGTGCTTGCAATCTGGTCCTCTGTGACGTGTGTGCACGATTTTTGAGGAATATCAGCCTCGTTTTCAAGAGCCCATCTGAATCCATTTTTGAGAGACGAGACCCATTTTCGGACGCTTAGATTATGGACCCTCAAACCAGCTCAAATAATCCGGGCATTTGATGATCTATGTGGGATGCGCATAAACCATCATCCACTGTACCTAAGATTAGCGGCAACGGTGTTGCATTAAAGCTATAAGCTTGTGCTGACAAACACACGATCGCTCATGTGCAGTCTACGTACGCGTATGTATTTCTCAGAAATGCGTCTCGTGATGCACGTGGGGATGTGAAGGCTGAGCAATTAGCTAATTACCTCTCATTTAATGATTCCATAAAAAAGAGACCATGGCATTTGACACCGATGGTGTTAAATCATCCTATAATTTATCAACGAGCTATTGCGGTAGAGGGGGCCATACAACCATGTTTTAAGTCCTATCTCAAAGTGTGACAGCATGGGCGATCTGGATCTGGTTTTTTTTTGCCTTTGCCCCACTTTTTTTTAACCAAAAATCAAAAATTGTAATTAATCTAATGGAAATTATGGTTTTAACCTTTTAAGGGCCAAGCTCGAATATACTCGTTTTTCTTCTCTAGTCTACTTCACATTGTTCCAGTCTTCATGCCGGATAAAGGTGATTATTGTTGAAAACATGTAAGTACAAGATACGATGTCTTCGGGCGCCTTCAATGCATCGTATAGGCAATTTCAACTCCCGCGAGTACGAACAGTTAACTACCTTCCCTTTATAAACGGAAGAGTGGCGTCCTTTTGAAAAAACCTGGCCCTTAGAGGGTTAAACGAAAGTGCAAAGGATTTAGAGTGGCTATCCAGACACAGAATTCTAATACAACTATCCAGGTGAGAAAATTTTGCTTTTTTGTGCCAGTTTTTTTATCGTACAAGTCCTTCCAGAAGAAACAGTCATATCGATTTCTGTGCCCAGATAGCCACTCTGAAACACTTGCACTTTCGTTTATGACCAATTTCAAATTTATTTGTCATTTTTACACCTTTTTTTTTTTTTTTTTTTTTTTTTTTTTTTTTTTTAAATTTGAAGGTTAAAAAAGTGAGGCAAACAAACCGAGCCTGCGTGCAAATGTCCATACGAGATTACCTGCTTTAAGTTTCAATATCACGCCCCAAATATCCTCTCTATCGCTGTAGCTCGTTGTAATTTATCATTAATTAGCCTTATAATAATGCATTAGGTTTCAAAGTTGAATCTTTCAAACGAAATTAAATATATGCAAAAATAATAAAAATAATAATCAGAGTCATAGAACTTAAAAGCGCGTTCGATTTCAAAACTTCAAACACCTTGCATATCGTCGTAAGAATTGAGAACTAGCATCAATTAGGCGACATGACCGTTCGTACAGTGCAATGTCATTTGGGCCCTTTTAAGTTTGCAGTGAATATTCTCCGATTCGACCCTTTGCAAGTAGGTTTAAATGGACGAAACGTTGCCAAACTGCTCGCGACGCGACGTGACGTCTCTGATTCTAAATAATTTCAGCTATAGGAACACAATTTGATAGAATTGAGGTTAAAGCTGATACAATTCAAAGACTGAGGTTAAGATGCAATCAATCCGTAAGAAGTAAACCATTTTCTTTTTTTATCCATATTGTGTGACTCGTCTATTTCTATGGCTCGTTGTTACATACCTACATACTTTTAGAAAATATTTAAACAAACACACTCTTACGTATACTTATTATAGTTATTATACATTTCTCTATTACTAGGATTCCCTATGTTTTTATATCGAACATCAATGTTCTTTTCAACAAAATGTTTGTGTATTTCGACGATTTTTCTCATTATTTGCTTTTCAATTGCACTTATCTATGGATTTTGGGACGCTGATTCCAAAAATGATATCATTTTTTACTCAAATCGCTCCGTTTCTACGTATATTCTTTTTTTTTTGTATTTTTCGGGACAAAGTTTAAATTGTCAAAAAACCAAGTTTAAATGGATCTGTTGCAAACTTTTGCTACAGGCCTATTAATAGTTGATAATGGGGTAATACCCTGTAAAAATAACGATCAGCGCACTAAAAAATCACGAAATCCACTCCTAAACTCACAAAATGCTCTTAAACGCGAGACCTTAATGGCGGCCGAGGCCGCGGTTTTCTTATGGCAATTGTATGCTGCTTCTTCTTCTTCTTCTTCTTCTTCTTTCTTCTTCTTCTTCTTCTTCTTCTTCTTCTTGTGTGGTGTTATGCGAGAACACCTCGTGTAGATGGCGCTAATTGAAGATAGGGAACCCCAATGAAAACCGCGGCCCCGGCCGCCATTATACGGTCTCGCGTTTAAAAGCATTTTGTGAGTTTAGGAGTGGATTTATTGATTTTTAGTGCGCTAATCGTTATTTTTACAGGGTTTTACCCCATAAGCATCTATTAATAAGCCTGTAGCAAAAGTTTGCAACAGCTCCATTGTATAAAAAAAATAATATATTCATTGCGATCAAAACTATGAGGCCAAATTCAAACTTTGCAGGTCAATTTACATTGGAAATCACGTGTATTTTACAGATAGAGGGTCTATTTGGAAGGAAAGTACCTAGTTTTGTGTCTTTGTACCCAAGTGTTGTGCTCATTGTGGCGGACACCTATGTTGCATGGGCGTAAAAATCCACTTTTACGAGGATTTTTTTTTTACAATTTCAAGAGAATTTCACACAGTGTTGAAAGGACCATCCCCAAAAGACCCCATTTTCATGATGCTAGTTTTCTTTTCCTTTTATTTCTACTATTCCGCGTCTGCTGACAAGATTCGTAAAAAATTCTCGTCGTGAATTAATCACCACGGCCCGCCTGGATTACTACGCGATGGGCGTGTTGCTAAGTGTCAACAACTTGTAGAGAGATTGAGAGTTTAATGGAGTGGAAAAATGTTAGGAAGTTAATTTTTTGAACGGCGATAAGTTACTCGCTGTGAGCGATTTGAAACGGAAAGGAGTTAGCGCACCGAGCTCACGACTCACGGCGCGAGCTCTGTTTATTTAACATTTCTCTCGCCCCCTTTTTCTCTGGCATCTCGACAAAGAGACTTATTTAAACGTGTTTGGTGTTGATGACAATTTAAAAGGGAAGTGTGAATCTTGTTGATTTTCATCCTGTTTCACCACCATTTAGGCGCGATGTCTTCGTGTGAAAGGGAACGCTTCAGTTTGTCAGTTTGTCCATTTAAATTCATCAGAAATATAGAATTGGGGGGGGGCGGTTAATTTATTTTGCACTTCCACGTTCGATTCTATAACCAGTTGATGTATAGTTAAAATTCGATCTGACGAAGAAACCTTAGCGGGGTGAGCGGCAAATTCAAAATATGAAGAGAGTTCCTACAACAGTTCTCGACACTCAAAAGAAGAAATCTTTTGGAACTCATACAGCGTAAAATGTCTATTATTATGAATATTTTTATCAACAATAAGTTAAATACGGCATTCATTCATTACAACTGACGGTCGCTTGCTTCGTGCTTCATCGCATGAATTTCAGTCCGGCTACTGCGCCAACCTGCCCGCTTTCAGTTCTCGGCACGATTTGACAACGTTTTACCGGTTTGTCTCCTTATCATCGTACACTTGCGCTATTTTTTGTTGACATACGCCGAATTTCACTTCTGGTATCCAAAGAACGGATTATAGATCGCACTCCGCACTTCCAGAATTCGTGCGAATGCACGGAGTACTGCACGCGGAACTTACCATTTTTCCAGCGCAGCGGGGAGAAAATTCAAACACTATGCCCTAAGATGCTGATTTCTCAAAATGTAATGAACCAGTAGGCCTCCGAGTGTGTTTACTTAGTGTTTACTGTTTATTTGTTTATGAAGTCAGCTGTGATGACATTCGCCCATGATTATTTGAATGTGCCGCGCGTTCCCCCGAAATATCGTGCGCTTGGTGGAAAGATGCGCAGGGGTGAATACTGAATAGTGTCCAGTGTTTTTCGCAATTTGTGAGTTTATTTATAAATTTTCGTGTTTTCTGATGCTGCCGTTGTCATTGTTACGGATTTTTACTTATGAAATGATACTTTAAAACTGTCTAGCCGAAGTGTGAAACAGACCCATTCAGTATAAAACGGTGTGTGGTATGTGCCCGTGTTTCACTGCGACAAAAAAGTGTGAATAACTAGAAATAAACTTTTTGGCGCTAGCCCATTCCCATTAATGATGATAAATCTTCAAGTGGTATTATTGGGGGACATAGCCTTATTTGGCGCACCCACCTCAGTACCAACTTTAGTTGGTACCCAGTCCAGTACTAATTTATCCGTTGAAGTACCTAATCTAATTGGGTGAGTACAACGAATAAATTCGATCGCTCGAATTTTACTAAGAATTAATCAGGCGAACCAACTCATTTTTTTCCGTGAAGCATAATAGACTGTTTTAGTAGAGCGATATATCGTATCGATTGCCGTCCGAGGGCCTCTGGTTCCAAACAAACTCTGGTTCAATGTAATTTCCCCATAAGCGAACTTTTGAACGGAAATTTAGGGTATTGAATCAAACAATTAATGCGACCTTTTTGCGATTATGAATTCTACGTCCTCGAAAATGCATAATATTGCCTGGTTCCACCCGTAAAACTGCCGGAATCAACAAGATATTACAGATTAAACGATGCGTTTGGAGGTTGGAATCACCCAAATGTTATTGTTGTTGTTGTGGAATTTGGCGGGATTTCGGGCGATTCTAACCTACAAATGCAACATTTAATCTGTAATATATTATTGATTTCGGCAGTTTTAGTCAAGGAACCAGGCATACTCAAGCATTTTCGAGGACGTAGAATTCATAATCGCAAAAAGGTCGCATTTAATTGTTTGATTTATTACCCTAAATTTCCGTTCAAAAGTTCGCTTATGGGGAAATTACATTGAACCAGAGTTTGTTTGGAACCAGAGGCCCTCGGACGGCAATCGATACGATATATCGCTCTACTAAAACAGTCTATAACTTTTAACAAAAGGATTTTTTTTTTCTCTCTTTTTTTTTACATTTTGAAAATGAAAAAAACGGTTTTGATGTTTTCATAATTGATTGATTAATTTATTTCGATTCTTGATGGAATCTAGTTATAGGTTTGAAAGACAACTTATAATATTTGACATCAACATGTTTCAATTATCACGAAATGAAGGAGGGGGGGGGGGGTTAGAAAGACAAATTCAACTGTGCGCTTCATAAATCCTTTTCAACTGTAAAAAGGCCACACACGGAAAAAAAGATTCGTGAAAATAACCATACGGATACCTGATTTTGGCACCTGCTAGATGTTATGGTAATGTTAACCAGAAGTATACTATGTTTTGAATCGGTACAAGGTGATGTTACCTGGTTGCAAGTCGAATTTACTCACAGTATCGGTAAATGTACCATATTCCTGGTCAAGTTTACCATAACATCTAGCAGGTGCCAAAATCAGGTTTCCGTATGGTTATTTTCACTAATCTTTTTTTTCCGTGCATGAATACTATTATGATTTTTTTTTTGTTTGTTTTGTTTTGTTTTTTTGTTTTTTTTTTTTGTTTGAAATTTAGTAGTAAAGTGGCCATCCGCCCCCGGGTTACCAGCTTTTCGACGGCTGTAAAAATATCTTCCTCTCAATAGTCCGACCTCATCGCCCTCCGCTCCTCACCCATTCACCCACGCCACCCACGCGTCCTACGCGCTCCAGTTCCTTTGCTGTCAGCGCTACTGTTGCACTTGTGATACAAATGGATGCCGCTATCAGACCCAAAATGAATATTGCTTTGAAGAGCTGCATTTTCTGACTTTTTGGCTCCGCTATAGGATAAAAAAGAATACATGATTATTGAGAATATTCAGTTCTTCAGATATAGCCAGTGGTGGCTCGTGCTATTTGGCAACTATGCTTTTTTGCTGTTTGAACTAATGAAAAATTATCGATTTCTCGTTTACTGATGATATTTAGAATATCCGAGGCTAACGTCCACGCAACCGTATATGTGCCCATGAATTTCACACTCGAGGCGATTAACTCGTTTTTGATTTATCGACAGTCAAAGTTCGGTAAGGACCCATTTTCAAAAAATCATTTCTCCACTTTGAGAAATCAGAATTTGAAAAACTAGGATTCCAAATTACTCCAAAAATCAAGTCCTTTTCAGATTAAAAAGGCTTTGACACGAATTTAGTCAAAGTTCGGATTTAGGGCCCCCGAAAAATTTTAACGTTTTGGCCCCCCAGGGGGGCTATTAGAAAAATTCCGTGAGACGACCCCTATCGAGTGATACATCGATCGAAAATGCATACCAAACTGCATTTTGGCGCAAACCTGAGGTCAATATCGTTTATCACATTCGAGATATCGAATTTCGTAAATCGGCCCGGTTTGAGACCCGCGACCTGCATCTGTGCACTGCTTTTTGCGATTATTCTTTTCCCAATTTTCGAAAACGCTTCGATGGTAACAATTAATGCTGCACCTCCATTAATATCTAGGCAAGAAACTCAAGTTTTTCGGTGAAAAGTGAGGTTTGGCGGGGTTAGCTATAATCATGTGTGAATTCTGACACTTGAACTGAACGATTACAATTACTATTATTTAAAAAGCTAAATATCAAAAATATTCTAAATTTAAAAAAACAAAAAACAGTAAATACTGTACAGTCTGTGTCCTTTTCTAATGCATCATAATTGTATTGGAATTGACGTGCTTGTTGTTGTTGTCGGTTTTTTTTTTTTTTTTTTCTTTTTTTTAATATGCCCAAAAAATTGTTTTTTCTTAGTTCCTTCACTCTGAGACAAATTTTCCAAACCGAGATTCTCTCCCACTCTAAACTCCGAGTAAATGAACTTACAGAATATTTCCTGAATTTGTTTCACCAAAAAAAGGCCGTTGTAGTTCCCAAGCCTTTATTTAACTGCTTTTTTATAAATATTTAAGTACGCAGTATTATATCGGTTCTCTTCGTGCATATAGAGGCAAATTTACATTTTCGCTCGATATTTCAGGAGAGTAAAGATAAGATATTCCGTTTCATATCTTTTCGCGGTTGTACTAGCATGGTTTTCCTTAATGTCCCCCAATACTCTTAGTATTTAAAACGCAACTATAGATCAATAGATAACGCTTTTGAGATTTTGAACACATTGGCGTTCGGACTCGAATTTATTTCATAATGTCGAATTGTCGTATTTTCATTGACTTCAATCTGAAAGGAAAGAATTATGGGTGCATTCTTCAAAATTTTATCGCAAAAACACCGAGCCCCCGGTCTGCGAGTCCCCCCCCTCCTATTCCCGATTAATGAGAATGTTCAGTGGATTTGTTCACGACTCGTAAGTTTTTTCTACCTCTATCAGCATATCCCCATCATTTTAGTGTAAAAAGCGATGGTTTTTGTGTTTTGTGCGAAGGTGCATCACTACTGCGTTCCCGGCCCCTCTTATCAAAAGCTTTTTTCTCGGGTTAAAAAATAGATCGACTTTGAAACTTTTCCATGCTTCTATGATTTTTATAGCAATGTTTCACTGAAGTATAACTTTTTGCCTTGTTTTTCTTTTATCAAAAGTTTGCGACCTACCTACTGTGGGAAAATTTTGAAGAATTTAAATTACGGGGAGTATATTTTCGACTTTTACAGGGATAACTCTTGAAGAGATTTTGAGAAACACAAAAACGGAGTTTTAAAAAAATTCTAAGTATAAAACTTTTCCATGCTTCTATATGGTTTTTCTAGCAATCTTTCACTGAAGTATAACTCACCTTGTTTTGCTTCTATATCAAAAGTTTGCGACCTACCTACTGTGGGAAAATTTTGAAGAATTTAAATTACAGAGAGTATATTTTCGACTTTTACACTGATAACTCTTGAAGAGATTTTGAGAAACATGAAAACGAAGCATAAAAAAAAGTTTTAGTACCTATTTAAAATTCAAAGCTCTGCTATGAATTTCATTCAGTGACATACTTCTTACTTACTTCACTCGAACTTTCACCGAAAAAAAAATGTATTTGAAAAGTCTTACAGTTCTTACCGGAAAAGTTTGAAGAGTTATACTGTGCTACCAGATGAATGAGTGAACGCTGCGGATTCTAGCTTTGATTTGATGGAACATCTAGACTCCATCAGTCGTTTTATACTAAATTTGAAGACCAACAGTCTACCTTCAGCCCTCGGACAATACTATCAGTTTGAATTTATTTCTTTTGGAAAGAAGAAGAAAATGTTAAATTTTCTTGAATGAAAATCTAGGACATCGAGCTATCTTGTTTTGCTATTTTGCATTTACATATTTATAAATAATTTTTAGAATCGGAAATTCTTTTGAAATTAAGCTTTTTTCTTTCCTTTGTTTGAAAGAGGTGTCAAGGAGAAGTAGATATTTGTTAATGTTCACAATGAAAATGCTTATTGGTTCGAGGTCTTTTGAACACTCAAGTCTGACTATGTTATCAATTGTCACTGTTTACCCGAGCGATTCTTTATTTTCATAAACGCAAGAAACACAAAAATTTCTGAAGGAAATATTATGTAAGACGGGAATTTCCTATTTACTACTTCATTCTCCATTGTGATGTCATGAACAAAATGTTATGGTCTCAAAATCAGCTCCTTGATATGGTTGAAAGCTGGAAATGAAAGCATTAAGTTGTCACGTAATTGTATAACATTGTACGAAGCATGATTTTAAGTTGAAACACATTTTTTTCTTTTTGTCCAAGCAAGGTCTAAGCAACGCTAATTATCAGGAATAAGCAGGTGTCTCTGTTACGACACATTTGTCCACGATAAGCACCAAACTTCATTGTCATTTTTAACTAAATTTCAATATTTTTCTAGGTGTCTTTTTTTTTTACATATAACCTTAGAACTGCACTGTTAGAAATATGTTCACTCCTACTCCGGTTACATGAAAGCCATGATTTCTCCTGGTTACTTATTTTAACAAGAAATTCCTATTATTTCAACAGGAATTCATGTTACTCCAACGGGAATGCAGGTCAAATAACAGGAATTCCTTCTGAAATAAGACGAATTCCTGCTGAAATAGGACGAATTCCTATTAAGAAAGTATTAATCTGACGTTCGGTAGAATTAACAGGCACATTTCTTTCATTGTCAGTGAAGATATTTGCGGAGTGAAAAATGGTGCGAAAAGAAGAATAGATATAGTTATAATTTGCACTTCTCCGGAGTTAAACTATGATGATACCCCAACAAGGAGGCGAACACACCCTCCTCGATGGTATTTTTCGCCCGTTACTCCCGGAACACCCAATTTTTACCCCGCAAGAGATTAAAATGTACCCTTGATTTCATGTTCGCTCCGATTTTTACTTCGGATTTGTTGGTCGATTTTTAAAAGTGTGAAGAAGGGCGCTGATTCTCGATAGTGGTCGATGTCTTTTCTTGAAGCACGGAGAGTGAGAGAGAAATTCTCCGGCCCTCTCTCTTTTCTTCATTGAAACACGGATGGACACGGGGATAAAACCCCCTATTTCTTTCCTTTTTCAAATATCCATTCAAAGGGGAAAGGAGATGGGTAGAAGAGATCCTGGTTGCACCATTGTCTATTCTAATTTAAATGCAGTTGCAGTTGTAGGAGTTAAATACGAGCGGTTTCGACTTTCCACTCTTCTACTGGATGAAGTTTAGTGATGAAACCTTTCCAATTACGACCGATAGTATAGCTCATAGTGTTTCAAAAATTGGACTCAACTCGGAGAAAAAAAAAAACTTCGGTTCTTATGAAACACCGAGGGTGTTAATTGGTACCAGTAACCGAAGTTTTCAGTTGTGAGTACCGAACTTCAGTTAGGAGTACTGAAGAGGTTCAGTAGGAACGAAATGTGAGTCATAGTATTAGTAGTCACACTTATCGAAACCTTCGGTACTCCGAACTGAAGTTCAGTACTCACAACCGAAAACTTTGGTTACTGTAACCGAACACCTCGGTGTTCCGTATGAGCGCAGAAGTTCAGTTCTCATAACCGATTTTTTTTTTTCTCCGAGAAAGCGCTTCTGTATTCATTGAATCATCATTGATCACCTCTAACGACTTATTTCAAGCATGTCGAAATATTTTGTTCATTTTGAGGGGAGCTGCGTATACCCGCCATCACATTGAAATTCCTCGTTGAACGTTATCATTAATTCAATCTAAAAATTAGAAACGAGCCCGAGGCAACTTTTGTCGCTTGTTGCAACCTGTAAATATTACGTTATAGACGACAGCACGACCTGTGCGCGTGCGAGCGAAATTCGAATCGCGATGACATCTCTCATTCCTACTCGAAGAGTCATTCATCTCTTGCAGGTTGTAGTGGAGGAGACCTCTTCGGCTTCACATGTGTCCCGCCTTTTCCACGCTTTCGCTCTGACTCTTCATCTTCACATCTGCTCCTCCTTTCTTTCGCCGTCTAGGAGAAATAAAAGGGGGCCCAGGTGAGGGGGGGGGGCACAAGGAAAGAAGTAGTCATATTTTTGTTGTTTTTTTCGAGAGGAATAAATCAGCCATCGCGTCGCGTGTTTCTGAAAATCGTGTCGAGCCTCCTTTCTCGAGTGTCTTTCTCGCGGGCATCATCATCGTATTTTCGATGACGGATGAGGCAAGAGATCAACCTACTCAGTATACTCAGTCATAGCCGTGGCCAGAAATCTCTCTCTCTCTCTCTCTCTCTCTCTCTCTCTCTCTCTCTCTCTCTCTGCTCATTTGAACGCATACGTTAGAAAAGGATGGAGATAGGGGCTGTCACGTGACTTCAGCCCCTGTTTCTGTCCTTTTCTAACGCATGCAGTCAATTGGGCTGAGAGAGAGAAAGACAAATTCCTGGGTACGACTATGACTCAAGCTATACACAATACACGTGTAGTTGTAGAACCGCTCGGCGCTCGTGTATATAGTGTAGCTTCGGACATGGAGAGACCCGATTTAGTTCCGTAAAAGGATTCCGAAGACTCTAGGTTTGGTTTTGTTTATTTAGAGCCCTTGTTAAAAGAAGAGGAAAAAATAAATAAGTCAGTGCCTTCAACTGACTGCACGCAATACGTGTAGTCATTCGCACCAAGGAGGCGAAAAGAAATGGAACTATAGTTGGCGTGAAAGCACCCGCAGTTTGCAACCGGCGCCTGCAAGTTTGGAAATGTATGCTCTAAGCTCTTCGTTTTGTGCCTTGCAGATGTAATTTTTGAATTTTAAGAATGACTCTGGTTTTATATTGTTCCAAACTTTATATAGCCAGTAAAGCGGCTGCTAAAACTTAGGCAGCATATATACCTCTAAACGTGTGGTTACATATACACCACCTCACTGCAACTTTTTACTTTTAAAAGGTCTAAAATCTTCAACTTTTCTATCAAGGACATTACTTTACGCGGTCTTTTTGCTATTGATATGGCCGAGGGAGACGAAGTAGTCGAGAGGTTATCCGCCATTTCTTCATCTGTTTCATTCACTTTCCTCTTCATACTTCAAATTTTGAACAAATTATAATATGTAAAACAAATAATTATAAAAAGGAAAATATATTATAAGGGATTAATTTTGAAAAAAATAAAGAAAATATATAAGGGGTTAATTTTGATAAAAAATTTAGATTTGACGTCTTCACGGCGAATTTTGATTTTATTTGAAAATAGATATTCGAAAATTGAAGGTTAAGAAACGTGAATGTTGAATAAAATGTTGCCTTGGAAACCGTTAAAAATACAAGTTTCATCGTTTGAAATTTTTTCCGGCCTCTCAATCGCGGATAACCGAGGTAAAGGGTCGCGGATAACGAGCATGGGTCTCAAAAAACCAATCGCGGATAACCGAAACCGCGGATACGGAGGTCGCGGATAACGAGGTATCACTGTAAGTAGAAGAAGCAGGAATGGGGCTCTTGCAATGGATGATGATTGAAGTTGGAATCAAACTTGGAACTCCTGTGTGTAATTGTTTCATTTTGATAATTTTTCGACACAAATATCGGTTTCCGTACCTTTCACAATCTATTGTGAGGAATTGATGATGTTGAGAAGTAATAATTCGAACAGACGCCGTCAGTGGTTACTGTTTATTTGTTTATGAAGTCGGATGTTATGACATCGGCCATGATTATTTGAATGTGCCGCGCTAACCCCGCGAAATATCGTGCACTTGGTGGAAACATACAGGGGTGAATAGTGTTAGTGTTTTTCGGAATTTGTGAATTTATTATTGAATTTTGGTGTTTTCGGATGCTACCATTGTCATTTTTACGGCTTTTTTTACGGCGAATCAATGAATTGATTCATTAAAACGCTCTAGCCGAAGTGTGCAACAGACCCATTGAACCGTTATCCATTCTCTTTCTCGAGAGATGCTTCATCTCTCTGCTCTATATGTTATCCATTGACAATAGTATGTTAGACAAGGATGGAAAAAGGGCAAAGCATCCACTTCTATAATTTTTCACTTTAGGCATTATATTCCGAAGGGAAGATGAGAGAGATGGAAGACATCGTAAAGTTGCGTTATTGATTGTGAGTTGAACATTTTCAGAAATAAGTTTGCAGTGGAATTTTTTTCCTATCACATATCTTCATCAGCTACGGTGCTGTTTTAAAATTTCAAGGAAGACCTGTGTGCTCTGAAAAATGGCCCGTTTATGACGTCGTAGCAGATTTTTTTTCCTCGGGTCCTTCGAGGTAGCGCGGAAAAAAGTTCTCAACGTATTATCGAAGTTTAGTGACTTCATCCTAAGGTTGTTATCAAGTCCGCCTTTGACCTCGGAAAAAATATATATAAAATAGAAGCTCATAAAAAGTCAAAACGGTGATCCGAAAGCTTACGGCGGAAGGTGCTTTTTGAAGTAAGCGAAAGATCACGGAGTATAGTAAAAAGTTGCAAAAAAGTTCGCCGTCCGCTCAGTTCCGAACGCGCGCGAAATATGATTCCGCGCTCATATAGTGAAGCGGCTACATGCAGAAGCTCGGAAAGCTCGCTGAAAGTTGTGCGTTAACTGTTCAAAAAGCCATAAACAAGTTCCTGGGCGCTTATATTCCTCAGTTCATTCGCTCGCGGTAGCTCCTTTCCATGCCTTGCCCATACCGACGCGACGCGAAGGAGCTACCGCGACGCTTCTGGCACTTTTATGCGTTTTGCGTTTGCGAGAAAACGCGAAAATAAATAATGATAAAAAGAAATTAAACGCGCAAGGAGTGAAATAAAGGGGCATTATTGCGCGTGTGTCGTCGCATGCAGCTAGGTGAGCTGGTGAGCTTTTTTTATCAGAAGTTTACTCCACAGGTTTATGTATAATGCTCTGCATCAGAAGTTCCGAGGGAAGGAACGTGTCACGCCTCCGGAATGATAGTCAAGCTGGAGAGAACGACCACAGAAAGAGAAGTTATAACCCTTCTTTCGCGTTTATCAGATTCTATGATGAGAGGAAAATCACCGCACAGATTCTGGATTGTGGGTCCATAGCTAACTTTTTGTCTTCAGCGTCGAGACCAATGGGTTGTTAAAAAAAAGTGTGCGGAAATCATGGGCAATGAACATACTCTCGGACACTTGGTAACAGGGACGTATACAGAGAATATGGCAGGCAGGGTGCTTCCCCTTTCTAGTCCCTGAAAAACACTAAATAAGAGGGGGAAAGGTGGTAAACTGCTTGAAAGTAGCAAAAAATGGGAAAAACATTGGACTGTTGCCTTGTTGGTTATGTTCTTGTGGTTTTCGTCAGCTAGAGATGGCGTTTTCCACGAAATTCGAGATTTAAGGTGAAATCATGGATGGTAATTTGCAGTTTTAATCCTTAAGATGTTTCTCGGGTCTCATCCTGCGGGCCGATCCTTGAAATTCACGACTTTTGGGTAGACTGGATAAGAATGGAAAACGGTGATTGGTGGAGACGAGTCACGTGGTTGCCCAGTCTAATCAAAATACGGAATGGATTAGATAATTTATCGGGTACTCCAAGACTGCCCGATAAATTATCTAATCCATTCCATATTTTGATTAGACTGGGCAACCACGTGACTCGTCTCCACCAATCACCGTTTTCCATTCTTATCCAGTCTACCCAAAAGTCGTGAATTTCAAGGATCGGCCCGCTGGTATCGATCGAAAAGTCTTTTAAAATGTTCAGAATAAAAAAATCCGGGGCGGCTAAACCTACGGGGGGGGGGGTGGTTCTAGCGTTCCCGATGTTATATGACACTGTATCAGCCAATTTACGACATTTCCCTCTTGTTTTTGCGGTTTTCAGGGATTGGAAGGAGGGGGAAGTCAAGTGCTCCTTTAACTCCAAATTATCTGAAATTACTCTTATTTCGATGCACATTTGACACACTTTGCTAACATAATGGCTTTGTTTGAAAAAAATAAAAAAAAAATTATACAAGACACTCTAAAGTACGCATTAATAACGACCAAAGGAAGGATCGCATATTGTCACAATTCGTTATACTCAAATGTTAAGCACAGAAGAATGTATACACCTCGCGTTATTACCGTATCACCGTCATGTCAGCTAGTTAGGATGTTGAAGATGACTGTATCTTGAAGCTTGGAGCGTACCCCACTTCCTGAGACCTCGAGTTTTTGTTTTTATTTTATTTTTTGTTTGTTTATTTTTTATTTTTTTTTTATTTTTTGTAAGGGCGCGAAAAAATACAAGAGGACAATAATAACTGGAGCGATGGGGGAAGGGGAGGGTGGGCGAGCGGTCGGAATGTAGTAGAAAGTGGAGTGAATGAAAATAAACAGGGGACTCAAGCACGGTGTAAATAACGAAGGAGGAAGCTCAAACAAAAAGCGCGTTTATTCCGTGCAATCTGGTTTCATTGCAGCTTTGTCACGCCGCACGCTGGGCCGATACACGTGGGATCTTTCGCACAATTGAAGTGTGACTGCAAAATGGTGATATCGTGACCGACGCCGACGAGAAGGATTTTTAGCAGAGCTGCCGTTTTGCGTGTATAATTAATGAAATTTTTCAATTCACCGACGATTCCACCGGTTGAGAATATATTAATACTTCATTTTAGTTTTGTGTAGGAATGTAATGCGCGAAAAGATTATTCGCATCTGTAATCTTTTCTCATCCGGTGGAATCGTCGATTTCTTTAAAAAACTTGCTTATATTTTAATAATGTAACGGGGATCGCACGCAGATTGAGGAAAGATTATACAGATCAGAGTATTTTTACACTGAACTGAACTTTGTAATCTTTTCTCAATCGATGGAGTCATCGAATTGAAAAATGCCTCTGAAACTGCCCAATAAATTGCAGTCCAAATACGATTCCTAATAATACGTCCCCAAATACGTCCTAGCTACGTCCATACGAGCTAGTACCTTTTAGTTTTTTTTCTCCATACAGTTTGGACCCTCAATATGGTCATCGTACCCCTCTTTTAGGTTTATAATAGGTCCCCTTAGTTAACACTTGCCCCCTCCCTATTAGCACAGAATAATACAATCAGAACGGAAACTCCCATAAGAGCCAATGGAAGCAAGTTTGGAATTTAACGGCACCAATAGGCAACGCTGTGGTCCTATATCCCAACATGGCGGACGTGTGTGATTTGTGTTGAAACTCATTTATTTCTGTGAATTCTGGAAAGAAATCTTAAGTTTCCGGCCTTACTTTTATTCTATTGGCATTTCAGAATGAAAATTTCGCGGATCACGTCCTACATTCTTGTTTTCGCGCGCGAATCCAGATGTAAACATCCTATATCCCAACATGGCGGACGCGAAATGAATTTGCTTCAAAATCCGACAGAGTTTTTCCGTTCTGATTGTATTATTCTGTGCTATTAGATTTCGTTTTTTTTTGTTTTTTTTTTGTTTGTTTTTGTTTTTGTTTTTTTTTCTAGTTATGGGGTAAAATGGGGCCAATATGGGGTCATAGTGGACCGCATTGGATAAAGGGGCTATACAATCATGACAGCTACATAAATGTAAAGTAATCTAAAGTTCACGGCATTAATTTTTATAAGGTGTTTTTTACTCTCTTACTCGAGGGTATACGCCCTCTTTCTGTGCAACTGACCCATTCATACATGAAGAGTTATCTTCGAAAGTGTAGAAACCGCCTCTAAAATATGTAATATTTCTGTAAAAATCAAAGAATCTTCCCATAGTGCGCCGTGATGTACTTACGTACCGTGCGCGATGCGTAAAGTCGTATCCATCCAGATGGGGGGGGGGGGGGATTGAAGGCGACAGGGGTGACACGGCACTGAGCAGAAGAAAGGGGAAGGGGCGGAGGGGGATTGGAGATGGTCCGCAAAAGCTCATTGTTTGTCAACTCGAGTAAAGTACATCGCACTCGCGGATGCGAAAATTTTCAAGTTGATTACCGTAAAATGACAACACATCTCATTAGTTTCAATTTTATACGCAGGGCTCGCTTCGACGCCCCTAAACCGCCATTGTTGTCGCACATCGCTCGCCGAAGGAGAAAAAAATACAGGAAGCAATCGGAATTTATGAAGAGACGAATTAAAAAATCGTTCTATAACTATAAGGGACAATTTATTGATCTATAAAGCGGCAATTTAATGGATAGGTAGATAATTAGCATAACCGAAGTGCACTACCTTTTGTTCTTGTTAATTTTTGTTCGGGGCGCAACAAAACAACAGCCAAAAGTCGCCTACCGTTGCGTTGGCTGGTGAACACTGTTCCAATCAAAATCCACCAGTTACGGAATATGATAGTGAAATAGTTTGTCAGTAACCGTTATTCAGTCACGAAATTGTCAATGGGTCTGTTGCATACTTTCGCTACATCAATATAACTCATTGTTTCTAACGTAAAATTCGGCGCAAGCGCAAATAACGATGCGCACATTAAAAACTTTCAAAATCCACTCATTAACTCAGAAAATACCTTCCATTTCAAACAACCCGCGCTACACTAGACACTATATCACCGACTTATAACTACATAGATGGAACCATCTCGTTTATGTAAACATGAACAGAACTTACAAACATTATAATGTTTCGTTTATTAGATGCGTACATTTCTTATATTATTTTGTAATCTTTGATAAACCGAAAAGACCAGACAGCAAATGCAGCTTATATTTCACGTATTAAAAAAGAAATTCCATCATTTTGTAGTTACGATGTTGTTTACTTATGCACGGTGGTTCCGTCTATGTAGTAGTATACCGGTGCAAATAGTGTCTAGTGTAGCGCGGGCTGTTTGAAATTGAAGTGATTTCCTGAGTTAATGAGTGGATTTTGAACGTTTTTAATGTGCGCATCTTTATTTTCGCCGAATTTTACATAAGAATCAAGGTTCTATAATGTTGTAGCAAAAGTATGCAACAGACCCATTCAAACCATGGAATAAAATTTAATCTATGTGCATCATTCAATAGTAAGCTACCGTTTGCTGTTTTTTTCGACGATTTCCAACCTTTAAGCTGAAAATTGGACAGTCGCAAGCTTTGTGCCGAGTCTCTGTTTGTCTCTGATTATGAGCCTTCATATTATTCATCGATGCAACACCCCATGTCCCTATATTGTTGTTGCAAAAGTTTGCATAAAGGACTCACTTTGAACGAATGGCAACGCCGATAGAAACTTCCCTCTCCGGTCGAGCCGTGGGATCGGGGGTCGTCGGGGTTTGGGGGAAGAGGGGGTGGTGGGTAGTGGTGGCGGTGTCTCGAGAAATGTGTTTTAAAGAGAACTTTAAGTCGAATCGGCGCGGCTCGCGTGGCGCTCGCGCTGCTGGCTGGCCGGAGGAGCGCTCTTGTTGTCACCGTCACGCGTCTCATCGTCGCGTCGCACTGTTGCCAGATTTAAGTTTAAAAGCAGTTTGTCTTACATGGAACCTTATGGGAAATACACCGTATGTCTGGCAACACTGTGCGTCGACATCCTTGTCGAGTGTCGACTCGACGCTAAAGTGTTTCCCATTCGCCATTTCGTAAACTCAATTATGAGAGCGCTCCTCATCCTCACCTCTAACTCTAAGAAAATGGGGGGGGGGAGGAATCGGGTAGGACAGTGGTGGGGTGGAGGGGGAGGGGGGAGGGTGTTGAAGGAACGAGCTTCCTCCCCCGATAATAAATAGATACAGCACGCCGCGCAGACAAATAACAATAATGTCGTCAACGCCAGTTAAACACCCCCTCCCCCCTCCTACCATTCACGAAAGTTGTGTCTGGTGTCCGTCAAAATAGGAAAGAGAGAGAGAGAGAGAGAGAGAGAGAGAGAGAGAGAGAGAGAGAGAGAGAGAGAGAGAGAGAGAGAGAGAGGAGAGAGAGGAGAGAAGAGAAGAGGAGAAGGAGAAGAGAGAGAAGAGAGAGAGAGAGAGAGAGAGAGAGAGAGAGAGAGAGAGAGAGAGAGAGAGAGAGAGAGAGAGAGAGAGAGAGAGAGAGAGAGAGAGAGAGAGAGACGGGCGAGAGACGGGCGAGAGGGAAAAAGGGGGAAGAAGCGATGAAAAGATATTAAGTCTGTCGCGCAACAGATGAATCGAAGAATTTTGCAAGTACCGAATTTTCAGACAGACACTCGCTTCTCCGAAGTTGCATTTGTACCGGCATTTCTCAACTACAGAATATTCATTTGAACGTATAACAGGCGAAATAAATTGATCGCGTGTACCTTCAAATTGTTAGAAATCTACCAGAGTTGTTCCCTTTGCTGCTTCAGTTGTTTCGATTTATCAAAGGATATACATGTATAATTGAAAAGGAGGCTATAGCCAATGTTTTAGAAGCATTCGTTTGGATCAAAAAGTGGGGAAGGGGGCTTTTAATTTATGACCCCCTTTTTTTTCGCTCTCTCAATTGAAACTGTTGGTTTTAAAAGAAGCAATCTGTCGCGATGTTCTCACGATTGTTAAAAGCTTTTCAATTTTTATTGCCAAATTCAATGCACGAACTGTTTTCATTAAAAAATTAATAAATCGTAGCTCTTTTAATTGAGAGAGTGTCCGTGTACATTTGCAAGCAGAAGGCTTGTCATAGAACGAGTAAAACATTGGCACAAAGGGGAAAAAGTCGCAATGGATATTTCTGGTTTTGAAATCAACAGCTTCAATTATTTTCCAATACAAATGTGTTTGATGTTTGATGACAGTTGCTCCATCATAGAACCGGCGGCGGCGTTAGCCCTCCTTTTTTTTTTTTTTTGTCAACATTGTCAGTATACACATTTTTCTCGGGATGAGTTTGTTAACTGTTATTTTTTCATAACTCAACTAATCTGTTTTTGTTTCTCTCGCTTTCCTCCTTTTTTTCAAACCTGCAGCTGGTTTTTTCCTTTTTAATCGTTCACGGTTTTTATTCGCTCCTCTTTTATTTTGTTGCAGGACCGCCAGGACCTCCCGGAAAGAGAGGCAAAAAGGGCAAAAAGGGAGATACAGGAGAACCTGGACCAATGGTAATAATAAGCTCTTTATTGTAGATTAATCAGTTTTTGGCAAAGTATTTTGGAAAGTCGATTTTTTTTTTTTTTTTCTTCGTAACAACCGTAGTTATTTTGCATTAGTTTAAAGTACGCCTGTCCCTTTCATTTTATCACCAACTATATGGCTCTACCCCTAGGTGGTATCCAACACACCTCAGTAAACCATGAGTGGTTTAGTGTTTGTTTAGGATCTCACCCAGAAACCTGAAAATTTCGCTATTATAAGTTTTCTTCGCCACCAAAATGGTCCATTGCTCAATCCAGCAATAGAAAACGCCATCATTTCTCGAAGTATGCAATTCCATTGCACAGGTGCATTGCTGACTGCATACACTAATAATTGAAGACGTCTCTCTATCAAATGACCGCGACGCGACGCGGGAAAAATTGCAGGAATATGTAAACGCGAATTATTAAATTTGCTGCACCTGAGGCGTGAAATGTGGATCAGTATAGGAAACTTTAAAAAAAGACGAAACAATTCTTCCAGTTAACCGCAAACAAAATCTGTCCGATCTAATTAATTCCTTCGGTTTTCATTAAAACCGAGCTCTATAATTTACACGCGCAACTAACGAACTAGCCTCCTCAACCCCCTTTCATTACCTCGGTTCTAATTTTCATCGCCCAGCGCACTTTAGTTCGCGCGATTCAAAGACAAAGCGCGGTCACCACCACCGACTGCACGTATATCGTGGTTCCGCTCATTGGATAGAAACTAATTTTTTTCCGAACACATATGTAAGAAGCTTGTAGTTTTTTAGCTTGTTGAAGAAAAGTGTCTTTTTTTGTATTCTTGAATTTGATTTGTATATAAAATCTGACTTATTCCCATAGTTTTGAAGCAAATAGTTTTACGCAATACAAGTTAACTTGCATTTGCATAATTCAGTTTTTTAATCATTGGCGGATCCAGCAATCCGACAACAGTGTATTCTTCCCATTTGATTCCATGGGAAAGAATCGATTAGTCACGGGGTTTTAGCACATCATGCTTCTTGTAATTTTTTTTTTTTTCGGTGTACATTCAAGTAGCAATGCTTTTAGACTCTGAAATACTTGAAAACTGGATAAAATTTTAAAATTGGTCGAGGAATGGAAAAATGAAAATTCCTACCAGGATGTTTTTTTTCTTTTGAAAGTCATGGTATACCTCACGAGACTTTAGCCTCTATCACTGTCCTTTTCCAACAGATGCGTTTAAATTATGATCAAAGAGAGAAAAGCGGAGAATTACAAATTCCTGGATACGCTTCTAACTCCCGAAACAGTAATTTCAACCTAGTAACATCATAGTTGAGGAGTTCTCTGGAAGAGGGGCGTGATCGCGAAAATCGAGTTTTGAGATAATCAGCTTTGAATATTTCAAACTGTTGCCAGCTAGTTAATATAAAACTTACAGTTTGGAAACTCTCATCAATGATGGAGCATATCCATAATTTTGTGTTGGCACTATTGTTTTTATCAGAAAACATATTTAAAGTAGAGAAATAAAGATTTCCTGAAGCTCTACTCACGCCCTTCTTCCAGAGAACTCAATTTTTTTTTTTAATACTAAGCTATTAAAGGTCATGTAGAGAGTAAATAAATCCAATTAAACTGAAAAAAATGTTTTATTGTCATTTAAGGACTTATTTTGGGTCATTACAATGAGTTTGTGAATTGTTTAGTCCCAATTTTGGCATTTCGTTGATCAAAGAATTCTCGGATTCCTCACATTCACTGGTGACATTATATTCACTATCTGCACTGTCACTATCGCTCATTTTGATGAAAAAATCTTTAAATAAACAATATTTACTTTAACTTCTTACAAAATAAATTCAAAAAACGGCCGAACGCGGAGCGAAACCGTGTAATCAAAGCACTGATAACAGCTAACCTTAAAAATTACTGTTATTGTTTTCCTCAAAAAGTGCTACCAACCGAAATTCAAAATGCTATATTTCCCTCAATTTTTGAGATATCGGTATGAAATTTGGTACGCATGTAAACTAGGATACGTAGAATCGATTCAGCCGTTCTCCCGAAAAAGGGCGTGAGTGTACTCACGCCCCTCTTCTTCCGACCTCCTCAGTTATGATTATCCTCACGTCTAAATCCAATGAGCTATAACTTTAGAGTGGCAGTGGGCTGGTCCACCTTGTGCCTCACAGGGTAGAAGGAATCCCGGGTAAAAGCGGAATTTGGACGGCCGCGGCGGACTCCAAGGTTTGAGGTTAAATTTTGTAGGTCGTTTCCGGCGATTCCCGAGTTTGTTTACGAAACGACCGGAAATGACCTACAAAATTTAACCTCAAAATCGATTTTTTACGCCAAGATGGCGGCGCCAATGAGCTATAACTTTAGAGTGGCACATCAAGGAACGTTCCGCTGGTTCATTGTTGTCACCTAGGGCGCCGCCATCTTGCCGTAAAAATCGATTTTGAGGTTAAGTTTTGCAGGTTGTTTCCGGTCGTTTCGTAAACAAACTCGGGTATCGCCGGAAACGACCTACAAAATTTAACCTCAAATCTTGGAATCTGCCGTCCAAATTCCCGCCAAATTCCGAACGACCTACAAAATTTAACCTCAAACTTTGGAATCTGCCGTCCAAATTCCGCTCTTTCCCGGGATTCCTTCTACCCTGTGTGGCACAAGGTGGACCAGCCCGCTGCCACTCTAAAGTTATAGCTCATTGGGCGGCGCCCTAGGTGACAAAAATGAACCAGCGAAACGTTCCTTGATGTGATGTGCCAATCTAGTTATAGCTCATTCCTCATCGTCTAAATCATGTTCTCGGAACGATTTCCAGAATATTCTGCAATTTTATCCACTGAGTGGACTCACGTTGCGTCGCGTCGGTCGGCCTGGGCTGGCGGATTGTGTGGTAGACAATTCAGAACACGATGAAAACAATATCGTTTATTTAATTACAGCTGATCCGATTATGTTCTCCGTACCCCCCCCCCCTTACCCCTCACTACTCTACGAGTCCTTCCTTCTAGCTCCAGGCGCACCTCCTTTTCACCTTTCTCCTCCACATAATTATCCTTTTATTCATTTAGAAATCTCCTTATAGTCTGCTTTCGCCAAATGCGCTAATATTACCATGTATCAGGGCATCGGACCGAACCGAACCGTGAACCGAGAACCGCTCCGAACCGCCGAATTTCCGAACCGCGAACCGAACCGCGAACCTTTTTTCCACTGAGGCGGAGAACCCGAACCGAACCGACTGGCTGAACCCGGTTCGAACCGGTTCAACGGCTTAAAAAAGAGATCTTGTAAAATAACCTGAAAAGGGAAAAGAGCGAAAAGTTTGAGAATTTACTCTGTGAGTACTCGATGGATTTCAAAATCGCATACTTTTCGCATAGAAAGATTACACAGTGTCACGCATCTAAACAAATTGGATGCAACTGAACGTTGATTGGTCTACTGTTTCGTTTGAAGTTATGAGGGTCTCAAAAGTCTGTGGCATGCCGAGTCACGTGATACGCGGGTTGCAATCAGCGCCCAATTGATTGTAAACCAGCACATTTCTGACTCACTTTGTCATCTTTTAGTCCACTGTTTTTTTTCTTTTTCTGAATTCTGAGCAATGTGTCTGTTGCGAAACTTTGCCCCAGCAGTAAATAGGGCTGGTTGAAGTATAAAATCAATACAACTAAACACGTTCAAGATTGTGTGACCCTCTCAACTGCCGCCGCAAATGTTCGAACTCGACCAAATTTTCTCCAAACCGAACCGCTCCGAACCGGTTCACAAATGTCTGAACCGGTTCGGAGCGGTCCGGAAAGTCGCGTGGACCCGAACCGCGAACCTTTTTTTTCGTGAAGTGTGAACCGCGAACCGAACCCGAACCGATTTTTGCCCCGGACCGATGCCCTGCCATGTATATTTCACAGCGCTCGCACGGCGAAAGGATAGCCTCCATAAAATGAGAGCATCTCTCGTTGATAATAAATGAACATTTGTGATAATGAAATGAATGAATGAAACGAAAATTAAAACTCGTGTTGTGAATCCTTGCTTCTGATTGGCTAGCCGAGGAGTTTCGAGCCGCATTAGACGAACACGTATGTATAGAACAGCGGCGGCTCGTGCAATGTGGCAACAATGGATTTACTACATTTAAAACTGTGTAAAATAATCGATTACTTGGTGAGGCGCAGCGTCTCACATGGTATCGATCTTTTTGCATACGTTTAAGTGGCAAAAGTGCACGGTTGCCAGATTGCACGAGCCGCCACTGGTATAGAATCGTCCTGAGAGCAAAGTCGCACGAGTTCGAGTACTGGCGGTTTTGGACAGAAATTCTGGTATTTTTGACCGGAATCATGTGGCATTTCAGACCAGGCAGAATATATGCTGGTGAAAAATTCTAGAATTCTACTTAAAAATACTTAAATTCTTCCAGAGAAAAGAAGAAGACCAAAAGGCAGATAGAAAGGGTATTTTTTTTATCTGGGACTTTTTATTAGAGCTCAGGTCATTTTTTGTAGAACATTTATCTTCGTGCAGGGTTTGCATCAGTGCAGGGGAAAAATCGTAACGGACTCAGCAAAATTTTGCATTCTGATTGGATGCCAAAAGCGGTTGATATCAAGAGTACTCATCAATTTTGACACCACCTACTACAAGAAGGATCGAATATCGGAGTCTATCAAGACTGATCGCTTATTTGTTCTCACTCGGGCGAGAAAATCATCGACGGAAAGGCAGGGGAAAGAAATAACGAGCCGAAAACGTTCTATACCCACCTCCAGAAAACGAGAGATTCTGTAACATAAGTTTCAAAATGCCGTGAAGAAAGAGGAGCGGAGTGGCGGGTGATGGGGGGGGGGGAGGAGGAGGCTGGCGGGGGAGTTGAATTTCGAGCTATAAATCTGAAGCACGTTTGAGCCGCGGGAGCAGAGGTCATAAAAACCGGCGGCTAATGTACCTAAAAACGAGGAGCAGATGGTTTTTGATATCACCCCGAAAAACAACGACCGAAGGCGAAGAAGCGCTGTGAGCAAACGACTTCTCGATGTGAGGTGAATGCAGGGAACGTCTCCCCCCCTCCCCCCTCCCACTCTTATTCTCCTCCCCCTCTCCTACGGTATGAACCCTTTTTTAACCCGATATTCATTATTCCTCCGTTGTCTTGACAAAAAAAAAGTAAATGGTTTCGATCAAATTATAATACGAGGTTTGTAATAAATGTAACGTTGATTAATTCTATTTACGGTAGTGCTTCGTAAAAAAAAAAAAAAAAAAAAAAAAAAAAAAAGCTATGATTGTTTACCGTTTGAACTTTTAAAAAAAAGTACCAATCGTTTTGAAAATCTATTGAACTAATTGAAAATTCAATCTTCGAGCCTTCACTACTCTGTGAAAAATTTTCTGTCACCAATATCCGTTTAGTTCCGTTTAGGAAAGCACTAAACAGAATTTCTCGTTTAAGTAACCTGAAATCTGGTCATTGTAACAGGAATTTCGGTAAATGTAACATGAATTTCCGTTACCTGCTTTAGCAAAAATTCTGGCATATACTTTCCTAAACAGAATTCCGGTTGAATTAACATGATTTTTTTTCTCAGTGAAATACCCAGAAACTGTCATTCCATAATAAAACTAGGTTGATTTGTTGTTCGTAAACGTCACAACGTCGCATTGGTCCGTAAACGCCTCGATATGGTTTTTTTTTTTTTTTTTTTTTTTTTTTGTCTCCCTGAAGGGGCGACGCTATTCTGCTGAAACGGCGATATATTTGTATACGGCCGTTTATAAAAGAGGGAAAGTTAATACCCAATACAATTGAGATAAATTGGTTGTAATATAAGTTTTATGTTTGGCTAAAAATACATACCTATATCGAGAAAATGTGTGTGAGCACTAAAAATCAACGAATGGAGCAATGGACTCAATGTGGTGAGGGGCGGGGGTGAAGTTCAGAATTTCAGCCGCGATGTTTCGACACGACATTATTGTTGCACAACCGAGAGACTATAAGAACCCCTTACATGGTTGCCAGTGTTCGGCTATCTATTTTCAAAACTTCATAATGTTTCTATAATCGTTGATATTATTCTATGTAGATCCCCAGACTAAAATAGAAAAGGATAAAAAAAGCTGATATCCTCCTGGAGAGTTCATTATTTTACATCTGTTCAAATGGGATAAAAGCATTGTTGCCAAATCTCACGAGCTACCTCTGTCTCAATGACAACAACTGCTATTTATATTATATCTTTGTTTGCTCTCGACTTGAGGAGAAGTCGCTGTCCGCACAGTGCCGCATCCGATGACTGGTTTTGGTGACTTGTAGTTGCCAATTTGATGTAAACATTTAGATAATATAAGTCCGCTGTTTGAATTTAAGGATTTTAAAAGCAAGGATTTGCGACTCTGTGTGTGGATTTTGAAGCTTCTTAGCATATCCATTGGTTTTTATATGTGTTAAAATCCTTGGGAATTGGTGCTTTTTATTGCTGTGTAGCAAAAGTTTCCAAAAGACAAATAAATATTATAACAATATCAGGAAAAATGTCCGGAAAATCTACACGTCCTTTCCACTGTGAGCGAGCCCGGGCTTCTAACGAGACGCGCAAATACAATCGAGAACCATGTCACAAGTCCCGTTAAGACCAATATTTTGAATCCGTAACAGTCGTCGTAAGTTGTAGATGCGACAAGCATAAGATATATAAGAAAAAGAAGAAAGCGAATCCACTTTCCGTTTCCCGAGGATTAATCCCTTCCGAGGTTTGCCGTCGACTGCTGCTCCCTGACCCTCAACTGCTTGTTTACATCCCCCCCCCCCCCCCATCAGTCCAATTATTCTTATTTTCTGACGTTCAAACTGTCGCTGCTCCAGAGAGAACTGGCAAAAGTCTAATCGATGGATCCGCGGGCCCTTAAATTTTTGGAAAAAGAGAATAATAAACCAGAGTTGCCGCTTTGTTTGAAACTGATGACATTTCTTAATTCAACGGTGATTCTACTGATGGATTAAAAGAGTTGACGGTTTTAACGAAGCAGTGTGACTTTATCACATGAAAGTACTCTGTTCTGTAATCTTTTCGCCGTCCCACAGATAGAAGCACTGATGAATTTCGGAATTTCATGAGACAACTCACTCCAAACGGCAACCATGCCTGCTTCAGATCCAGGAGAGTCCTAGTGGACGTATTCTGTGACCTACCTTGTAGTATATAATCTAACGAATTAGTTTTATTGCACATCGAAGAAAAACAACCTTCAAGGTAGTGCTGCCAGATTTGACAAAAAAGATTACGCTTTACATTAAATTATATGGAAAATGTGTATATTTTATGCCAAATTTGGCTGCGCTGTCTCGAAGGTTGTTTTTCTTCGAAGTGCAATAAAACTAATTCTTCAGATTATACATCATTGTGAAATTGGTGGATAAAAATTTTTGAATGGAAGGCTTTTGTGCTAGTTTTTATCCAGAAAATGTGGGTTATTTTTAGTAAATGCCTATTAATCCCACTTTTCACTCTTTTTGTTTCTCGGTCTTTCCTCAAACCACAAATTACTTTCTTCACGCGTGCTCTAAATCTATAAACAGCTTGTTTTTTTATTATTATTATTTCAAGTTTCGCATCATATTTCATTGTTCTCTGAATTCCTCAATCAAGCAGTGGCCATGTTTAGTCATAAAAAAATATTGAGAAAATTTGGGTCTTCAGGAATCTTTTGCAACAGCAATATATGGAGTACAAATTCGTATGGATTTTAATCGAGCCTTCGAAATCCACTGATCAAGTTTTGAATGCCTTTTTTTTTTTTATAAAAAAAAAAAAAAAACGTGAAATCAAAGCGTGCGCTCGCAACTTGAATAGATATAAAACTGCAGTCCGATTATATTTAGTCACAGAAATCGGAACTGTGCTAAACGCAAATTATCGAGCTGAGGGATGTAGTCGCTTGTTTCATGGTATACATATATGTAGATATTGTTAGTACGCTGTTGGAAATAACCGAATTTAAAAATGTACTTACGACTCTATGCGTAAATTTTGTAGGTCCTTGTTTTGTCCACAGTTTTTTTTGGGACAAAAAAAAAAAAAAACAACAACAACAACAACGATGCTTCTATCGTTTCGTCGCTGTATCTTCTTATTTAAAATTTTCATTTTGTTTTCATCAAATTTTGTTTTTGTTCTGTTAATTTTTTTTCGTTTCATTTTTCCTTATTATTTCTCACATTTTTTTTCTTTTATCTGTTTTGATTTCTTATTCTTTGTTTTTATTTTCATTATTTCCAGGGTCCACCAGGTCCAGCTGGGAAAAATGGATTTCCGGTACTTTCTTTTAGTTTATTTTCTCTAGTTTTAGTTCCACTTTTTCTCCACTCTATATCTGGGAAAAAAAAAAAAAAAAAAAAAAAAAAATCCCCGTATCTTTTTCATATTAATTTTCATATTGGAAAAAAAAAAAAATCTTCCCCGTATCTTTTTCATATTCCAAGTCTTATTTTTCAAAATTATTTCCGTTTATTCTTTGACGAAAAAAAAACTCATTATTCCAGGTCATCAAGACTAATCAATTTCATTATTTTTCTCTTTTTTTCATTTACTTGTTTAAACAAATTGGTATTATTTTTTACTTTCAATTATGTATCTATCTATCTTATCTTCTTTATTTAATTTCCTATTTTCCTCTTATTTGACAATTTTCTAAAGTAGAAAATAAAATTCCATCACAAAATTTAACCTGAAAGATCGTTTGCAAAAGGTCGTTCGGAAAGTAATAAGTCTCCGAACTTTTTTTCTCGGCTCCTAATTATCATTCAAAAAGTCTTAAAACAGGGGTTCCATACTCTCTAAAATACGTTTATTTTTAGGTTTCTAATTTTAACCCAATGAGCGCACCGGAGAGCAAATTTTCCGAAACCACCTCTTAAACTGCCTTAAACCTTCAACTTTATGAAAACCACTGTGTCAAATCTGACTTTCTTAACCTCCGATTTCTGTAAAACAAACTGAAGCAAGGTGAACTTGTAAAGATCTCATTTTATAAAAATAAAAAAAAAAAATTTTAAAAAATATAATAATACAGTTCACCTATTTTCATTGTTGGGCTTAGGATTATGTGTGAATTTTTGCATCCTAAAATCTACTACCAATAGCCAGTTTGATGGAACTCGTGATCCTAGTTAACGGTTAATTTAAGTGGTAAAGTTAATAGGGCACACACGCAAGTCTCCGTCTGTTTCAAACTTTAAATTGGATAACAATTTTTTCAAGGTAAAAAACAGATAGTAATTAATCGCTCGGTGCTAAGGTTTTTTTTTTATTTTTTATTTATTTTTTTTTAAATTTGAATTAGGGACCAAGAAATAGAAATACGGAAACTCGCTTTCCGAATGACACACAGAAAAAAAAGACTGGTAGAATCTGCCATCTCCGCTGTTTTTGGAGTCAGCTATCAAGTAGATGGTAAATGCAACGGGCATTATGGTAAATTAAGTTAACTTGTTGGTATATTTTACCATCATTTAGTAAACTTTACCATACTTGATAGCTGACTTAAAAATCAACTATGCAGATGGTAAATTCTACCAGTTATTTTTTTCCGTGCACGCATATCATAATTTATCTCTCTTCTAAGACCAATATGTAGTGCTAACTCGTGTAATTATCATCAAACTTTAACCATTACCTGTAGATTTTCCCAATATTTACTTAATTCTTGCTTGTTTATTTGCATTTTGGGAGTAATCAGGGTGGCGCTGGATGGTTATTCCACGTTTTTAATTCTTAATTTATTTACTTTCATCACATAATCGTAATTTTATTGTAATATTGCTAAATCGGTGAATCTGTAACAAGAAACAAAAAACAACCAGAATCATCTAACAAGAATGGCAGATGGGATAAAAGTTCGTAAAACTTATCAAGTAAAAACTGGAGGTTGAAATCAAAATAATTGCAACTCGTTCAGAATGTTTTAAAAATGGTTGAGTTTTGGAATCGGACTATTTTGACAAATAATTGATTGGAAATTTGAATGGCCACCCTGAAAAAAATCAGGTTGAAGAATTACTTTTTCTAATGCTGGAAATTAACTTTTCAGGGTGAAAGAGGCGCTAAAGGAATTAGAGGGCCGATGGTAAGATTTAAGCGGCTTGCTAATAAGAATGTGTAGTCAAAGTATCTTGTGTTTCACGAAACTAACAAATATTAACACCGCTCTTCATAAGTTATCCCTAACATTCTAGCATTCTTTATCTAACAATCGACTGGTGCAATCTTCGACTGTCATTCTATAATTGTTTTTCCATGGTTTTCATCGCTTTAAGATGATATTTGCTGGTTTTCTCTTCCGACTCTGTATCGTGTATTTTCCGTTTGAATACATTTTTTTTTTCGGAAGGGCTCAAATTAAAGATGCACTTCTTTTGCTTTTTAATCGGTAATTTATTCCTTTTTTTTCTTCTTGGAAACTCCATCATTTTGACGCTGAAATCAAATCATGTGAGGAAAGTGGGGGGTACAGACTAGATTTTGTAATTTTACTCGCATGTATCACCATCCAGAGACAATATACGTATACTCTATGCACTAGCCAATCACGCGGTGACTACCTTTTTTCCGGGGCTCAACAGAATGGATCATTGGGAGCAACATCCAACTGGACCTTATACGTTGACGTATGACCACCGATGAAACTCCAATCAGTGGCGTCGCGTGCCATCTGGCAACAATGCAAATGCTCCATTTAAACTCATTAAATACATCGACTTTTCCTTGTGCACTGTGCACCCCCTGAATTCGATCTTTTACATGAGTTTAAATGGATAGAATACATTGTTGCCAACTTGCACGCGACGCCACTGACTCCAATGCTTCCCTGTAATTGGCTACTGAACTTTACGTATTTGCTCATCAGCCAGCGTATGGTCCAGTTGGACGTTAATTCGTGGAGACCCAAAAAAAAAAGGAACCCGCTTTTAACATGGACAAGATAGAGTGCATGATATGGAGTGCATTTATTGACTCTGGTACCAAAATAAAGAAAAAAATACAGACATGAAACCCTATTTTTCAAGGGAGAGAAAAACAAATATTTGTCAACCAATTGATGATAGATGCAAAAAGAAAACAAGAATCGCGTGCAATTCCTTTCCCAGGATTATGCGTGTTTCCGATAGACTGGCGGCTTCTTGTCCCGTTAGCCTGCGACTTATTTACTTGAATACACAATTCGTTCTTTTGCACCTTAAATTCATTGAAATTGCGCTCACTCTTGCAATTAAAACTTCTGTCCACAACACGTGCCCAAAAAGTCGACGTCTTCACAATTCGCCCTATCAAGTCGTCAAAATATTATTTAAAAAGTTCTCAAAATATACCCAAAATATATACCAAGTTATGTCTAATCAACATCAATGTACTGAAAAAGTCAGGATAACAAAGAAGTGAAACAAGGTTCCAAACAATTCCTCCTAGAGACATTCGGCCACTTCTAACAGCGGAATTGTTGCGTGGAGAAACATGCTTTAGAATTGTTATCGGTGCTTAGTATTTGTAATGTCTCCCTGTATATTTGTCATAAAATTTAATATTGATAAGAATGAAAATAGTAAAAAGTCATGAAAATAAAGCGGCATCGAGATAAAGACTGCTTGCGTCTTTATTACTTGCCAACACGAGCCTGAAACAAAAACGATAAACGCAGAGGCATAGTAAGAAGATGCGCCTGCGGTAGCGCGCCCGTAGTTTCGCCTTCAATTAGAGAGGATACCAAACCAGATCGAAGACGTACGATGAGTTGTATCATAAAACAAACGCGATCTGAGGCGAGGCGCGGACTCCGACTAGATTTTTTTTTCATCGAAGGTTGTTTTCTGTCGAATCAATGATTTTTCTTTTCGTTCGCTGTTAATCGATTGTTCCCTTTTCTAAGGTTTAGCGGCGTATTCTTAGCAAATAATTTTTTGCTTTTTACTGATGTTTGGATTCTATGTTTTGTTTTGACTAACACGGAATGGTTTGATTCCTCTTTGTGAATGGGGCTATTGCACACTTTTGCTCTAAGCGATTTAATAGTCGATTATGGCGTAAAAACCTCAAAAAATAACGATGGCGGCACTAAAAACATCCAAAATCCACTCCTAAACTCAATAAACGCAGTTATTTGCGGGAGCGTAATGGTGGCCGAAGGCACTAACAATGGGAGATTCCCATCTAACAATTCTGAAACTCCATCAAGAAGTGACCAATAAGAGACAACTTTCATTTGACACCGGTGTCTCTTGGTGTTGCGGTACCATTCATCGGATGTGGATCATCACTCTGATGACTAATTACTCTGTGAATCATCCTTATCAGCATAGAAAGAGTGACGAAATTAAGATAGGAATCTCCCATTGTTAGTGCCTTCGGCCACCATTACGCTCGCGCAAATAACTGCATTTATTGAGTTTAGGAGTGGATTTTGGAAGTTTTTAGTGCCGCCATCGTTACTTTTTGAGGTTTTTACGCCATAATCGACTATTAAATCGCTTAGAGCAAAAGTGTGCAATAGCCCCATTCGTTACTTTCACTGTGCTTATTTTCAATCGATCTAAAACTGTGGTCTTTTTGTTTCTATTCTTCCCCCCTCTTTACTACTCAATTGTTCTGAGCTACTTGACACTTTACAATTACAATGATTCTTGATTACCACTCGCACCAATTAACGTTTGTTATAATCTCCTCTGAAAGTGTATTTTCTAGAATAATCTGACGAGTATTTTGAGTAGAGTCCCAAACGCCAACCTTCGCAAGTTTGTTTATATTGATATGTGACGCAGGGGACCAGGGGTGCTATATGCCAGGACATCGGAGGAATATCAAATTCACTGGGTTCCATCTGAACCCCGCTGAATAGTGGGATTCAGTTGGTGTATTTGATGCATCATGTTTGCTCACATCAGCATCAAATGTTGGTTTGAAATGCGAATGTTGCCCCCCCCCCCCACATTCGCGAACACAGCCGCCGCGTCGTAGCCAGGAATTTGTATCCCCCCTCACTCTCTCTCTCTCTCTCTCTCTCTCTCTCTCTCCCTCTCTCTCTCTCTCTCTCTCTCTCTCTCTCTCTCTCTCTCTCATGTGTTATCTAAAAGGTTGGAAAGTGACTTCAGTCAGTATATCTGTTCTTTTCTAACGCACATGTGATAAAGGAGGGGGAGAGAGAGAGAGAAAGAGAGAGAGAGAGAGAGAGAGAGAGAGAGAGAAATAAAAAGAGAGAGCGATACAAACTCCTGGCTACGTCTACTACGTCTATGTATTCGTGAAAATACACTTTTAATATTTTCTTCCTTTCACGTTTTCGTCTCCCACTCTTTTTCGAAGTACTAATCTAGTCTAAGTTTTTATTTTTATTTTTACTTTTGTCGTTTTATAGTCCGTTGAGTTTATTGTTTCATTTTTTCATTCATTATCTCATTTCTTTTCGTAGTTGTTCGAGTTACCCTCTTTTTCATTTTCATTTTTTCCATCCTTTCTCTCTGGATTTCAAAAATAGCTCATCTTCCTTCTGGTGGATACTTTTTTTCATCTGTTTTCGGGTTGCAGTCGTTAAAATTAGTCTTCTCAAGATCCGTAATAGAGTTACTATGATTGTCTTATTTTGAGAATTTCCGAATACATTTTGGCATCTCTGTGGCTCCTTTTAGTTAGAATGGCCTCAGATCGATCAAATAAGTTTAAATAACGCGCAACGTATAGGCGATCAAGTTATATGAAGTGAAAATTTTAATTTCAGAATTACTATGTCCTCCCGTCAAGTTATTATAGAGGGATCCTAATTCAATGAGCCTGTACCTTTGACTTTATCTTTCCGCGACTTGCTCCTTTAATCATCTCTCATGAATAATTCTCATTCTGCAAAAATGTGTATAAGTTGTAAAATTAATGTCATTTTTATTTGTTATTTTATTTAGGGCCCTATTGGACTTGATGGACCTAAAGGCGATCCTGTAAGTATTTCCTTTTTGTAGGAATTTAATATTTTTTCCTTTAAAGTTTAGTAAACTAGAGCCTAAATCAACTTATTCCTCAACACGAATACAAAAAATAATCTTTAACTCTCAACTAATGCATGAATTCCTACTAAAGTTTTGTTGTTCAAATCGTTCTGATTATAAATCATTGGAATCAGAGCCATAGCAGATCAGAGAATCATATTTGGCTATAGTTATAGTGCAGAGTCATTTCCTTGTTGATAAACTGTAATCCTCGCCAAAGTAGTAATAACCAATTTAATCTTATTGATATGTTCAAGAACTATACTAGTCTAACGAAAAATCATAAAATGTCAGTTTTCCCCCTAATTTTCTCGACTTTTTTCTCATCTCACTACTTATTTGTTTTTATTAGGGACGGCCGGGAGACAAGGGGCAAAAGGGTGAGGGCGGTAACCCTGGATTCGATGTTTACTCAGCTGTCAAGGTAAATATCCATTATTTTCTTCTTTCATTTTGTATTTTTAAGAAATATTAGCTAGATTTAGGTAAATTTAAGTCAAAAACACCTTTAAGTGTATTCTTAGAAGCGTTATCAGCACCAAAGAATCTCATGGAGTGAAAACTCTAAAATTTGGGAGGCAATATTAGTATGAACGTCCGTCCCAGTGGTGTAGCGTGCAATTTGGCTGCGTTGCATTTCGTCCATGTAAGTCCATGAAAAAGATCGAACCATTGGGTGTTCGGTGAACCCCTTCGCATTCGACCTTTTACATGGACCGAAATGTACATAACACAACCTTGCAAAAGTGTACGCTAGCCACTGGTCCGTTCAATATGGTTTTGAATCTATCGCGGAGTTGCGATAGTTGGAGACATTATCAAAATTACTCAATTTTGTCAGAAGTTTCAGAAACATTCATTCATATGCTTAAACCTAGTCAATTTAATGAATGTGATGCTCCCTAACGACTGATATCTTGAGCTCAGAAATCACTTCTAAAATGTGCCCTCACGGGAAAAAAAAAAAAAAAAAAAAAAAAAAAAAAAAAAAAAAAAAAAAAACTTGTATGTAGGATTAGTTGTAAGTATCGATGAAAATTTAATAATAATTACATTTTCATACTCCAAGAAAAATTCTTGTGAAAAAATGTCAGATACTCAAGTAGTATTTTAAAGTTTGATTCGTGAGTTTTTATTTTTTTAATCATTTTGTCGAATGGGTCTGATAAGAACTTTCATCATTTCAATTTTGAGGACTCAATATTTTTTATTATTATAAAAGTACGCAACAGACCCATTGAGTTGATTAGAATGAGGCTGTCTTATAATGAGGCATCTATCTCCTTATTCGTGCTTTAAATTTTCGAATTGGAAACTAACGACAAAAAAATTAATTTGTTCTCTTGTCACTCGTTAATCAGGGAGGCTTGAAGAGGTCTGTGACGACTCTTCGAGGCGGCACTTTGGGGTACGCGGAAATCGTGGCCGTGAAGGTGAGAAAAAATAAACCAAACAATGCGAAACTTTGTGAGCTTTAGACGTTCCCCGTTTTGTCTCGTATCGTAGTTAGCTAAATTTATGGGCGGTAGTTCAATGTTAGCATGGTATCTGTGTGTTCGTTTAAGTAGTTTACCTCAGAGCTGCCGATTTGCGTAGATTTAATGGCATTTTGAAAATCACCGAAGATTCCACCGGTTGAGGAAAGATTACAGAGGTTAGTTCAGTGTATGATCTGTAATGCACGAAAATACTAGCGTCTTTTATCTTTTCTCAACCGGTAGAGTCGTCGATAACTTTGAAAACTTGCGGATATTTTAATGAATTAACGGCGTTCCCATCCGATTGAGAAAAGAATACAGATCAGAGTATTTTCTTGCATTACAGTCGCATACACGTAATTGAACCATGTAATCTTTTCTCAGCCGGTGGAATCATCGGTGAATTTAAGAATGTCATTAAATCTACACAAATCGGCAGCTCTGGTTTACCTAGCTAGCTCACTGTTTTCGTTTTGAACCCTTAGTTCTTCTGCATCGGAGGACTAAAATCCGTGGCGTAGCAATTGGCTTGCAAGTTGACAACGCACAGTCAAAGACGGATCCAACAAGCTGGCAACTGAACAGCATTCCCATTTGAAAAAAATGAAAATAAAAAACCATATTAAAAGATTTAAAAGTAATAGTAAAAAACTTATTACTTTCATATTTTTTAATTTGATTTTTTATTTTCATTTTTTTAAATTGGCTTTTTTACCTCAGCTGATGAGTTTGCCCAACTCAAAAGCATTTAATTGGTTTTAATGAAAAACATACGGTCTGAGGTAGCCGTAGATCTGTGATTCACACGTTGACTCGTGATTTGCCTAATTCATGGTTGCGGTACTGTGGTAGTGATGTTTGTTAATGTTGTCGTAGCGTTGTTTGAGTACTTGTATTACGTGTATAGCTCTATTATTATACTTATAGCTATAATGCTCGTGTTATTTCATTCATTGATTTATTGGCCTTCGACTTTCATCATATTGTTCCGTTTTTAATTTTTACTATCCATTATTTTTATGTTTCTTTACGACGAGCAAGAATATGTGCCTTTGATTTTATTTCAGCGTGAATGTTCCATTTTGACTGGTTTTGTTTTTTTTTGGGGGGGGGGGGAGTTCTCGTATTTGTTTTTGTTTTGTTTTTTTCTCTCTTTCAATTTAGCGCGCTAGGCAATTTTATTTTCCCTTGTTCATAAAAAGAAAAGAATAAAGTATGATCGTAGTATGAGGATTTCGGCTCGCAGGAAGAAATGTATCAAAATATTTTTATTTATCTCAAAAAGTCTGCGATCTTCTAACTCGACGACAAGTGTCATCAATCCTCACAAATGTGAAAGACCGGAGTTGATTCTTGTTCGATTGTGTCGTTGAAACTTGAAAGAGAACGGAAACTTGAACTCGACGTATTATTATTTCTGCACCTTGAGATCAATTGATTGTAGCACCCCCGCTCCTTCTTAATAGAATGCAGGGGCGTCGAGAGGGGGGGGGGCTGATGGGGCAAAATGCCCCGGGCCCCCGCTCTTAGGGGGCCCCCAAATCATAAGAAGGGGAAAAAAAAAGAAAAAAGAAAAAAGAAAAGAAGAAAAAAAGAAAAAAAAGGGAAAAAGAGAAAAGGAAAACAGGGAAAAAAGCGAAGAGGGGGAATATACAGAGTAAAGAAAAGGAAAAAAGAGAGGGAAGAAGTAGTGACTGATGACATGAAAGCATGAGCTTGAAAGTGGGGTCGAAAAGGAAGAGACTACGTAATTTCACGGCCTGTGGCGAGCCGAATAAATTGGGGGCCCCCAGCCTACTTGAATTTACCTTAAAAACAAAAATGTTAAAGTTCAATCTAACCCCTCGGTGAACCCCCTCCGTGAATATTCCATGGCTCCTTCATCCACATTCTTTTTAACTCTTCTCCCTCCAATTACCATGAGTCAAGAGCAACGATTTCATGCAGGCAAAATCGAAAATATATTTGAACATTTCAATTTTACTGTAATGAAAGTACTGTAAAATTCAATCTGAAGGTCAGGAAAATTGAAAAAAAATTCCGGGGGAGGGCCCCCGAACCCTCCCCCCTTTTGGTGAACCCCTCGTAGAATATTCCATGGCTCCTTCAACCACATTCCACTTGACTCTTCTCCCTCCAATAATGGGTCGAGAGCAAAGATTTCATGCAGCAAAATCGAAAATATATGTCAGCATTTCAATTTTACTGTACATGAAAGTACCGTAAAATTCAATTTGAAGGTAGGGAAAATGGAAAATTTTTTCCGGGGGAGGACCCCCGAACCCCCCGCTTGTCCTGAGGGGTATTCCATACCCCCAGGCTCCCCGGAGTTTGAGTCGCACCAAAACCCCCCCCAAGGCAAATTTCTCGGCGCGCCACTGGTTCCTAGCAAAACCTCCAGAACTTTCTCGACGTCCCTGCCAAAACTTGTGAAAATGTGTTTAGCCAAGGAGGGCTGAGAAATGAAAAGTTGAAGAATGAATGTTTTTTTTTTTTATTTTTAGAAATCAAAGTAGAAACGAAGAATTTTTTGTGTCAAAAATCTTCAAGTCAGTCACATCATGTGGCAAAATAAAACGTAAAAATCAAATATTCTATTGCTGTGATTATTTGAAAATTTTCAGTAAAGATAGCTTAAAATTGCGTCAATTAGAAGCTTGATTTTAATTTTTTTCGGGGGAGGACCCCCGGACCCCCCTTAACCTGGGGGGGGGGGGGTGTCCCAGACTCCCCAGGGGGGATGATACAAAAATAGGGCCCCAAATGCACAGTTTGCCCCGGGCCCCCAAAATCCTCTCGACGCCCCTGATAGAATGACCCCCGAAATATTATGGGAGTATGGAACTTCAAAAATGTTCGAAAATTTTGAAAGGGTGAAAGTCAGTAACGGAAGTGAGTGATCGATGCATAAACTTGATGTTGATCAACAGATTAATTAAAAATAAAATAGGTATGTATATTTTCCCCTTCGATGTTAGGGCCAAATTTTAATACACTTCCTCGAAACTTCCGTTACTTACTCAAGAGAAAAACATTTAAAATACATGGCGGCCAGTAGCGTTGTTTTTGTCCTCTATGCAGTGGCGAGGCGTGAAATTTGGCAACAATGTAGTTTCTTCATTTAAATTCACCAAAAAGGTCGAACGCCTCGGTCATCGGCGATGATCAGGCATTTCGACCTTTCTAATGTGTTTAATTGGGGAAACAGGAACGTTGCCAAATCGCACGCCTCGCCACTGCCTCTATGCGCCTCTGGAGTTACTTGCCATCAAAAAACGTTGTAATCTGAAGGAAATATCAAAAAGGGATACCACCGTTTAGCCTTCAAAATTCCTCCAAACCGCTCAAATTTGTAACCCCAATTTCCTAAGTATATCTTGAAGGTCTAAAGTACACATCGACAAAGCTTCACTTCCCTAACTTTAAAACTTTATAGGAGAAATTGTTACCGAAAAATGAGCAATTTAACACAGGTTAGATACAAGTGTTAACCTCTCTTTTTAATATTTTTCAAGGTCGATCGAGAATAGCCTTTCCAAGTTTACTTTTGGCGTCCCAGAAGCAAATAAGTGCAAATATTCATTTTTCCTCCCTCACGAATTCATTGTCATCTCGTTGATCCACTCTATAGGAATCCAATGTTTGCCTACGACATGACACTGTCCCTTTAAGGGTCAAAGCGGATAATGCGTACCCCCAGTCGCAGTTTACGCTTCCTCTATCTAATCTAGTCGGCAAAAACCGGTGGATGAGGAGAGGAGTATACTCTACTCCCAAGAGCGTCATAAGTTTGAAGATGTCGTTTCTCATATTTTATGTGCTCCTGCGGACAAAGTTGCGACGTTGTCATATCGACGGAGCCAAATCAAAAGAAGTGCAAACTTGATATCTACTATTTTATAAACTTTCATCTTTCCTGGCTTTCCTGTAACAACGTTCTTTTTTAAGATTTTATTAAACCTTTCAAAATAAGACAATTTTCTAAGAACTTTGATGGGTCACTCGACGGTTCGCAAAATGCCCCTTTATACTCCCTAAAGTATCATATTAAATTAAGTCATGGGAACGCATGTGGTCCACTATCCCAGCTATCACTGAAGGGCTTAAAACTGCCTATAAGCAACGTTATGGACTTATTTAGTGTGGCGATATACATATGCTTCGATACATCGTTTTGTGACCACAAACAAACCAACCCCCGCTCAGCCACACTACAGTGAGTGAGGGGGTGGTTCGCTTAGACACATAACGATGTATCGAATATCGAAGCTATGTATCATCACACTAAATGAGTCTATTGGTCGAATAATGAATTGAAGCTCTGCTGTCGCCTCTTTATAACCATTGGTTTGCTGCGCAAACAATAATCTTCAGATTATATTCGTATTAAGAAATTCGGCAGCAAGGCCTCCCGAGCCTGAATTGAAGTTATTCTCTGCATGATGCCATTTTCCACGTGTGATGGAAGAGGGAGGCTTTGTAGCGTGGTTGCCAGATTGTGCAAGAATTTTTACTTACTATAGTTATAGTTACGATACTAATTTATTAACCCTTGTGAATGAATCCAAGTATTTGACCAACGCAAAACGGGGTTTCACTCTAAAGGCTTAGTTTTTTTTCTTCTTCTTTTTTAAACTTTAATTATTTGAAGTAATTGTGTACATACATTCAACTGAAAGTTTTAAGATTATTTTTTATTGATCATATATCATCAATTTTTCGATATTTAGGTATATACCTAACTATGTTTCGAAAAAATGACAGTTTCAAAAAAAATGCAACCAAATTGGAAAAAGTATTTTAACTTTTTTGTTTCTCGCCATTAAAATATGAAAAATTGAACCATGTGTCTAAAAATACATAAAATTTCCTAAAAACGATTTTTATTCATAACCTAAAAGTTTGATAAGCCTTGAAAACCACATTAAAGCACAAAAAGTCACAAAACATCTACAACTGTTGTCCAAAAAACGTGAAAATTGGCTTGCATGTCGACTGTATTCGTATCTTCAATATCATGAAGTTCCAAAATTTAGTTTAAAAAAATTAAGAGTTTTACGTCTAAAAAATTGGCCTGAGTCGTTTGCGTCCCCCCCTTCCCTTCGCAATAGTAAAATGGAAATTATGAATATATTTTTGCCCAATCCGGCAACTATGACTCGAAGCGCGAGAACATATGAAGTGTCTATAAAGAGAACAAGAGGCGAGAAGTCAGAGGCTGTACCTATACTACGGTCTATGGACTTGGACTACCTACATGATAAGAATTGGAAGTAAAACCCGAAATAAATGGTTTCATCTTAGCCACCGGCGGCTCTTGCTTCAACGTAACAGTGTTGCCAATTGCTATATTATCGAGGCAAAACACAAATAAAAACAAAAACTTTGATTATTTCTTATGATTAAAAGTTGGGAAATTCAGGATATTTCTAAAACTTAAAAGTACTTTATCTATGACTCTTTAGACATGGGGTGTGCTCTTTCTGCAGGATTCAAATGGATTAAAATAATGTCGGGTATAGGTTTTATTTTTTTTATTTTTTTTTAAAAAAAAGAAACATGCTTTTAAACTAACAGAGGCTTACACATTATTAAATTGAAGGAGAGGTATATATGATGGGTAGAGTGGATAAAGGGGTTATGTGACACTTTTTTGATTTTGAGAAAATCGACTTTAAAGTTCAAAGTGTGGACGTTTTCGACATTTTAGCTGAACATCAATCGCAACAGCTTTGAAATAGGGTCATATCCTACATTTTTTGAACCAAGTTGGAAAATTTATAGATAGATACCATCATAACTCCTTCATCCATTGTGCTAACTCGATTTTTTCCCAAAATGTCACATAACCCCTTTATCCACTCTACCCTTCATTTGAATTTTGAATAGTTCACAAGCCGCCTTGCGTCACTCCCATCGTATCTTTTAATGATCTCTGTTTTCGCCTGCTATCTGCTAATTAAAACATTTATTTTTTAATCAATCCAGTTCACACTCACTATTTTTTTCTTTGAGCCTTTCAATAAAATTACGCAAATTCATTTTGAAGGCTCATATTCTCGCTCGTTTACCATACTTTTTATACTTTCGTGTGCGTTTTTATCTATTTTTTCTCATCGTTTTTTTCTTATTTTGTGTTTTTGTTTTTGTTCAGCTTTTCTCATGATATGAGGTGCAGTATTGGTTGATACGTACTGATTTAAATATAGAATCGTATGAAAATTTGCTTCTGCAAATCTTCTAAAATTCAACTTTAACCTGAGCATTGAACTGGTTCGAAATAACGGTTAACGCATTTTTTTTTTTATTTTTTATTTTTTTTATTTTTATTTGATGTAATAGATAAATTTCATTTCAGCTCATTGCATCTTCATATATTGTGTTATATCTGGACTAGGAAGAATTAAGAGGAGACCGACGCGAGTTGACATGGTAGAACACAAGAGTTTATTCAAAAAGTGAACAGCTGATCCCAAAGCAGGGCTGACACCTATAACGGGCTATATCCGTTACGTAAAAATCTAGCAATGCAGTGATACCAAACACTACATATTGTATAATCGACTATCGAGTATCTGTAATCTATATATATTATCAGAATATACAACAATCTCTTAAAGGAAGCTCTTGGGATCTGAGCTATGTTTTTTGAATACAAACACACCTGCTAAATCGATTCTAGGATAGACAGATTACTTAAACAATAATTGATTGTCATAATACAAAGGGTGTACAAAAAGTACTGCACATTTTCGTTTTTTGAACGAACGGAAGCAGCTATCAAATTTCTGTTTATGTGCTCTTAAAGTCCTAGTAATTACCTATAAAATGAGACCTTGTGGAGCTCTTTAAGTTAAAAATTCGCTGATTAACAGAGTTTTGAAAATGACGTGTTGAATTTACCCCTCCAGGATTTTCAGTGGTTTTTTTTTTTTTTTCAAGAAAAAAAAAACAAACAAATAAAAATCAGAAGCCTTAAGGCCCTATTCCACCTGAGACTTTTGTCGCCGGATCTAGCGTCAAGAAGCTGAAAACTCCCTTCCACCTAGGCGACTTGACGCGCGTCACCGATGCAAACGGTGCCTCTCACCACTCATTTGTTTACCGAAATCGTCGGTCATTTTTCACGTAATAACATAATAACAAGAAAATAATAATAAGAAAGTAATAATAATAATAACAAGAACCGCGGATGATGGTTGTCTTGGTTGTTTTCAGCCGAATTAAAGATGACACAGGGATATTGATGAAACTCGGGAGCTCAACGTTGCACTAGAAGCCAAAAAAGTAGGATTCGATCCTACTTCTAGCGACTTGACGCTAGATCCCGGATCTTCGCTCCTCCACCTGATCTTCCTGACGCTGACGCTAGATCCGGCGACTAAAGTCTCAGGTGGAATAGGGCCTTTACAGAGACTGAATTAAGTTAAACGTTGTTGCCATGTTGCTTTATCGCAAGAGCCTTATTTTCTTTGCAGTGTGTTATTCCCGGGAAAAATCTCTTACTCCATCGATCGAGCAGTTTTATTTAATTTGCAATCTTGTCCCTTGGCCCTTGGCTATTCAATTATTCATTCGTAGCTCATGAACAATCGATCACCGCATTTTTTTCATTCGAACCAATGCAAATAAAGTTTCGATGAGGTATGTAAAAGTTCAATTGAACCCTCTAAGGTTTGCTGCTTCTGCGAGTTTGCTCGTCTTTAAATTTTTGTCGAGTAATAGGGCCGATATCTAATATCCTAGTGTGCTTAAGGACGACAGTACTAAAGTATGCAGGACGTACGTTACTATATTGACGGAAGGAGAAAACACTTCAGAGAGGGAGAAAACAAGTGCGGATTTTTTAGCTGGACATATATACTTTAGCCAATCTGTCCGTCTTTCTCTCCTATGACCTCCCGAAAAGTAAACATTTCAATTTAAAAAATATCGTTACTTTTTTTCTGGGTCTTTCGTCAACGCTGCCGCAGTCAGTTTCTAGCTCCGACGTATATTTTGAAGCATGTGTGTTCTGAATCATTATTAGTTCGGTAAAAGGTTGTTCAGCCAGTGTAAAATGATCTCTATGGGTCCTAGCATTTTTCAAAGAAGCGTTGTACAATAACGGCACTTTATCCTTCATACAATTAAAGATCTGCAGCTAAGGGCACCGACCTCAAAGTCTTATTTTTTCACTACCCCTTAGGGTGATGGTAGTAACGTTACTGTAATCATAAAAAATACATGTTTGATTTGTTTGTAAAGAATGACCTCGAAATTGGAATGCAGATACGCATAGAAGCAAGGAAATAAGGTCGACCGTTCTATGGTGAAAGCATGTGTACCAGAGCAGCATCTTGATTACATTCTAAAAATTAAAAATGCCTAATTTCGCTTTGAATTGAAGATGTTTGCGTACATAAAATTAAAAGCAGGTTTTGTTCTTCTAATTTATTTTATTGTTCAGTGCTATGCCACAGTTAGCTCAAATCACAGTTGTTCTGAGAGCGAACTCGGATTTGCCCTCGAGATCTGTCATCAAACCCTCAGAATCTCTGATTCGCCATTTTTCCACATTCTTGATCGAAACACTACATTTCCGTTGGTCCCTTTCATCACATCTCTTCACAGAAGTTTGATTCCAACTGTGTCAATACATCACGTCAGCAATTTGGAGAGAGTCGTGACACAGAATCGAGCGAAAAATATTTTGTTTTTCTTGGACGACTGTCGTGAAATCTTGGGTTTGATTTTAGAGTTTGCTCGACTCGAAGGAATCAGTGCTATGGATTCACCCACAAAAAATGACACCGTGGATCTCACATCTTGTTTGATCAAGCCTTTGCCACATTTCTGTATTCAACACAAATCTGGATCACGACTACAGCCGTTTCCGGCTCAAACTTACGGACCTAATAGTAATGTCAATTTAACCGTGACTCAAAGCGAGCTTAAATCTAACTCAAAACAGCCCACGGAATTATTCGAACCAACTCGTCACTTGAATCGAAATCGCATTTTTAATAGCGAAAGTAATTTGATTTTTTTCATTCAAAAGAATACAGAGGAGTCTTTGACTTCAAACTTGAACTTTTCGAAAAAAGCTCGTTCACTAGGTTGCGCGAAGAAAATTCTTCCTCGTGACTTTCCAGATTGCGATTTACTTCAGATTTTCAAATTTATTTGGCGAATTTTTCGAGGTTTCCGAACCGTGATATGTCACAGTGACCATTTTTGTTTTAGGTACGACCCCTTTTCTGAGAAAATCATCAGGTATCCAGGTCAGCATAAAGGGTATTTCGATTTTTCATGGTCCACATTTAACGGTAAATCTGTTTGTTCGGATGCTTCTGCTGTAGAGTTTGTTCGCTGTTTCCCCATGGACCAATTTAAAATCGGAGGGCTCTCCTTAATCCGCGCCACTGTTTTTGATTTCATTGAATCCCGCGCAGGTGTTCTTGACGATTTTGTTATCAAAAGAGAAAAAGAATCAGAAGATCGCTCTTTTCGTTCAATGGAGGACATTGATGTTTCATACATCGAAAATGGAGCGAGGGTTGCTGATCCTTCTCTTTATGATTTTTCACCTGCGTTCGAAACAAGTGCCCTATGTTTTATTGCTCCGCGAACAGGGTTCATTCCGCAATATTTGGTTGCCTTCGTCAGTTTTTCCACCACAATATGGACTGCTATTTTATTCACGAGTTGCCTCTGTCTTGTTCTACTTCATTTTTTCAGACATTTTGCAATCAATTCTTTGCGATTTATCCTAACAGACAACGAGCAGATGTATCACGAAGGACTTTCACCTCTCTGGAGCATCTTTTGTTACTTCTTGAGCGTTAGTCCTGGCAGACTACTCCTCGATAGATTCTACAGCGGAAAACTTCTGTTCATCACTCTCGTTTTCCCATTCATGATCCTTGGAATCCTGCTTCAAAGCGGAATGGTCACATTAATAAGTCAGCGAGTGCGGTACTCTGACATTGAAACCATCGAGGAGCTGGGAAGGTCCGACCTTCAAATACAATCGTCAAACTTGAAGGCAGATCGAGAGTTGCTCAACGATTCCGCGAGACACAAATCGATTCTTGAGAAGTTGACGGATAGTTTCATGAGTTTAGACGAATTTGTGCTCGACAATTCACAATCAAACAATATCTCATTCCAGTCTATCCAGCCGATTCAATTCGTTTACACTGGTAGCAATGATTCGAAGTATGCGGAATCCTCGAGAATGCAAGTAGAGTACATGAATCAGGTTCTGAGAAATGACGTTTTCCTGATATTTCATATCGCCCAGTTTTTTACAAATTCGAAGAGCAGTCTACTTCTCTTCGACACAGGAGACGAGTTCAAGAACATTGACGAGTGTGTCATGAGCTTTCCATTAATGTTAGCATTCCCAAAATATTCTCTCTATACGGAGCATTTAAATGGCTACCTTCTACAATTATGTGAGAATGGAATGTTTCCAAGATTTTTCTCACATATCTTCGGATTGGATACGTATTTACGTCTTGGTCTTGACTACACCGATGATGCTGATAATAGGAGAGCTTTCACTGCGGTTGATTTAAGTCAAGCGTTTTTATGTTTGGCTTGTGGACTTGTGTTAAGTTGTTTTGTACTATCGGCCGAGCTGTTGAGCTATGAATACTCCGTGAAAAAAAAATTTAAATTACACATTTTTATCAAAGAGATTCAACCCAAGGCAATTAAAATAGCTTCGACCGCTACTCCCAGACCTCTTCATCGTTAAAATTGACGCGACGACGTGCTCAAATCGGAATAGGGGTTTCTAAAGCATGGGATATTCTTGAACAATTTCTTTCGATAGATACGGTCAAACCCCGATCGGTCTGGAGGACATGATCCCAATCTTGCAGATCTCTAATGAGATTTTGAAGATTTTTAGGGTATGTGTCACCTTTCTGTCTTGGCAGTTTGTCTAAAAACGGTTGAAATCCGTCAGCAATTAATTATTGCACTCTCATAACCAAGGGTGCACCGCGGAAGGGGGACGAAGGATGCTGAAACTGGAGGGAAAAAGAAGAATAAGAAAGAAACCCTCTGAGAAACTCTATGGAAATGTCTACATTATTTAAACATTTACTCTCCAAGTAGTGGGGTTATACCTGCACCATCGTTCCTGAAACAGATTAAAACGTAATAAAAAAGAGAATGCATACTGATTACTGAAAGGAGAAGTGGATTCAAATCATATTTTGAAGTGTTTGGCAAAGGGAACGAAGAAAGGAAACGAGACGATTAAATCCTCCTTAATCTTACAATCAATTTTTAAGTAGTACATCTTATTATTGCGAGTCACTGCGAGGTAAATAAAAAAAAAAAAAAAAAAAAAAAAAAAAAAAAAAACTAGAATTTTTGATCTCTTTGTTTCATATCAGTGCGTGATTGCGAACGATTTCATTTTACTTGAGAGCTAATTGTTCATCGTCACTATCATTATTTTTGCTGGCTTATACACATAATAGCCGACATCTAATTCATCTGCAGGAAAAATTTGCATCATGGCCGTATTCGTGAAAGGAAAAAAAGATTATGAAATGCGTCCACAAATTTACCGACTCTGAAACTGAAACACTGTGCGGCGCTTCACCTGACTGCGCAATCCTCTGTATTTGCATAATTTCCTCTTACTTATATTTCTAATTCAAATCGATATACCTTAAATAGAACACGTGAAATTAGAATTTGATTGGTTTTTCTTTTCCTCCCCCCATCGATCGGAAGTAGGCGGTTTAGTTACAACGCAATGACGTCGACGATCGGAGCCTTGCCAATTAGGGGCTGACCCAATTACAATACGGGTCTTGCACACTTTGGCTACAGGTGATTCAACCCTTTCAGGACCAGAGTATTTCGTCGATTGAACGCTCACTTTACTTCGATTGAGTGAATAGTTAAATGCTCTTACTCAGTGGTGCTCATTTTGCCTATACCACGAAACGAAGGAGCCAAAAGGACCATTATTTTGCGAATATCTATACAATTTGAAATTTCTTTTAATGCCCTTAAAAAATTGAAACTCAGTGATGAAGGTTTGGCAAGAAAGGCAAGTAAGTTTACGCGGACTTGGTATTTAAAAGGGTTAAAGGGTTGATTTAGATGTAAAAACCTCCAACAATGACGATGATATAGCACTACTAACTTATGAAATCTACTCGTAAACTCATAAAGTGGTTAATGGCGGTGTTGGGCAATGGGCACTAATAATGAAGGATCCCCATCATATAATTTCGTCACTCTTTTTCTATGCTGCGAAGAAATATTCACAGAGTGGCTACTGGCTAGTCTCCAGAGGAGTGATTAATGGTATACGGATAGCCGATTGATGGTACCGTGATACCCATGGTGACACAAGTGCTAAAGGAAGATCGTCTCTCACTGGCCACTTTTTGATGGAGTGACAGTATTGTTGAAGAGGATCTTCCATTTTAGTGCCCAACACCGCCAATGGTCTCGCAATCAAAGGCATTTTATGAGTTTAGGGGTGCTTTTCGTTAGTTTTCTGTGCTACCATTTTTATTTTTGGAGGTTTGCACATCTGAATCAACCTTTACTTAAACAGTGTTACCAGATGAAAATGGCGGAAAGCCGCGACGACCAGCCTAAAAAGCCTCAATAGCCGCAAAGGACAGTCCAGAAAAGCCGCAACACAAAGCCGCAACAAAATTTCAGAAAAGCCGCAAAAAAGCCGCGAAAATTAGAAAAAGCCGCAAAAATTAAAAAAGCCGCCTTTATTCCGTTAAGGAACTAATAAAAATTAATGAAATGATGAGGAGAGAAGCTGTTCGCACGCCAATGTCAACAAACGAACTGTGTTCAAGGGGATTTTTATCATTACCAGGTTGGCTACATGTGAGCTGAATGATGATGAAACTCTTCTAAACTCGATGTTGTCGATGTTGCCACATGCCGCATCGTGCGAGCTCTTTCGTAAAAAAGGGGGGAAGATACTGATTGGGCTATCTTTCGTTTAAATGTTTTTCCATTTCCCATTCGAATCATAGTATATAGTAGTGCGTACTACCTGTCAATTTAAAAGCTGGACTGAAGAATGTGGGCTCGTGTGAAGCAAAAAGGTGAGAGCTCACATGCTTTCCCTGTTTTTAATTTGACTGATATTTAGTACATTTACATCAGAAAAATTGGCTATATGGCAACACTTTTTTTAATTCAGGGGCCCAAACAAAATAATTAATGATGATCATTTCGTTTCTTTCATCTTTCATTTTTCAAAATTTTTAAACATTTAAAAAAAAATTAAATAAAAAAAAAAAAAACAAAATAAAAATAATAAGATAATGAAAAAATAAGCGATAAATAACAAGAAGCATTTTTTATAAAGCCTTTTTGGCCTTTTTGGGTTTATTTAAAATTAATCCAAAAATAATACTGGGTGATTCTCTAGTTTTTACCTATCATGCTCAAAAAGCAATCGATCAACGTCTAAATCTAAAACAAGTTTAAAAAATTTTTGCAAAACCAAAAATTTGCAAAATTCTCAAGATTATCGCAGAAAGGCATTTTGTAAAAATGATTGAAAATAAATACTTTACGAAAAAAAACAAAGCCGAAAAAAAGCCGAAAAAATTTAAAAAAACCGCGAAAACCCGGGAAAGCCGCAACTCGGCCGCAGAAGCTCAAAAAGCGTACATCCGGCAAAAGCCGCAGATCTGGTAACACTGTACTTAAATCGCCAGTAGCAAAAGTGTGCAAAACCCCCAGTCAAGTCAATCAGATTTGGTTAAAAAATGTCAAGGTTCAGTGGCCTTAGATCTGTCTATCGACGCTTAGGTATGGTATAACCCGTGTTAGACGTAGGTAGGTATACAAATAAATGGCTTGTTAGGAGCAGGTGCACGCGGTGGTTTCTGCGCATCACGTGAAACGTGACCTGCTTTTGCGACGAAAATCGTCAGGCCCTCAAAGTTTCTAGCACTTTGTTGATGCAAAATAATAATCCAGAGTTCAACTCACCTCTAACAACAAGTCCTTTTTTCTTTATAACGAGTAGTTTTTGTTTTGGGGTTTGTTTGTTTTCAGTTTTTAAGGCATGAAGTATGTTGAAATTGGCGAAATAATATATGTACTATCGACGAATTAAAGATTGTCGCGAGATTTCACGAGACAAGTTTCGCCTTCAAGGTTCCGGCTCGGCCACTCTTCATACTTCTCACACCATGCAGATGAGAGGCCAGTGCGGGAGTGATGGAGGGAAACCGTTGCATATCAGTCCCAAACTCACACCTATAACTGAAAATTTGTAAAAATCTCGCGACAATCTTTAATTCGTCGATAGTACAATCATGTAAATAGTAAAAATGAGTCGCGACATAATATTCAAAACATGCGGGGAACTCCAAAGACTTGGAGACCGCTATTTTCATCCGCAACAATCAGGACCTTGCGACATCAATTTTGAATCTAATTACCACCTGTTGTACATCGGGTTTTTTTTGGAAATGTAATCAATTGATATAAAAATTGAAGTGATGCGCGCTGCTGACCAATGTTCACCTGCTCCGAAGAACTCAATAAACTACTCTTTACCTACCATCTGTCACGGGGCTATATTCGCTTTCGATTGGCTGTATATCCCAATGTGCCTCATTTACCGCGCACAGCGTTAAATGTACCACCCGATTTACAGCGTTTGTGGTAGAAATGACAGCGGATTCAAGCCCATTGTGTCAACCGAAAGTCGCGGCAGTCACAAAAAGCTCATTCCCCAATAACGAGCGAATTGTGGCCACGGTCCACATCGTCAACAACTCGAGTTCTGTATGCACTATGCACCCCGTTCCGGGCGTCACGCCGTCACGGTTCCCGATCCTCATGCTTTCTTTCATTTCAACAGCGGAACGTTCTTCTATTTGCGATCCTGTTGGAAAACAAAAGCTTCGTTGAATAGGTTTGTGGAAACGCAGGTTTCATCGTGATCCAACCTGCACGAGCAGTAATGCCAGATTTTGCCAAAAAATACCAAGAACTGTTTGTCTGTATACACGTATATGCACGTACAATTATTTAGACGGACGTAAAAAAAGTGGAATACATTCCACAGATTGGCAACTCTGTGAACGAGAGGAACAGAACTGAGTGTTAAAAAAATAATAAACTTCTGGAAGCAGTGTAGATTCAATAGAAAAATAACAAGAGATTTAAAAAATTGTTTTGTTAAAAAATATATTTTAATTAATGAATAATAATTAAATGACTAAAATAAATAGAAATTGTTTAAGTACAAGAATTATTTTATTCATTATTTTATTCATTATTTTTTTTTTTTTTTTTTTTTTTTTTTTTTTTTTTTTTTTTTTTTTAAGAAGGGAACAAACAAAAAACTAGTAACACGCAGGGTGGAGAAACCAGAGTCCCTTGGTGGAAATATTGTTTAGGAAATATATGTAAACCAACACGAGCTCAACGAGCTGTGATTGGTCGTTGGTTTTAGGCTTTCACGGAGGCGAGCAAGAGTCGACAACATCGAAGGCTCAACACAAGATAGTCGATGAGAAGAAGAACGTATGGGAACGGACGGCGGCAATCAGTGCGTAACAAGCAAGCAAACAAACAAACAAACAAACAAACAATAAGAAAAACAAAAAAGTCATCAAATTTGTAATTTTGTTCGCGAAGGGCAGCAAGATTTCATTATCCCCCCCCCCTCTGGAAACCTCGGCACGCCCCTGCAAATTAAGAGAGTGTAGTAAAATTTTAGACTACTTAGCTGCGTGCTCATCTTGCATAAACCGTGAATTGAAGGCGCTCTTAGACTTGTTATTTTGAAAACATTAATAGCTAGTTTCTAGTCATTTTTATTGTCCGCAATAAATTAAAACTGATCGTGAGTCGATAAGACTTGGTCGCCAAAACGAATAACAACACTCGGGTACGGAAATGAACAACACTGAAGCAAAAAATTAAATATTGGACGAGAGAATTCGATTCGAATCATTTAATTAAAATCTTTCTGAAAGCAAAGTTGTTTGAAAATTCGATTTTTTTTAAATCCCCCCTCTGTGTGATGAACTTGCGTGGTGGTCGGTTGGGTTAAAGGGCACGAGGAACAGCGCGCCGGACGCGGAGGGACATGGCTGCGGAAGGGATACGAAACAGGTGCTTTTGATGGGATCCAGACGTCGTTATCGTTTGAATCTCACACACGTTTCACTTAATTTTTATGATCGCAAATTTTTACTTTTTGACGGCTTATGATGCTTGTCTTTTAGAATCATGTAAGTCCGTGCACTTCATTCACATTAGGTATAGGTACTGCTATCAGACCATTCCCAAAGTTTGCTACAGCCGATGCGATGCAACCAGGATCACTTCCATCTCAGGAGGTTTTATCACCTTGGTAGCGTTCTAGAATTCATCGGTTTACTGCATCCGTGCAGAAAAGATTACATTATCCTGTGATGTAGTATATCTATATGTATATTGAAAAGTACTGCTATTCATATCTTTCCTGCACTGAGACAATAAAGGGATGAATTCTAGAACGCTATCCTTGTCTTTCTTGTCGAACATACACTGCCCCGCAAAAAAACCGGCGCACCTGGCGCGCTGGATCATTCCGCTCGAAAATGCGAAAAAATTACAAAATTTAAAATCGTCATAACTTTTGAACTAAGAGAGCTAAAAATATTTCAAGGCCAGTGTCGGATTTCTCATACTCTCTAGTTTTTTATACACAAGCTTAAATTTTCTTGTGGTCATTTTTCCGCCCGTATGAAGAGTTTTTCCAAACTCTCGCGAAAACTGTTTTTTTGGAGCACATCTGTAAAAAGTTACTCAAACTTCTCACATCTCTTTGGGATAAAGTAGCATAGATAGACAAAATCTGAGACATGCATCAGATTCCTCAGAGTCAGGGCTATCAACCTAATTACCTCAATTTTGTCTACAAATTTTTTTTAGGGTCGGAAAATGCACTTTTCCGAGACCATGTAAAAACCGCTTCTGAACACACAGTTTACACATGCGAAAATATGTTAAAAGTTCAAATCGTCATAACTTTTGAACTAAAAAAGCTAAGAATATTTCAAGGCCAGAGTTGGATTCCTCATACTCTCTAGTTTTTTATGCATAAGCTTAAATTTTCTCTCCGTCATTTTTACGCCCGGATGAAGAGTTTTTCCAAACCCTCGCGAAAACTGTTTTTTTAGAGCACATCTCTAAAAAGTACTCAAACTTTCCACATCTCTTCGGGCAAAAGTAGCATAGATAGACAAAATTTGAGACATGAATTAGATTCCTCAGACTTAGAGCTATCGACCTGGTTACCTCAATTTTGTCTACACCATTTTTTAAGGTCGCAAAATGCACTTTTCCGAGACCACGTACAGACCGCTTCTGAACACACAGTTTACACATCCGCTCGAACATGCGAAAATATGATAAAAGTTTCAATCGCCATAACTTTTGAACTAAAAGAGTTAAAAATATTCCAGAGCCAAGGTCAGATTTCTCATACTCTCTGGTTTTTTATTCAGTAGCTCAAATTTTTTTTCGGTCATTTTTACGCCAGTGCGAAGAGTTTTTCTAAACGTTCGCCACATTTCTAATAATGTTCAGAAGCGGTCTTTACATGGTCTCGGAAAAGTGCATTTTCCGACCGAAAAAAATTTTTTATGACAAAATTGAGGTATCCAGGTCGATAGCTCTGACTCTGAGGAATCCGGTGCATGTCTCAGATTTTGTCTATCTATGCTATTTTTGCCCAAAGAGATGTGAGAAGTTTGAGTAACTTTTTAGAAATGTTCTCCAAAAAAACAGTTTTCGCGAGGGTTTGGAAAAATTGTTCATACGGGTGTAAAAATGACCGAAAGAAAATTTTAGCTTAATTTTAAAAAAACTAGAAAGTACGAGGAATCCGACCCTGGCCTTGAAATATTCTTAGCTTTCTTAGTTCAAAAGTTATGATGATTTGAACTTTTAACATATTTTCGCATGTTTGAGCGGGATGTGTAAACTGTGTGTTCAGAAGCGGTTTTTACATGGTCTCGGAAAAGTACATTTTCCGACCTTAAAAAAAATGTGTAGACAAAATTGAGGTAATCAGGTCGATAGCCCTGACTCTGAGAAATCCGATGCATGTCTCAAATTTTGTCTATCTATGCTACTTTTGCCCGAAGAGATGTGGAAAGTTTGAGTACTTTTTAGAGATGTGCTCTAAAAAAACAGTTTTCGCGAGGGTTTGGAAAAACTCTTCATCCGGGCGTAAAAATGACGGAGAGAAAATTTAAGCTTATGCATAAAAAACTAGAGAGTATGAGGAATCCGACTCTGGCCTTGAAATATTCTTAGCTTTTTTAGTTCAAAAGTTATGACGATTTGAACTTTTAACATATTTTCGCATGTGTAAACTGTGTGTTCAGAAGCGGTTTTTACATGGTCTCGGAAAAGTGCATTTCCGACCCTAAAAAAATTTTGTAGACAAAATTGAGGTAATTAGGTTGATAGCCCTGACTCTGAGGAATCTGATGCATGTCTCAGATTTTGTCTATCTATGCTACTTTATCCCAAAGAGATGTGAGAAGTTTGAGTAACTTTTTACAGATGTGCTCCAAAAAAACAGTTTTCGCGAGAGTTTGGAAAAACTCTTCATACGGGCGGAAAAATGACCACAAAAAAATTTTTAAGCTTATGTATAAAAAACTAGAGAGTATGAGAAATCCGACACTGGCCTTGAAATATTTTTAGCTCTCTTAGTTCAAAAGTTATGACGATTTTAAATTTTGTAATTTTTTCGCATTTTCGAGCGGAATGATCCAGCGCGCCAGGTGTGCCGGTTTTTTTGCGGGGCAGTGTACTTACATGTTTCAATAAAGAAAAGAGGGAGATAGAGAATTTCTCATTGCGCTGTAGCGACTTATCCCGTTATTTTATTAATACGTATCAACCAATCAATCTAATTCGTCTCAATATTGCACTTATCATATCATGAGAATTCTTGTTTTATTGTTAGTATAAGTGAAGTAGAGGGATCCTTGAATTTTTATTTCTCACTGACCATGATTCTAGGGGCTTCAAGAGCAGGGCCATAACATCTCGGCTGAAAGCATCGTAATGCTCAAAGTAAGTTTGGTTCTCTTTATAATTATTGACGCACTCTTTCAGAGCATCTGAGTTACCTAGAGTCTTTTTGAAACCAGGCGTCGAACTCGAAGAGTGAATTTGAGATAGTGCTATCTTTCAGAAAAAATTGAAGGAAACAAAAAGGAAATTTCAAGAGAAAAATTCCGAAATCTCCTCCTCCTCGGAGAAAATAAGTGAGAAACACGACCTACTGGAAAAATCATTTACAGATCCTGACTCAAGCATGTTCAATGTTGCATGATACAAGATACAAGTAGAATTTAGATATCTATAGCATGCTTTCAGTATAGTTTAATCCGAGTAGTTTTTTAATCGAAATGTAAGTTTTCTTTAAGTATTAATATCAAACAAGTAATTTACTTTAATGAGTTTGTAGAAATGAAAAAGTCATGTAGGTTTGATTTTCAGAACTTTGCAGTTCTCTGAACTTTGATCAGCGCAAGATTTCTTGAGATAGACAATTTGAACTCTACCCGCAACTTTAAAGTTTTGCGCCTCTGAGCCAACAAGCCATGTTGAGAAACCTGATACGAGGAGAAGTACAAGAATCCACCAAGAGCTTTCTACTATCTTTGTTTCTTATTCATTTTCCCCCTCAGTAAATCTTGCCGCGAACTGATCGCCCCTTCATTCATTCGTATTTTTTTTGTGTCTCCTAAAAAAATTTAAGCGGACTAAGCTCCAATTGAGCATTATAAATGTTACTTGAGGCTTTCGGAGTTCGACAATAATACTGTTGGCAGTGCTGCCTTGTCATGCCTTTTGTCTTTATTTTTATTTACATATAGTTCATTTTGAGGTTAGAAGATCACCGCAAGCACTGGCGAGCCTGCAGGAACATGTTCCCTGATTGTTCCATTTTGTTCATTCGTTTTAAAAAAACAATAATAATACTTTTTAAATTTACTTAAAGTTTACTCACTCGTGATCGTGATCATAGTTTGATCATTTTTCTCAGAGTTTCGTTCGTCTGTTTGTCTCAATTTCGATGTCTACCGAGATTGAATCGTGAGTATATGATCTATCCACACTAAATTTTCAAAAGCCGGAAATTTTGTATTCTGAAAGCTGATCGGGGACTTCATAGTCAAACATATCGATAGAACTGAAAACAAGTGACACCATTGGGTGAGAGATCGATTCAGGGTGGATCTTTTTTGAAAACCATTGTCCAGTCGCTCGGTAAGTAAAGGTTGCTCCGGAGACACCTTTACATAACGAGCGACTGAACAATGGTTTTCAAAAGACTTCCGTCCCACATCGGTCTCCCACCCAATCCTGTCACTTGTATTCAGTTTTATCGATCTGTTTAACTATGAAGTCCCCGATCAGCTCGCAGGTCTGAAACATTTGCCCTTCTAGAGCCATTTCTACGTTTTTCGTGGCAGTTACCATAGTTTTGATTTGTTTCAGTGTGACAGAGATTCAGCTGAAAGGATAACTAACCTCACACTCAAAGACTTGTGTTCAAGTTGCCTAGATTTTTGAGAAAATTTTGAGCTGACAGAGCCAGTTGTAACTGAGTACTTCCACAGTAGATTATCTTAAAATCCCGTACATACCAGATTACTTTTTATTTTCTCTCACTTTTTTTCTCTTTCTGATCTCGTTGAGACTGGACAGAGGTTCCGAAATCCAGACACTTGGTAAACCTATACCCGCTCACGAGTAATTATCCTGCTCCATTACCTTTAAATTAATACCCTCTAATATGAAGGCTTTAACATTATAGTGTATTCCTCAGTCTTCTTTAAGAAGGTAAATTATTCCAGAAATGAGATGCTTTTAACTTTTTTAAGCATGGCCATCACTCACGTATCAACTTATTTTATTTCATTTTGTACCCTTTATTAATCTGTGTCTTAAATCGTTTCAGGGAGAACCTGGTGAGCCAGGTCCACCTGGACCAGCTGGACCTCAAGGTCCATCAGGTTTGCCGGGCCATGATGGGAGACCCGGTTTGGTCGGAGAGTCAGGTCCGCCTGGTGAGAAAGGAGACCCTGGGGAGCCAGGACTTCTCGGACCCATGGGACCTGCTGGTTATGCTGGACCTAAGGTAATGTTTAGCTTTGGATAGTTTTATTTTTCTTCACAATTAGTTTTGCAAAGCATCATATCAAACTTCAGGCAGAGCTCACCAATAATCTTGGCAAAGTTTCAATTTTCATTCCTTGAAATCGAAACAAAACTTACCTAGAGGCCGTTTCAGATAGCTTGGGTTCTGACAGCTCTTTGTTTACATGTGCGGAATCCAGTGTTACGATCCGCTTTACTATTCAAGATGATTAACCGAATCTATAACGCTGTAAGAAGCTTTAGTTCTTTGCATAGTGAGCGGGGTCGAAGTTTTCTTGCGGATAGTAGCACTGAAGCAAGCCTGCGCGGAAGACGTAGTATTGTCCTTCCGCGCATGTAAACAAAGAACTGTCAGATCCGAAGCTATCTAAAACGGCCTCTTAGACATTCACTTTTTGGTTTTTAAAGCATTCTTTTTGAAAATCTAAAGCTGAAGTACATTCTCATTCATTTCGTTCATGCAACACAAGAATTAAAATAAGGAAAATTCCAAAGATTATCGCATTTTATGAGTTTAGGGGTGCTTTTCGTTAGTTTTCTGTGCTACCATTTTATTTTTGGAGGTTTGCACATCTGAATCAACCTTTACTTAAACAGTGTTACCAGATGAAAATGGCGGAAAGCCGCGACGACCAGCCTAAAAAGCCTCAATAGCCGCAAAGGACAGTCCAGAAAAGCCGCAACACAAAGCCGCAACAAAATTTCAGAAAAGCCGCAAAAAAGCCGCGAAAATTAGAAAAAGCCGCAAAAATTAAAAAAAGCCGCCTTTATTCCGTTAAGGAACTAATAAAAATTAATGAAATGATGAGGAGAGAAGCTGTTCGCACGCCAATGTCAACAAACGAACTGTGTTCAAGGGGATTTTTATCATTACCAGGTTGGCTACATGTGAGCTGAATGATGATGAAACTCTTCTAAACTCGATGTTGTCGATGTTGCCACATGCCGCATCGTGCGAGCTCTTTCGTAAAAAAGGGGGGAAGATACTGATTGGGCTATCTTTCGTTTAAATGTTTTTCCATTTCCCATTCGAATCATAGTATATAGTAGTGCGTACTACCTGTCAATTTAAAAGCTGGACTGAAGAATGTGGGCTCGTGTGAAGCATAAAGGTGAGAGCTCACATGCTTTACCTGATTTTAATTTGACTGATACTTAGTACATTTACATCAGCAAAATTGGCTATATGGCAACACTTTTTTTAATTCAGTGGCCCAACAAAATAATATTAATGATGATCATTTCTGTTTCTTTCATCTTTCATTCTTCATAATTTTAAACACTTAAAAAAAATTAAATAAATAAAAAATAAAACAAAATAATAATAATAAGAATAATGATAAAATAAGCGATAAATAACAAGAAGCATGTTTTATGAAGCCTCTTTTGGCCTTTTGGTTACTTAAAATTAATCCATAAATAATACTAGGTGATTCTCTAGTTTTTACCTATCATGCTCAGAAAGTCAATCGATCAACGTCTAAATCTAAAACAAGTTTAATAAATTTTGCAAAACCAACAATTTGCTAAATTCTCAAGATTATCGCAGATAAGGCATTTTGTAAAAATGATTGAAAAGTAAATACATTACGAAAAGAAACAAAGCCGCAAAAAAGCCGCAAAAATTAAAAAAGCCGCGAAAAGCCGCGAAAGCCGCAACTCGGCCGCAGAAGCTCAAAAAGCCGCATACATCCGGCAAAAGCCGCAGATCTGGTAACACTGTACTTAAATCGCCAGTAGCAAAAGTGTGCAACAACCCCCAGTCAAGTCAATCAGATTTGGTTAAAAAATGTCAAGGTTCAGTGGCCTTAGATCTGTCTATCGACGCTTAGGTATGGTATAACCCGTGTTAGACGTAGGTAGGTATACAAATAAATGGCTTGTTAGGAGCAGGTGCACGCGGTGGTTTCTGCGCATCACGTGAAACGTGACCTGCTTTTGCGACGAAAATCGTCAGGCCCTCAAAGTTTCTAGCACTTTGTTGATGCTAAATAATAATCCAGAGTTCAACTCACCTCTAACAACAAGTCCTTTTTTCTTTATAACGAGTAGTTTTTGTTTGGTTAGTTTGTTTTCAGTTTTTAAGGCATGAAGTATGTTGAAATTGGCGAAATAATATATGTACTATCGACGAATTAAAGATTGTCGCGAGATTTCACGAGACAAGTTTCGCCTTCAAGGTTCCGGCTCGGCCACTCTTCATACTTCTCACACCATGCAGATGAGAGGCCAGTGCGGGAGTGATGGAGGAAGCCGTTGCATATCAGTCCCAAACTCACACCTATAACTGAAAATTAGTAAAAATCTCGCGACAATCTTTAATTCGTCGATAGTACAATCATGTAAATAGTAAAAATGAGTCGCGACATAATATTCAACACATGCGTGGCAACTCCAAAGACTTGGAGACCGCTATTTTCATCCGCAACAATCAGGACCTTGCGACATCAATTTTGAATCTAATTACCACCTGTTGTACATCGGTTTGTTTTTGGAAATGTAATCAATTGATATAAATAATTGAAGTGATGCGCGCTGCTGACCAATGTTCACCTGCTCCGAAGAACTCAATAAACTACTCTTTACCTACCATCTGTCACGGGGCTATTCGCTTTCGATTGGCTGTATATCCCAATGTGCCTCATTTACCGCGCACAGCGTTAAATGTACCACCCGATTTACAGCTTTTGTGGTAGACATGACAGCGGATTCAAGCCCATTGTGTCAACCGAAAGTCGCGGCAGTCACAAAAAGCTCATTCCCCAATAACGAGCGAATTGTGGCCACGGTCCACATCGTCAACAACTCGAGTTCTGTATGCACTATGCACCCCGTTCCGGGCGTCACGGTTCCCGATCTTCATGCTTTCCTTCATTTCAACAGCGGAACGTTCTTCTATTTGCGATCCTGTTGGAAAACAAAAGCTTCGTTGAATAGGTTTCTGGAAACGCAGGTTTCATCGTGATCCAACCTGCACGAGCAGTAATGCCAGATTTTGCCAAAAAATACCAAGAACTGTTTGCCTGTATACACGTATATGCACGTACAATTATTTAGACGGACGTAAAAAAAGTGGAATACATTCCACAGATTGGCAACTCTGTGAACGAGAGGAACAGAACTGAGTGTTAAAAAAATAATAAACTTCTGGAAGCAGTGTAGATTCAATAGAAAAATAACAAGATATTTAAAAAATTGTTTTGTTAAAAAAATATATTTTAATTAATGAATAATAATTAAATGACTAAAATAAATAGAAATTGTTTAAGTACAAGAATTATTTTATTCATTATTTTATTCATTATTTTTTTTTTTTTTTTTTTTTTTTTTTTTTTTTTTTTTTTAAGAAGGGAACAAACAAAAAACTAGTAACACGCAGGGTGGAGAAACCAGAGTCCCTTGGTGGAAATATTGTTTAGGAAATATATGTAAACCAACACGAGCTCAACGAGCTGTGATTGGTCGTTGGTTTTAGGCTTTCACGGAGGCGAGCAAGAGTCGACAACATCGAAGGCTCAACACAAGATAGTCGATGAGAAGAAGAACGTATGGGAACGGACGGCGGCAATCAGTGCGTAACAAGCAAGCAAACAAACAAACAATAAGAAAAACAAAAAAGTCATCAAATTTGTAATTTTGTTCGCGAAGGGCAGCAAGATTTCATTATTCCCCCCCCCCTCTGGAAACCACGGCACGCCCCTGCAAATTAAGAGAGTGTAGTAAAATTTTAGACTACTTAGCTGCGTGCTCATTTTGCATAAACCGTGAATTGAAGGCGCTCTTAGACTTGTTATTTTGAAAACATTAATAGCTAGTTTCTAGTCATTTTTATTGTCCGCAATAAATTAAAACTGATCGTGAGTCGATAAGACTTGGTCGCCAAAACGAATAACAACACTCGGGTACGGAAATGAACAACACTGAAGCAAAAAATTAAATATTGGACGAGAGAATTCGATTCGAATCATTTAATTAAAATCTTTCTGAAAGCAAAGTTGTTTGAAAATTCGATTTTTTTTAAATCCCCCCTCTGTGTGATGAACTTGCGTGGTGGTCGGTTGGGTTAAAGGGCACGAGGAACAGCGCGCCGGACGCGGAGGGACATGGCTGCGGAAGGGATACGAAACAGGTGCTTTTGATGGGATCCAGACGTCGTTATCGTTTGAATCTCACACACGTTTCACTTAATTTTTATGATCGCAAATTTTTACTTTTTGACGGCTTATGATGCTTGTCTTTTAGAATCATGTAAGTCCGTGCACTTCATTCACATTAGGTATAGGTACTGCTATCAGACCATTCCCAAAGTTTGCTACAGCCGATGCGATGCAACCAGGATCACTTCCATCTCAGGAGGTTTTATCACCTTGGTAGCGTTCTAGAATTCATCGGTTTACTGCATCCGTGCAGAAAAGATTACATTATCCTGTGATGTAGTATATCTATATGTATATTGAAAAGTACTGCTATTCATATCTTTCCTGCACTGAGACAATAAAGGGATGAATTCTAGAACGCTATCCTTGTCTTTCTTGTCGAACATACACTGCCCCGCAAAAAAACCGGCGCACCTGGCGCGCTGGATCATTCCGCTCGAAAATGCGAAAAAATTACAAAATTTAAAATCGTCATAACTTTTGAACTAAGAGAGCTAAAAATATTTCAAGGCCAGTGTCGGATTTCTCATACTCTCTAGTTTTTTATACATAAGCTTAAATTTTCTTGTGGTCATTTTCCCGCCCGTATGAAGAGTTTTTCCAAACTCTCGCGAAAACTGTTTTTTTGGAGCACATCTGTAAAAAGTTACTCAAACTTCTCACATCTCTTTGGGATAAAGTAGCATAGATAGACAAAATCTGAGACATGCATCAGATTCCTCAGAGTCAGGGCTATCAACCTAATTACCTCAATTTTGTCTACAAAATTTTTTTAGGGTCGGAAATGCACTTTTCCGAGACCATGTAAAAACCGCTTCTGAACACACAGTTTACACATGCGAAAATATGTTAAAAGTTCAAATCGTCATAACTTTTGAACTAAAAAAGCTAAGAATATTTCAAGGCCAGAGTTGGATTCCTCATACTCTCTAGTTTTTTATGCATAAGCTTAAATTTTCTCTCCGTCATTTTTACGCCCGGATGAAGAGTTTTTCCAAACCCTCGCGAAAACTGTTTTTTTAGAGCACATCTCTAAAAAGTACTCAAACTTTCCACATCTCTTCGGGCAAAAGTAGCATAGATAGACAAAATTTGAGACATGAATTAGATTCCTCAGACTTAGAGCTATCGACCTGGTTACCTCAATTTTGTCTACACCATTTTTTAAGGTCGCAAAATGCACTTTTCCGAGACCACGTACAGACCGCTTCTGAACACACAGTTTACACATCCGCTCGAACATGCGAAAATATGATAAAAGTTTCAATCGCCATAACTTTTGAACTAAAAGAGTTAAAAATATTCCAGAGCCAAGGTCAGATTTCTCATACTCTCTGGTTTTTTATTCAGTAGCTCAAATTTTTTTTCGGTCATTTTTACGCCAGTGCGAAGAGTTTTTCTAAACGTTCGCCACATTTCTAATAATGTTCAGAAGCGGTCTTTACATGGTCTCGGAAAAGTGCATTTTCCGACCGTAAAAAATTTTTTATGACAAAATTGAGGTATCCAGGTCGATAGCTCTGACTCTGAGGAATCCGGTGCATGTCTCAGATTTTGTCTATCTATGCTATTTTTGCCCAAAGAGATGTGAGAAGTTTGAGTAACTTTTTAGAAATGTTCTCCAAAAAAACAGTTTTCGCGAGGGTTTGGAAAAATTGTTCATACGGGTGTAAAAATGACCGAAAGAAAATTTTAGCTTAAGTTTAAAAAACTAGAAAGTACGAGGAATCCGACCCTGGCCTTGAAATATTCTTAGCTTTCTTAGTTCAAAAGTTATGATGATTTGAACTTTTAACATATTTTCGCATGTTTGAGCGGGATGTGTAAACTGTGTGTTCAGAAGCGGTTTTTACATGGTCTCGGAAAAGTACATTTTCCGACCTTAAAAAAAATGTGTAGACAAAATTGAGGTAATCAGGTCGATAGCCCTGACTCTGAGAAATCCGATGCATGTCTCAAATTTTGTCTATCTATGCTACTTTTGCCCGAAGAGATGTGGAAAGTTTGAGTACTTTTTAGAGATGTGCTCTAAAAAAACAGTTTTCGCGAGGGTTTGGAAAAACTCTTCATCCGGGCGTAAAAATGACGGAGAGAAAATTTAAGCTTATGCATAAAAAACTAGAGAGTATGAGGAATCCGACTCTGGCCTTGAAATATTCTTAGCTTTTTTAGTTCAAAAGTTATGACGATTTGAACTTTTAACATATTTTCGCATGTGTAAACTGTGTGTTCAGAAGCGGTTTTTACATGGTCTCGGAAAAGTGCATTTCCGACCCTAAAAAAATTTTGTAGACAAAATTGAGGTAATTAGGTTGATAGCCCTGACTCTGAGGAATCTGATGCATGTCTCAGATTTTGTCTATCTATGCTACTTTATCCCAAAGAGATGTGAGAAGTTTGAGTAACTTTTTACAGATGTGCTCCAAAAAAACAGTTTTCGCGAGAGTTTGGAAAAACTCTTCATACGGGCGGAAAAATGACCACAAGAAAATTTAAGCTTATGTATAAAAAACTAGAGAGTATGAGAAATCCGACACTGGCCTTGAAATATTTTTAGCTCTCTTAGTTCAAAAGTTATGACGATTTTAAATTTTGTAATTTTTTCGCATTTTCGAGCGGAATGATCCAGCGCGCCAGGTGTGCCGGTTTTTTTGCGGGGCAGTGTACTTACATGTTTCAATAAAGAAAAGAGGGAGATAGAGAATTTCTCATTGCGCTGTAGCGACTTATCCCGTTATTTTATTAATACGTATCAACCAATCAATCTAATTCGTCTCAATATTGCACTTATCATATCATGAGAATTCTTGTTTTATTGTTAGTATAAGTGAAGTAGAGGGATCCTTGAATTTTTATTTCTCACTGACCATGATTCTAGGGGCTTCAAGAGCAGGGCCATAACATCTCGGCTGAAAGCATCGTAATGCTCAAAGTAAGTTTGGTTCTCTTTATAATTATTGACGCACTCTTTCAGAGCATCTGAGTTACCTAGAGTCTTTTTGAAACCAGGCGTCGAACTCGAAGAGTGAATTTGAGATAGTGCTATCTTTCAGAAAAAATTGAAGGAAACAAAAAGGAAATTTCAAGAGAAAAATTCCGAAATCTCCTCCTCCTCGGAGAAAATAAGTGAGAAACACGACCTACTGGAAAAATCATTTACAGATCCTGACTCAAGCATGTTCAATGTTGCATGATACAAGATACAAGTAGAATTTAGATATCTATAGCATGCTTTCAGTATAGTTTAATCCGAGTAGTTTTTTAATCGAAATGTAAGTTTTCTTTAAGTATTAATATCAAACAAGTAATTTACTTTAATGAGTTTGTAGAAATGAAAAAGTCATGTAGGTTTGATTTTCAGAACTTTGCAGTTCTCTGAACTTTGATCAGCGCAAGATTTCTTGAGATAGACAATTTGAACTCTACCCGCAACTTTAAAGTTTTGCGCCTCTGAGCCAACAAGCCATGTTGAGAAACCTGATACGAGGAGAAGTACAAGAATCCACCAAGAGCTTTCTACTATCTTTGTTTCTTATTCATTTTCCCCCTCAGTAAATCTTGCCGCGAACTGATCGCCCCTTCATTCATTCGTATTTTTTTTGTGTCTCCTAAAAAAATTTAAGCGGACTAAGCTCCAATTGAGCATTATAAATGTTACTTGAGGCTTTCGGAGTTCGACAATAATACTGTTGGCAGTGCTGCCTTGTCATGCCTTTTGTCTTTATTTTTATTTACATATAGTTCATTTTGAGGTTAGAAGATCACCGCAAGCACTGGCGAGCCTGCAGGAACATGTTCCCTGATTGTTCCATTTTGTTCATTCGTTTTAAAAAAACAATAATAATACTTTTTAAATTTACTTAAAGTTTACTCACTCGTGATCGTGATCATAGTTTGATCATTTTTCTCAGAGTTTCGTTCGTCTGTTTGTCTCAATTTCGATGTCTACCGAGATTGAATCGTGAGTATATGATCTATCCACACTAAATTTTCAAAAGCCGGAAATTTTGTATTCTGAAAGCTGATCGGGGACTTCATAGTCAAACATATCGATAGAACTGAAAACAAGTGATACCATTGGGTGAGAGATCGATTCAGGGTGGATCTTTTTTGAAAACCATTGTCCAGTCGCTCGGTAAGTAAAGGTTGCTCCGGAGACACCTTTACATAACGAGCGACTGAACAATGGTTTTCAAAAGACTTCCGTCCCACATCGGTCTCCCACCCAATCCTGTCACTTGTATTCAGTTTTATCGATCTGTTTAACTATGAAGTCCCCGATCAGCTCGCAGGTCTGAAACATTTGCCCTTCTAGAGCCATTTCTACGTTTTTCGTGGCAGTTACCATAGTTGTGATTTGTTTCAGTGTGACAGAGATTCAGCTGAAAGGATAACTAACCTCACACTCAAAGACTTGTGTTCAAGTTGCCTAGATTTTTGAGAAAATTTTGAGCTGACAGAGCCAGTTGTAACTGAGTACTTCCACAGTAGATTATCTTAAAATCCCGTACATACCAGATTACTTTTTATTTTCTCTCACTTTTTTTCTCTTTCTGATCTCGTTGAGACTGGACAGAGGTTCCGAAATCCAGACACTTGGTAAACCTATACCCGCTCACGAGTAATTATCCTGCTCCATTACCTTTAAATTAATACCCTCTAATATGAAGGCTTTAACATTATAGTGTATTCCTCAGTCTTCTTTAAGAAGGTAAATTATTCCAGAAATGAGATGCTTTTAACTTTTTTAAGCATGGCCATCACTCACGTATCAACTTATTTTATTTCATTTTGTACCCTTTATTAATCTGTGTCTTAAATCGTTTCAGGGAGAACCTGGTGAGCCAGGTCCACCTGGACCAGCTGGACCTCAAGGTCCATCAGGTTTGCCGGGCCATGATGGGAGACCCGGTTTGGTCGGAGAGTCAGGTCCGCCTGGTGAGAAAGGAGACCCTGGGGAGCCAGGACTTCTCGGACCCATGGGACCTGCTGGTTATGCTGGACCTAAGGTAATGTTTAGCTTTGGATAGTTTTATTTTTCTTCACAATTAGTTTTGCAAAGCATCATATCAAACTTCAGGCAGAGCTCACCAATAATCTTTGGCAAAGTTTCAATTTTCATTCCTTGAAATCGAAACAAAACTTACCTAGAGGCCGTTTCAGATAGCTTGGGTTCTGACAGCTCTTTGTTTACATGTGCGGAATCCAGTGTTACGATCCGCTTTACTATTCAAGATGATTAACCGAATCTATAACGCTGTAAGAAGCTTTAGTTCTTTGCATAGTGAGCGGGGTCGAAGTTTTCTTGCGGATAGTAGCACTGAAGCAAGCCTGCGCGGAAGACGTAGTATTGTCCTTCCGCGCATGTAAACAAAGAACTGTCAGATCCGAAGCTATCTAAAACGGCCTCTTAGACATTCACTTTTTGGTTTTTAAAGCATTCTTTTTTGAAAATCTAAAGCTGAAGTACATTCTCATTCATTTCGTTCATGCAACACAAGAATTAAAATAAGGAAAATTCCAAAGATTATCGGTAGGGGTCTGCATACTCCTCTGAAACAAACTCAAATGTGCTAGTTAAATACCATCTAACATCCAACCTCCCTCCCCACTGGTAAGATAATTATTCAACAGGCTGAAATGTGTGATGTGTTAATTGTATCTTCATGAAGATAGTCATTTATGACAAGAGCTGTATATCACTAAGTAATACAATAATTCATTTTTATTGCTTATTCATGATGTGGTTATTATCAAATATTTGTAGATTCTCAATCTGTTTGGTCGCCACATCCTCATTTGAGGACGCTCTCTAGCATATACTCTCATCTTGATAAGAATCTGAAGAGAATAATGATGATGTCAGCAAAAAGTTTCTATGTTGAATTCTATTGTCTGTTCGCTCTGACTTGAGACTTGGAGATTCAGGTAGTATTGCCTTCAGTGGCAACGTAGGAGTGCTCACCCTTGTCAGTCGGAGGTAGTGACTGGGCTGCTGACGGACTCTCGGGCTATGACAACCAGGACAACCTATCGAAGTGTTGCCACTCTTCATTTTCTGAAATTCATTTATCGCCCGCTCAGGTCTCAAGTTAGAGCAAACAGACTATAGTAGAGATATACCTGCCGTGTAAAATTTGCTGTATGACAATATCAAGCCACCACAATGGAAGACTTTGCCATGCCTTGAGAAGAGCGTATAAGACAATTTATACTTTTGAGAATAATGCGTTTAAAAGTTTCAAACTGACCTTTCAATACATCAAAGCAGGAAAAAGATAAAACCAAATCTTTGTTTTATTTATTTCATACTTTAAATATCAAAAATCCAATCTGAGTTTCAAATGCCTTTTTCTTAAAAGTATACATTTCCTTCTATGCCCTTCTCTTGGCAAGATCTTCAATTCAACCTTGCTTTTTTGCATTTAAGAGACGCTGCTCAGTGATTTAAATTGTATGACTTTGCAGCACCTGTGGAGCAAATTTGAAACAGCTTTATCTCTTTTATCGCATAACATGGAAATTAGTTATAGCTCCTTTGCCCAAAAATATAAAAAAGTATATGTTTATGACTTCAAATTCTATCTATGTGATGAATGCAACTAATCCATTGTAGTAGCTAGGTTAATTGACCGTGTTTTTTTTTCCTCTCAAAGGGTGACAAAGGAGACAAGGGTGATCGAGGACTAACAACAACGTTGAATGGAGATCACAAATTCCCCACAGGAATCATTGAAGGACCACCTGGTCCACCTGGACCTCCAGGTACTGTGTTCAATTTTTTCGCCTCCCTCTCAAATTTTTTAATGCATGTTACTTACCTACTGTCATAGAATTTCAACTGTATCAAGAGTAGTGGTCACATTAGCACCTGGGCCCAAATAGAGTACGGGACGGACAATCCTCCGATTAACGGAGAATCAGGCGCAAGTTAACAAGGTCCACCAATCAACAAGGAGGATACTCATCTTGAAAATGGTGTCCGTCCTGTACTCTATTCTGGCCCACACCTTTTAAGAATGTAGGTTTTTTTGTACTGGTACATGATTTTCCCGGTTCATCTGTTTTTTGTTTAGTTTAAACGTAGCTTTTGTTCAACATGTAGTTTTGTCCAGTCATCTTTTTAGTTTTATGAAGACTTATTCACCCAGCTTTATGCTCACTTTAGTTTCATGGATTGTTTTAGTGTGTTGTCATAACACCACTATTATCATTAGAACTAAACAAAATCCTCTGAATAATACCTAGCTCTAACGTAATGTAATTCCACATCAAAGGTCTATCTCTCAATTCCAGGCTTGGCTATGGATCAATTAATCTTAAAATCTCCAAATTAAAAGAAGCTTTCCCATTGGTTAAACTGTTGGTTAACAGCCTGAGTGTGGTTCAAAGAACACTTTTACGCTCATGAAACAGGTTTCCCAAAAAATGAGATTACTGCTGAAAATACGATATCTTTGCAAATCTTCTCTTTGTTTGTCGTTGATTTGCAAATATTCACTCTTTCAGCTTTGATTTTAATATTTTGAGGCAAAATTTTCTGCATAAATTCGCTGTAGGTAAACCAAATTCAGCGTGTTGACAATTTGATTCTTGGTCAAAGTTTTTTCATTTTCAAATTTTTATTACTAATCATTAATCAATGGAGGGCCTAATTCAGAATTTAAGAGCCAGACTCTTTGTCTAGAATTATGTTAAGTCAAATTGCTAAGCTAATTCTCACTTTTTATAGGCTGAGAGACTTCTTAGACACCATCACTAAAACCATCTATTAATCACAGGCTTTTATTTATTTTACTCACAATTCTTTTCATTTTAAGTTGTGCACTAACAACAGCACCTGCTTGATATTAACTCCAGACATCCCCATGAATCTCCTCGAAACTGTAAATTTAATGTTCTGCAGCAAATTTAAGTCTTATACACCGATTTGTTGCTGGATTATTCAAATGAGACCAAAACCAAGATAACCTCTTATAAAACGCTGTAGATCTGCAAATTCAGAATGAAAAAAGCCTTCTTGCTCTCAAAGAAATCCAAAAATTTTGCCATACTGCTTTTAAAATTTACGTGTCTGATGGCAGTGTTCGGAAATTTCAAAGGAAATCTAAATCTGTTTGTAGGACTCTTTTTTCCTACTCACCTACTTGAAAGTAGAATCAATTAAGCATTTTCCCATTTTCAAACTGTGTTTTTTGAGATAACCCGCTCTGCCATTTAAGCAAGTCTTTGGATTTCAGTTTGTTTTGGGGTCATTTTAATTTTTTATAAAAAGGGCAAAAGGCTATCACTTAGACTCTATTATGTGAAAGCCTTGTGAGGGATCCTTTTTGTCATTTAGGATCTTTTTCCAAAGTTTGCATGAATTTGCAAGGGCAGGTATTTTTTAAATAATATAGAATGAAAGGGAAACATGGAGGTGGAGCTTCAATTTTCTTGCTTAGTCTGGCAGCGCGGACCCCTCTCTTTTTTTTGCGACAACTCTCTTATGTCCATGGCTTTTGGGCGCCTTCATTTTCTTGTGCCAGAACTAAGGTCTTTCCTCATTTCAAAGCCATTAAAAGTAACAGATACTTCATAAGGATTCATCTGTCCGGATCCCTGCCCTTTAAAACATGGTCATATTTAGTTACTTTCAAACGCAATAGTTTTAGCAGTCAAGAATTCAAGTTAAGTTGCGAATCCTTGTGCAATCAAAGCAGCCTTCCGCGTGAATTCTTGACTTTCACACTTTTTGTGTTTGCTAGTATACTTTTCTCATGTTCCTATGAAGAAGTCTAAAAAGTTTTTGGTGGATTTTTCTATTTGATGGACCAATTAGATGAGATTTTCTTTGAAATTCTGCAAACAAAGAATGTGTTTCAATTTTTTTTGGACTTTACTACTTTACTACTACTAAAATTGTTGTTAATAAATGTTGAAAATTCCCGTAACATATTTTTTGCAGAATTTCAAAAAACCTCTGGCTGAACATTTTTCATCGAATAGGTAAAGCCAATGGAAAATAGTTTTTTGAACTATCTTCATTGCTTTATGAGAAAAGTGTACCTAAACATGACCATATTTTAAATGGGGGAGACAAGGACAGAGAGATCCCTTTAATAAATTACTAACCTCCCTTGTAATTTCCTCTCTTCTTTTGGTTTTTAATTTTTATTAGGAAATTCACTTTTTATTTTATTATTTCTTGTAGAAGGAATCTAGTGCATGATAAATGTTAGTTAATTGACAGCATGCTAAAAATTGGTGTCGTTGTGTCGAAGGCTTGGATGGTCTAAGAGGCGAAAAAGGTGACGTGGGCCCGGCAGGTCCTCCTGGAGTGTCAGGAGACAAAGGACTTAGGGGCAAGCGAGGGAAACGGGTAAGCAGCACTTGAATGGTTCTTTGATGCACAAATATTCAAATCAGCCTCTGAATTTCTTGCAGAGTCTCTTCTACCGTTTATAGGATTGCAAGGAAATGCAAGTCTCTTTCAATACTTGAGTGAAAACCGTGCTCTTTGTTTTCTTGAGATAAAAACTGTCGCATTTTGAAAATCTACTTGTTGGTTTCCAAATTCAGTGTTGCCAGATTTCCGGCTTGGGCCATATTTTTTCCATCCAAATTGATGTTAAAAGTAAGGATGTAAACCAAAATTCTGGTAATGCTGTCCAGATATGTGTTTCTCTCTCTACAAATCAGTGGACGGTGCATGTGAATTTTAGTTCCAAAAGAATGTTTGAAAGAATTTGCAGGGCATGGAAAATTTAATGGGAATGTTTTATCCAACTAGCAAATAATGGAATGTTGAAAGTTGAAAAGAATTTGTTTGACTTACTTATTTCGAAATCTAGCATCTTCTTGAGATTTTAAACTGCCTGATATTTTAAAGAATGATATTTTTCCATGTATATCTCTTATGCTTGTTTGTCCAGTTGGACTTCATATTTATCTACAAAAATGACTTGCGATTGCCAAAATGAAAAGGGCATTTCCAGAAGATTGGCACTTAAAACAACAGGTGTGCTCCTCAGACAAAAACCTCCATTTGCTCACAATGCACAATTTTCAGGAAGAGCACACCCATTGTTTTATAGGCCTTTGAGGAAATGTCCTCAATTTATGCTGGAACGAAGGTAGTAAAAAGAGCTGGACAAGCAGTGCTTAAAAGTATGACTGAGTAAAGTTCAAATCCACTTCATGGAAGGGAGGGCTTGAAAATTTCATACTAAAACTTGTGCCACTAAAGAGGGAATAAAAATACATCTCTCACATGAATCTCCATATCTCCAATCATAAAGGACTTCGAAAGCACAGCCTTTCTTTTTCATCTCTGAATGATTTAAAAATGCAACATTCTAGGTATGCGGCAAACTTGGCGAATGTATTTTAATCTTTATAGCATGCTTTTTTGGTTTTTTACCATCGTACCTTTGGTCACATTCCTTGATGATTGGGAATTTCTTTTCTACTTTTCAATATGTGCTTGCAAAAATAGTATCTTTTATAGATTTTACCTCTTCTGTCCATGGTATCGTCATGAGTCTTTATGCCTTTCTTAACTTACTAACCAAACTTGCACCTTGCACCGTTTCTAGCTTTTGATTAATCCTTAAACTATATGAAGACAATGATATTATACTGTAAAAGGTGACTGTTGACTTCTTAAAATTTTCCCAGTCACTTCATCAGAGCTGACACTACTTCAACTCAGTCAGCTCTGCTCAGATAGCTAGATAATTGAACGAACCAGCCGTGTTCTTGTTACTTTGACAGAAGGATCTGTTTTTACCGACAGTTAGTGGTGTTTCCAGGAATTTGCCTTCCTTTCTCTTTGCCTGTTTGAACAGTCTTTGCTTCTATCTTTTTCTAACAGGTGTATTTAAATGGGCAAAAAAGAGGAAGAGCAAAAATTCTTCGGTATGCTATTGCGATAGTCAACGTACTTTTTGAGAAGAGCTAAAAAACTGATCATATTCCGATACATGTTTTTGGACAGTATGCAAAAATGGCTGTTATGTAAAGCTATTTCTGTTCTTTATTCATCTCTTAAGTTGAACTGTGAAATATATCTCCAAAAGCTTTAGAGCAGTTTTATTCTTAGTGATCATCAATGAATGACTCTGTTCAGGAATAGAATTTCACCAGAAGAGATTTCAATTTTTTGATGGCTTTAAAAGCAGTGATACATTTGTTGTTTGAAGTTTTTATCTGACTGAATGGTTGTATCAAAGAAGGACACTTCATGAAATCACGAAGTCTCCTAATTTGTCAGTAATTTACTTATATTCAAGAATATTGAAACAACTCCTTTCCTACCATCCCTTTTCTTGAAAGTCTTAATTTTTTTAATCAAGGAATGTCATAGAACGAGACAGAATGGGTTATTCTCGGTTGGTGTGCTTTGCTCAGTGCTCCGTTGATAAAAAACGGATTTTTCAGATTTGTTCGTTTTCATCAGATCACCTGTAGAAATGTAAGGACAAGAACTAAGAAGTCATGTTGGGAAACTACTTTGAATCGCGTTTGGCGAAACGGCGGTTCAACCTTGTTTGTGCATTTAACTAAACTGTAGTAGAATGCTGGAACATTGATGGCTAACTGCATTGAAATGACGTGCGGCGTTAGGTCGCGTTCCGTCTCATTCTATTTTGTTTGAGTAAAAAAATTAAGATTTGGTTGATCCACTGTAACCAGCTCATTACTATTAATATCAGTCCTCGTTATCTGCTAGGCTTTCGTTCTAGAACTACTCTTTGCTGACAAACTCTTCAATGGACCAATTTCACACGATTTTTTACTGTCTCTTTGTAAAGTACTACATGAGCTGAGTAAGAGGTATTTTTTACAAATTTTTTCGGGTACTGGATCATGGAGGAAAACAGGTTTAAAGTTGTGGAAACTAGGTGTCCCATGACGTCATCCGATAGGTATCCCCATTTTAAACACATTTATTCTCGTCGATTTGAATAAAGCACCGTTTCTCAGGAACCGCTTGTCCAAAAAGTTAACCAAAAATATCCCTGTTTTTTGTTCACCGGGTACTTTCATTTTTCCAGCTAAATCAATGAATTTTCAGACACATGCAATAGGTCCATTAATGGAAAACCAGCAATTATGTTGAACCAGTGCAGTACTTCTGAAGCTTTGCGGACCAATTGTTCTTCAAACACAAAAATACATCCAGTAGTGCAAATAGTAATTCTCTTTCCCTCTCTTTTCTCCATTGAAACGTGTACTATGACCTTAAAAAAAAAAGTCCTCTCATCGAAACGTTCCTTGACAATGTTGTTCATTTTTTTTCAAAGAGTCTTAGATTTTTTCAGGCATACTTTTAAGTGGTAATGCTGGTAGAATCTGAATAACCTGAAAACTGCAAAAAAAGTTAAAACTGGTCAAGGAAAGGAAGAATGAAAATTTGTACCGGGATACTTTCTTTTGAAAGTCTTCGTACTATCAAACGCAAAAGTTTTTGCAGTCAATAATTTTCCCCGAGCTCAGGAAGGAAGCTTGTAAGGTTGCAAAAAATCGTAGGCAGTTGAAATTTGGCGATAAGAGGCTTCTGTATGCTTTTTTAAAGATGCAAATCAAAACATCAGGACAAAGTTTCAACCGCAAGGCAACATTCCATGCCTTCTTTCGGTGTTCTGTAAAAAGTCTTGACTGTAAAAGCTTTTGCGTTTGATAGTATGTTTAAACAAGGACTTTTTCAACGAACATTCAAGGGGGAAATGAGAGAGATAAAAGAGATCCTGGTTGCACCATTGGTACAATGGAGCTGTTGCAAACTTTTGCTACAGGCTTATTAATAATTGATTATGGGGTAATACCCAGTAAAAATAACGATTAGCGCACTAAAAAATCACAAAATCCACTCCTAAACTCACAAAATGCTTTTAAACGCGAGACCGTAATGGCGGCCGGGGCCGCTGTTTTCATCGGGGCTCCCTATCTTCAATCAGCGTCATCTACACGAGGTGTTCTCGCAACACCACACAAGAAGAAGAAGAAGCATACAATTGCCATAAGAAAACCGCGGCCTCGGCCGCCATTACGGTCTCGCATTTAAAAGCATTTTGTGAGTTTAGGAGTGGATTTCGTGATTTTTTAGTGTGCTAATTGTTATTTTTACAGGGTATTATCCCATATTCAACTATAAATAAGCCTGTAGTAAAAGTTTGCAACAGCTCCATTGCATATCATCACTTCGACAATTCTAATGAAAATTTTCCTAGTTCGAAAGACACGTGTTTTTGATCATTACGAGTTTTTGGTGTTGTTTTTTACCTCATCAGGAGCTTTTGGTTTAAGAAGTATGTTCAGAGGCTTTATTTTCTTTTTTGTTACGGATAGAACTTTCTGCAAAATTGGTAATCGCAAATAACGAGGGCAGGTATTTAATATTCTGTCTTAAGCTTGCAAGTGATTCTAAAAAGTGTACCAATTTTCCTCCATTAAATGCTTTTTGAAATCAGTCATTTATATGATTAAATGTATGCTCCTTAATTTGTGGTAGTGGTATGTTCTCTCTGTAATTTTATGTGTTGTATCTTGGTCATTATTCCTTCTGTATATGTGTGTTGTCATTATTTTACTCTCAGTTTTTGCCGTGTCAGGTAAGGGTATCCGGCTCAAGGCTTTTTCAAAACCATTTTTCTACCATTTTTCTTATCTAACAGTTTAAAGTGCTAGAATGAAATTATAAAAAACAAAAATCTTAAAAACTCAAGTGCGGAGAAAACTATTTATTTTCTAATGCACTTTAGGAGTTTCTCTACCTCCCTCTGTAAAATTTGACTCCAACTTTAAATTCAGTTGAATTTTACTGAGGAATAGAGAATCTCCCACAGTGTATTTGAAAAGAAAAAGTTTTTTCTGCAAGTGAGTTTATAAGATTTTGGTTTCTTACAATTTCATCTTAACGTTTTATCTTGTGTAGTGTCTCAATTCCATTTTTAATCTTTTAGTTTACAGTGCGCATAAACAGAGTCTTTGAATTAGTATAGTTGGGTTTATCTTATTCACTGGCGTAAACTTTTATTTGTTACGTTACGTAACGTAACGTTACTTTGTTTTTTATCACAATCTCTTTCAAAATTAGCTGCTGAGGTGAGAAAATCTTTTTGAACCTACAAAACCTTTGAATCTAATTTTCAAATTTTGTGCAAACAAAACTTGATATTTTTTAAAACAGTTAACATTTCAGTATTTAGGGCGTCATGGTAATTTTAGCTTTTTCATCCTAGAATTTACTGACAGAAAACTCTGATACTATTGTCACTTGTCAGAGATAGAAGGAGGTGTCATACAGAAGCAAGATCTCAATGAAAATATTTTTCCAGCAGTTAACTGTTTTATTTTGTAGACTGTAAGCAAGGTATTAAAGTTATACTTTCTATGATACAGGTGACAAAGGAGAAATAGGACTAATTGGTCCTGCTGGTGAAAAAGGAACATCTGGTGAGACTGGACCTCAAGGCCCTCCTGGATTGCCGGTAAGTTCAATTTGTGAGTTGTTATTTTTATCACCAATAACACCCTTACAGAGAAGGATATCAATGGAACTTAATTTTCCAAGGAGTTTTGATATCACAATTATTTTTTTTTTTTTTTTTTTTTTTTTTGCAACTTTGAACAAGCTATCTCCAAAACTACAAAACTGGGAAAAAATCAAACTCATCTCAGCTCATCCAGTATATTAATTTTTTCAGTATAAAACAACAAAATTTAAACACATCCAACTGCCTCACTCTCATCAGTTCAGTGCTGCTAGATTTCGCAAAAAAGATATAACTGTGAAATCGTTGTCAATCTGGCGTATTGGCGTAAGTCAATTTTTGCAACTTTTTAGGCTGAAACAAAATTGACTGACTCCTTGGCCTTGGAAACTATTGAGATTTTGGCATTTGTGACATCACAGATCAAAAGAGAGTCATTTTTTTTTAGATTTTTTCCGACGGAAAAGTAAATTTCACAATTTCTCGAATTTCCGACTAACGCCTGTTTGTCAGATGAACGACAAAATGTCCCATTTAATTTAATGTATAGTGTGAATTTTTTTTTTTTTTTTTTGCCAAAGTCGGCATTATTGCATCAGTTTGATTTTTCTCAATAAAAGTATCTCAAATTTGAAAAGGTGGAACAAGATATCTAACTTGTAATTTTCTTTTCAGGGTCAGTCTGGTCCGAAAGGCGAGAAAGGAGAGTATGGGGACATTGGACCTCCAGGACTAATGGGCCCGCCTGGATTACCTGGACCACCTGTAAGTTCTTAGCAAACTTACCAAGTTCTTACCAAGTCCCAATGGGGCTCTTGCTAAGTTTTGCTATAAGTGATTGAATATTTATTTCTCGAGTAAAATCCACCAAAAATTACGATTAGCACTTTAAAAATTGACAAAATTCACTCACAAGCTCCCGTTTAAAGTCTAAGGCAAAATGGTAGAGCTATGTAGATACCATGGGAGATTCCCACCCATTGCAAGGCTTTTCTCTCCATGTTTCTACAGAAAGAGTGGCAAATTAGACAGGAATCTTCCATGACACCTGCATAGCTCCGTCATTTAAGAGCAAAGATGGCAGAGCTATACAGGTATCATAGGAGATTCCTATCTAATTTATCTCTTGATCTATATAAACTCACAGAGGAAAGTCTCAAATTAGATAGGAATCTCCTATGGTACCTGCGTTGCTCCTTGATAATGCATTTAAGTGTAAAGTCATTTTGTGAGTTTAATTTTGTAATTTTGTAGTATACTCATCGTCATTTTTGGTGGTTGGCAAGAATTAACTATTCAATCGCATAAAGCGAAAGTTAGTAAAAGCTCAAATGCTCTACAATCTTTACAGGGAGCCATAAGACAGTTAGTTAACACTAATTTAGTTCATACTGAAGATTATGAATGAGTTAGTTATTCTTTTATTTATTTAATCGTATCTTAAGATGACTCCAGGGTCGATTAGTTCCAACTGTGGACACCACGTCGCGCTGCTCAAAAAGTCAACAGTTTTTTGCAAATTTGATGAATTCACGCTAAAAACACAAATTTGAGGAACGTCAGCACCTGCGCGCATACTTCAGGAAGATACCCTGAAAGTTTCGGGCTGAAACACCCAAAAATAAAGCCAAAAATTATGAAATACGAAGTTTCTCGTAAGCCGCAATGAGTGCGAGTGAGGCAGATAGACGTATCATCACTGGCGCTCACTCTCACTCACTAAGCTTATGGCAAAACGAGTTTCATAATTTACGGCTTTAATTTTAAACCAGTTTTGCTCATTTTGGGCTCAAAAAATCCATAAAATTATGTTGCAGGTGCTGACGTAATTGGGTTTTGCGTTTTATCTATGGTTTCAGTTTAAAACGCCAAAAACACGACTTTTCCAAAAAGCGACTAGTGGCGCTATCCATCGGATTGAAATCTGGAAAAGTTTCGCCTGGAATCACCTTAAAGCAGGTGCTTGATATTGTGTCTATTCGAAAACAAAACAAAAAATATCAAACTAGCTAAACTTCAAATGCTCAGATTTTCATAAAATATGCTTACTAAACATAAATAAACTGCATGTAAATATAAAAGGAAACTACAAACTACTAATGTGACCTCATTTTTTCTTACTCATGGGTTCTCCTATTTTGCAGGGTTACCCAGGACCAAAAGGCGATAAAGGTGAAAAAGGTGACTCGGTAAGTATTTCATCTGCTGTGTATTTTTATCAAGTTTCAGGTTTTTAACTTTACTTAAGTACTTTTTATGCCAAGACTTTTTGTCCATCTTTTAACATGTCAGCTGTTTTGAAACTGTTCTTACATTAGCAAGGAATATCAAAAAATGTTCTCAAGTTGATCACTCCAAATTTTGCCCCATCCTTCTTTTCATTGTATTTCATGTTTTTGCAAGATTTTGTTGAAGAAAATCAAAGTACTAAGTCCATTGAAATCCAATAATAATTCAGATCCCATCCCTGAACCACGTAACATTAAAGAATACTGGAAAGTCCTGTCTTATTTAGCTGTCGTGCTGTAAGTATTAACCATCCAGAAACCATCTAAGGGTAAAACTTATCCTTCCATTTTTTTCAGTGGTTGTACAATTAAAATATGCATAGCACTCCTTGCCCAACTTGCATTGCCATTACAGGGTAAATGGGGCAGTTGCAAGGGTATGAAATTGTGTGTTTTTTATGAAGAAAATAATAGTTTTTGATGAGCTGAGAACAATGGCGCCTTTGGTTTTTTCCTAAGTGTCCTGGTTTTGGAGATACACACGTGTAAAGTTTGAAAAAATGGTGGGCGTAGTGACATCACTACGCGGAATCCCCATTTAACACAATGTATTTTGGGCCAAAATTGGATCTCCGGAACAATGGGACGTAATTAGAAACCAAAGACATCTTTGTACTCAGCTCATCAAGTAATTTCATTTTCTTTATAAAAAACGCAACATTTCAGACCCTTGCAACTGCCCTATTATCTTTTCAAAAGTGGCACTACAGATGCTTGCGTGAGGGCTTGAGAAGATGTCACATGTCTCTTCTTGCACCCTTATAGTTCTGGTTATTAGTGCTCTATTACAATCATGTTTTCAAAATAATTTTTAGCTCAGATACAACATTAAAAGTGAGAGTGTATTTTTTGAAGTTTGAAAAGAATCTCAGATTTATTTCAAGTAATTTAATGTATTATTTTGTTTGACCCCATTTACCTTTCGATATACTAATACAAGCTTCCTTTTATTTCATGAATATTTTTGGGCTGTAGAAATACAAGAAGTTAAGAAGACGACAGGTAAGGCTTGAATCTCCTACTTACTTTCTCATTTTTTAATTTCTCAGTCATTCAATCGTAAATTATAAATTTATTGATTTAATATGGGCAAGTAAATTTGTCATTTATTTTTGGTTTATCATAAAGACTATCGAGATTATTCATAGTTTTTTATTTATACATTTTTAAAATTTAAAACTAAAAAATCTCTCAGTGGAGAAGAGAAAGAAAAAGTTTAAGTAAAAAAATTTTAAAATTAATTTCTAAAAATTTCAAAGTAAAAAACTCTCTGTAGAAAAAAATAAAAAAGAAAGTAAGAAAGAAATAATCAAATAAAATAGAAGGAAAGTCTCAAGCAGGGACACTGTCTCTCTCTTTTGGCTTCTAATTATGAGCAAAAGTTAATATGATTTTTTTCTTTGTGTTTCCGTAGGGTGATGGGACGCAGTATGACGTTGAAGGTGTAAGTATAGTTTAATGGATCATTTATTAATCCTAAATTCACTATCTTTTTCGGGTGTGCTAGTCCCTGAAAGTTTTTTCAACTGACCCATTGTCATTAAATGAATATTATCTGGTTCTCAGTAACAAGCACGGCATATATGTAGTATATCAATTCTCAGGCGCTTTCGGTGTCCATGTGATGTTCCGCAAGTTTGCCACCTGGAAGCTTTTCGTGGGCTCCATCTATATGATAAAATGTCTTCCTTTGGTAAAGCACCAATACTCCTTAGTTGAATACACCAAGAAGATTAGAATTGTTAATATTTTGTATCACAACAAGATACCTGAAAAAAATTGTAATTTCATCATTCCAATTTGTGATTTAAATCGAAATTCTTCTCTTCAATGTAAATGTCATTCCATTCTATATCAGAGCAACCAGGCCATGACATCTCCTGATTCAAACTTGTAAGATATCATTTTTGCATTTTAGTGCAATTAAGGTATGAGTTTTCAACAATTTTTAGCCCTCCAAAGCCGTTATGAATTAGTTTGATTTTTGCTTCTATTGAACACCCCTCATCTAGAGACTGCTTCAAACAATTATTTAAAATAAATTATTAATAAATATTTTATTGTTCCCATTCATCAGGTTCAAGGTCCTCCTGGACCACCTGGACCAGCTGGTCTTCCAGGACTGCAAGGTCCTCCTGGAATCAAAGGTGATAGGGGAATGGATGGCGGCAAAGGAGAGCCTGTGAGTAATATTTTTTTTTCTTCAAAATTTTGATAAACATTGATCAGTTCCTGTTTACGCTCGTAATTTGTAGCCTTTAAAAGCAGTCTTGCACAAGGTGAAAAGGCTAAAGCTTCCAGGTTATGTTTCTGTTTTTTAGTTTCAGAGAAAACTGAAATTGCAGTAGAGAACCCAATGTATTTTTTTTGACAACTGCAGGCTGATACCACTCTTTTGAATGAGACGAAACAAGATTGCAGGAATTGATTAACCCCATTGGTTTAAATGGCATCGCATGACTATGTGAGCATGACTCAGAGTCGTTGATCAGAAACGAACAACTCAGAGTCGTGCTTACAGTCACGTGACGCGGTTTAAGTTAATGGGATTATCGATTTTCTGCTATTTCGTTTTGTCTCGTTCAAAAGATCAGAATCAGACTGCAAGCCATTTGTGAAAGCTTTTTTTAAGCATTTGTTTTAGACTTTTATGAACAAAAGTTCCCTTGGTGTCTGGTAAATCATCCGAGCCGTTTTCAAGATTTTTAAGCTCAAAGATAACATAATACTTATCTTTATTTTATTCTTTCACTGTATGATTTACTCAGTGGGCTCTGTACACCCTCAGCTATAAATATCATTGATGAGCAAAAAATTTGAACTTTAAGCAATTGTATGTTTTTAAAGCGAGAGAAAAATTGATGAATGTAGCCAATGTGCAAAAAGCCTGGTTTTTAAGAAACTTTGACAGAACCTTTTCAGCTCAGCCATAAGATCAGCAATTGTTTTCATGTCTGGATGAAATGTGGTTATAATGTGTTCAATTGATGATTTCAGGGTGATAAAGGTTCTAAAGGAGATCCAGGACCAATGGGTTTACCCGTAAGTTCACTAATTTTTTTTTCTTTTATTCCTAAGTATGAGGAGTTTCTTATCAAAATTCGCTAACTTCATTTTTGATTGGATATTAAAGTGATCCTAGATAAAATTCTGACTGATTTTAATGGGATAGATAGCATCACCAATCATTTTTCTAAATTTGGTCCATATCGGGTAATTTTATTGATATAATGAGTATTTACCGAAGAGTATCAAAGCTTTGGTTCCTCCATCATTTTTTTGTGAACGTTTCAAGTCAACAATCATCAAAACTGGTTGAAAAATGAAGTCGTTACGTTTTATGTAAAATTTGGCTATCTATCCAGTAAGTGTGAGTGAGAACTGTTCTGTCTCACTAGCACTCTTTGAGCCGCTACGAATAGTTGGTGTGAAAAATTACGTCTTGAATTCTCAACAAAGTTTGATGGTTGTTGGTTCGAAAAATCCATAGAAAAATTACAGAGGTGCTGATGTTTTGATAATTGGAGAAATTCCTTGTTTTTTCATTCAAATCTTCTGTTAGAAACAAAAGCTAGAACAGTGACCGATGGTGCTATCGGATGTGAGGCTGTGAGAGTTTTGCCTGGAATAACATCAGCATAATCAAGGACTGACTCCCTCTGCATTTTTATCTGCTGTAACTGTAGTTGGTGCAACATAATTTGAGCCCTGAGCTGGTGGTCAGTGTATGCCTGAAAAATGGAGAATGGCAATGGTATACTGAATGTCGAGATATTGCTTGCTAGAGGCTGTTTCAGATAGCTTCGGTTCTGACAGTTCTTTCTATACAAACGCGGAAGGGCGATATCAAGTCTTCAATTACGCTTTAATGTCAATATTCACAAAATACGTTAATTAACCGAGTCTATTTTGTGGCAAAAAGTTCTAATGATTCACGCAGTGAGCGGCATCAAAGTTTTCACTTATATTAACAAAGAGCTGTCAGAACCGAAGTTATCTGAAACGGCCTCTAGTGTCCCTATTGTTTTTGGTTGTTGGTTGTCCACAGTGGGTTTAAAGAGCACCCAAATGCAAAAGTCAGCAACCCCATTTCTAGGGATGGTAGGTCATTCTGATGACTTTAAGGAACACATTCCCGTTGAAATCAAAATAATTCCCTGAGCCTTTTTTTTTTTTTTTTTTTTTTTTTTTTTTTTTTTTTTTTTTATAGAAAAAACATTTTTGTATGTAAAAGCACATCCAATTTCCTACACAACCAGTAAGATTTGGATCAAATATTCCGTCATCTGAATCTTGCAAACAGACGCCTTAAAGTGCCAGGCAACTGAATTTCAGGTGTTTTTGAAGTTGCCAGACTCTTTTAGGTGCCTGCTTGCAAGGACCAGATGACAGACTATTTGATCCAAATCTAATTGGTTGTGTAGGAAATTGGATGTGCTTTCAGAATATAAGTATAGTTTTGCACTTATTTTTTTTTCATTTGTTGCTTCTCTATAGGCAAAAACGTGAGAAAGAGCCCATAGCAGAGCTTATTACTAGGCTAAAGACGGGTTGAATACTTACAAAAATGTTTTTTTTTTCGGATTAGAAAAAAATCAGCTAAGGAAATTATTTTAATTTCTACGGGAAGGTGTTCCTTTGAGTCATTACTTCATTAGAATGACCTACCATTTCCAGAAATGGGGTTGCTGACTTTTGCATTTGGGTGTTTTTTAAACCCACCATGTGTCAGAACAGAATATACGGTTAAGCTGCTGTGTTGCAACATCGTGAAAATCTAACTGGCTCTTAAGGGCTCAACTTATACAACGCATACTAAAAAAATATAATTTATGGTTAAATTGGAGTATTTATTCTAGACATGAGAAACCGTTTTAATTATTAGCAAAATTTACATGCTTGAGAAAAAAGATAGACTGCCAAACATTTTGGTGATGTTTAAATATTGGCCAAATTGCATTCGTCCCAGACATTTTTGAGATCCTGCGTGCTGTTTCTCACAAAAATGCTTTAAAGCTCTTCAAAGATATGTTTTATCAGCTGTTTGAACATCCTCCAGATGCTTTTTACAGCCTATCTCATGGTGCAACATTGATATGATCAGCCTCTTTCTTGCCTCTTGCATGCTCATTAACTTTTGAAGTGAAGAAAATGTTTGGATAGGAGCTTAATTTACTAGATTAAGTCCGTTCATCACTGAAACCTATACGTTCAAACTTCGGAGCCATGAATTTTATTTTTTGAGTTCGTCCTGAAAATTTTAACTGTGTCATTTTCTTAATTTTGGTTTTAACTGCATAGTTTTACTGTAATTTGGCAAAAAATGCATTTTTGAAAAAGTGAGGATACAGATTCTCCAAGCCCAATCAGAATCAGGGGCGGATCCAGGAACACATCAGGGGAGGGGGGCATTTTGTAATGTGAGTAGGGAGTCAAGGAGGACACTCCCTAGTGATAGAGGGGGGGGTCTGAGAATCCTACCCTTAAAATTTGGACAGTTCAAGCTTCTCTGGAGCTGTATTTAAGCTCTTCTTGACCTTCCAGCTCTCTCGTTTCATGGATTGTCCTGCTCAGAAAATTTAGAAAATTCAAGCTGCTCTGGAGTTGTTTCTTAACTCTTTTCAATTTAATTTGTAAAGTTCAATTATCTCTCTGGAGCTATTTCTAAGTCTCATAGGTAACCCAGACCATTTATTTCTGATAGCCGTAGCTAGAGTATTTTGAAAATTCAAATTTCTCCGGCTCTTGACCTCCATAATTTAGAAGATCAACCTAAAAATTCTATGCAAAAAAGTTAAAAAGATGCAAAGAAGTCATGTAAGGTAGCTGCAGCTTGAATGCATTTTTTTTTTTTTTTTTTTTAATGTAAAAATAATTGCTGTAAGAGGGAGTCTAAGGTATATAAGTAGAGAAGTATAGGAAAAAAGAACAAATTTAAAGGTGGATATAGAAGTGTTGCGGGAAAACAGACTTTTCCCGCTTGGTGCTTAACCATTATCATTTTATCATTAACAAAAGTTTATTATCCTTGAAAGTATGCAAAAGGGTTGTTGTCAGCATTTATTCTTGCCTACTGAAATCCTTTTGGAAAAGGAAGAAACATTTTTTCTCAATCCATCTCATTTTTAACAGGGTCCGATGGGTCTACGCGGAGAATCTGGACGAATCGGTGACCTAGGAAAACCGGTAAGAACTTAAACACGATTTATACGTTCATTCTGTTCACGTTTCAACTAACCAAAGCTAATCCTACGATTTCTTCACGGAACGCTCGACTTCCGTTATTTCATCCGCAGATAACTCTTCCCAAATTAGAGCACTGCTAACGGTGATGGTCTTGTTAACAACTCCATTTTAGAATCAACTTAACCCAATTTCCTTTTTACATTCAAGTAACTTGATGTACTTAACACCTTGGAAATGTATATTTGATCGGCAGAGATGCATACATTGAGTACCTATACAGATATATGTCTATTTTGTATAATTATGTAACATATTTTATTATTTTACAAAATCAAGTTCTTGTCAGTTAAAAAAATGAGAGTTAGTGTCATAAAGAACTATACGTTTTTTCATAAGTCAAATCAGTGCAGAGGAGCTGAGCTCAATGACCTTGAAAAAAAAGCTCCGCCGCTTTTATTTATCTTATCATGTCTCAGTAACTTTTGGAAAATGCTGGATTTCAAGGCAATGTCAGGAGATATCATGTGGACCTTTCAAACTACATAGTACCATGTGAGAGTATTGTTGATTTTTTTTTCTTTCTTTTAAAAATGACTGAGGAATTAGGTTTAAGAAATTTTAAACATTTAAATGAGGGACTTTTTTTTCGTAATCGTTGCGCGTCATACCTTGCAATCAGACTTTTCAAGTTTCTTATCGATTTTTTGAGCCAATAACCGTCAAAACTAGTTGAGAATTAAATTTGTAATTTTTTTAGGCAATTTTGGTTATCTGTGGAATATCCATCTCACTTGTACTCATTAGTTAAGTGCCTGTAGAAGATCAGGACTTTAAATTCCAACCAATTTTGATGGTCGTTGGCTCAAATCTCCATACAATTACATAGGCACCAACATTTTAACATTTAGGTGATACCTTGCTATTTCATTGAAATTACTCATTAAAGACAAAATTTAGAACAACAAAATTTTAGGATGCTACCTATCAGATTTATATGTAGCTGTAAAAAAAGGCCTTGAATCACAGGGTGTAGCATCAGGGTCTAGCATCAGGGAAAATCTAGAATAGTCAAGGAATTTGTTTCCATCAGGGTAAATTTATTACTAGAAAATTTGGGTTATAAGGCAGTTTTATCAGGGAACTTGACGCCAAAACTTGGGAAATTTGATCAGTGTATTCTCTTTCTTTAACATATCTCAACTAGTTGAGGTTTGAGTTTTCAAATATCAGGGAAATTCAGAGAGTAAATATACATGGTTGCTAAATAAAACATGGCGACAGGTAATAAGCAACCAAAGATATAATCTTATCTGATATACATTAGAAATGAGCTGTGCACAGTTGGAGGTTGATTGGATTGTCACGTTGAACAATTAGCTTTTTAGTAAGCTGTGTTTAAATTTTCTCCCACCTGGAAATGGAAAGTTCCGCTTGTAGTACTTCGTGCATTGGCGTAATTTCAAAAGGCAAAATGCGATCTTCAATCGGTTTTTTTTGGTTACCAACTAGGCAAAAATTTGGCACACATTCTCCGAAAAATAGCACTTGTGTAACGAACTAGGAAAACATCGCCAAATGGTGCTGGGAATTCGTAGCGGACTGGACCAAAATTCTTGATGAAGTTTCTGATAACCCAGCTTTTCATATAGTTTTGTGTGATAACACATAAGAGATGAAGCTTAGAACTGGCGATAAATTCATTCATTGCAATGAACGGTTGCTCGGCTTTGCACTTCATTGGGAATGTCAGTCTGGTTCAGCAAGGTATTGCTGGTTCTATGCGTTGTCATCATATTCTTGTGCTACTTTTCGGTAAATTTATTCTAAACTTTTTCCTTTGGTGATGAAAAAAAAGATTTCAGATCGCACTTTGCTCATTGAAAATTTGTGAATGCATGGAATGTGGAACTTTGCGTTTCCCTCAGAAGAAAATTCAGACTTGTCGTGCTGATTTGCAGATTTCTCACAGAGTAACAATTCAACAGACCTCCGACTGTGCACAGCTTCTTCTGTATTTTGTGTTAAGTATGATTCCGTCATTGTTGGATTGTTATCCGTCACCATGTCTTCCATTGAGGCCGTGTATCTTTACTTTCCTGACATCATGAAAAAATGGAGAAGCATCATGGAAAATTGCTAAAATTGTTTAAAGTTGCTAGACACCCTAGATCAGGTCAACAATCTATTAGGTAGTTTGAAAGTGATGAGAATGTTGAGCTTTGAAAGGACAACACAAAGTTTATTGAGAAGGATTTCACCCGCAACCCTCACAATAACAATTACGAAATTTTATCAGAAGGATCATCCAGCTTAGATTTTATTGATGCCATGTTAGCCAGTCCGTTAACATGGCTCTCTAACATGAGACGTATTTTTTGTAGCCTTTTTGAGCATCATTGATCATTTACAAAAAAAAAAAAATAAAGATGTATTTATTAATATTATTATTAGTTACATCTAAAAAGACCTTCCTCCAGTAGAGTGCAGAAAATCATAACCGCTCTGTCTCTGGTCACTTATTGTACGGTACTGTACCTCAGTGTTTAGTTCCGCCCACTTTTTTTCTAACCTGAGAAAGAAAAGATCGGTCAGCAAAAATTCTCACAACCATGCTAACAGTTTTTTGTGTACTACTGTATCGCACAGTATTCAGCTCCGCCCTCTTTTTTTCCAACCGGGGAAACAAAAGTTTGGTCAGCAACAATACTCACAACTATGGTAACAGTTTTTTGTAAGTGGTATGTGAAACAAAATTTCCTTCATTTAAGCTAAATCTGCAGTCTTTGTTTCTTAGCTTTGGTTTCACGTTTGAATAATCGCGATATTTGAGTCTTCCTGTAAATAATGTTGCCAAATGTACGGCTTGAGGCTGTGTATTTCTCATTTAAATTAATTCAAAACATACATAGTTTAATTCAAACCTGGTATCACTGCCTATAAAGGCAAGTAGTTGTGCTCTCGTCTCTTAACTGAGAACTCGGATATTCAGTCATTGTAAAATTATTTCCTTTAATTTTTCTGTTCATTTTATAGCAGTTTTTAAATTTCATTTTAAATTCCAGTGTGAGGGTGATCACCAGTGAAGTTGAAAACTTGGGGAAAGCAGACTTTTTGTGACTCGGAAAAACCAAAAGAAATTTTGAAAATTTTGCCATTTATTCAAAGAAGTGTGAGGATTTAAGGTTTTCTAAATACCTAAAATTTTCGTCTGATTTTTTTTCATGATGATTCGTTTAGTTTATTATTGATTGATATGGAAATCATTCATTATAAATCAATGAAGAAGTAAAAATTTGATGCTTTCTATGTGAACGGAGTCTAATTCCACATTTTGTGGAGTGAGTTTTTATTTTCTGTACAAAATTAACTCTGGATCAAAAGAATCTTTTTACATTCCAAGAAAATTTCCTTGGCGTCTTAATCCTCCAACCTTAATGCTTTATACAAGATCAAAGAAGGTTTGCAGACTTCCCTGATGAATTTCATAATTGTTACTTGTCTCCTTTAACTGAAATTGCATCAAATTTATGAGTAGCAGAATCAGAGATATTTGCATACTTTTTGGAGTCTAAAACCACTCAGAACAGAAGTTAATCATATTTGAAGTGTCTCAAAACTTGATCAACTGATAATATTGCACGGTACTGCGTGCGATCGAAACCTCTCATTTTTCGCACATATTTGTCAGATGATCACCTCACACAAAATGCCGTCATTATTATACCTTTACTTAGTTGAAAAATTATGTAATTATTCATTATATTTTTATAATTGTACATTGAGTGGATGTGCTGTATAATATATGAAGTATTTATTGTTTACGTTTTGTTAATCTAGCGAATGATTGTTTCGCCTTGAAGTTGTCATTTCGAATAAATGTAAATATGAAATGTGAATTTGCTAATTCGTTCGATGCATATTAGCCATTTGCATCATGAATTATTTACTTTTGTACATTTTTTTTCCTTTTGTAAATGAGTTTTTATTTTCTTCTTTTTTTCACAGTTTTTATGCCATAGTTTAAGGTGTGTTTATTTTAGACACAAATTTAAGAGAGTACTCATATTATTGCAGTAAACTACCTTGCCATGATTTAGGTACTTAAGTTGATTCCAGGTGAAATTCAAACTTTCTAGATTTCAATCCGATGAATAGCGTCACTTGTCTTTTTTTGGGAAGCTTGCGTTTTTGGTATTTGAAATTGAAAACGAAGAAAAAATGCAAAATCCAAGAGCGTCTGAACTTGTGTAATTTTTTTTATGGATTTTTTGGGTCCATCCAAAGTTGAAAAAATTGTTTTAAAATTGAAGCTGAAATACTGGAAGGGAATTTTGCCATAAGCTTATTGAGTGTGAGTGAGATTATATTCATCTGCCTCTTTTGCACTCATTCGTGTTTATAGAAATTTTCTTATTCCTTATTTTCCAATATCGCGGCTTTATTTTTGAGTGTTTTGGCTTGAAAATTTTGAGAAATCTTCCTGAAGTATGCTTGCAAGTGCCGGCAATCCTCATTGTTGTGCTTTTTGCGCTTATTCACCAATTTCAGTCAAAAACTATAAATTTTTCGAGCAGCGCTTTGTGGTGCCGATATTTGGTGGTATTAACCGACCCTGGAGTCATCTTAAAGTTTGTTCATAACAGAATTGTTTTTTTTTTTTTTTTTTTACCTGTTTCATTTCTTGTCCTCAAAATTTTACTCTTCTTTGCACCAACATTCCAAAAAATTAGAGAAAAACCATGATTTTCCAGGTTTTGAACATGATGAGCTAGAAAGCGAATTTTATTATGAGGTTGTGCATTTGATTATCTCTCCCAAACTGTAATGACACCGATGCTGTACCCAAACCTCGGAATTTGTACCTGTTCCGCAAGGTGGGGATGGAATGAGTAACTCAACAGTAAGAGACATCAATAAACAACGCTCCTGATTGGCTAGAAATAGTTTTGTTGACTTTGGCATTCAGGGTTGGAACGGTGTCCAAAGCTCCGAACTACAAATCTTCACCCGAATCTCATAATAACATTATTTTAGAATATTTATCAGCAAGTATCTCTTCCTGTGAAATAGTTTGAAACTGTCAATTTGATTTTCATTGCCTCAACCATCTCTTCTAATTGAACCACCAATTTCTTCACTGCTAACAATCAACTGAGACTGTTGAATTAAATGAGCCATTGGATGTTGAAGTGGTGGATAACAGAATGCACTTGAGAGAATACGTTGCGGGTTTTGAGACATCAGTAACTTTAGTCACAACTTTATCCAAATTAGTTTTTGTAGTTAGAGCACTCCTGCATCCAATGGCTGAAATATCGTACAGCTTGTGTTACATTGATCTCAACAGAACATGGTCGAAATTCTAAGTGATGTCGAAAGTCATATATTATGAAAACTTATTGTAAGAAATCTGGTTGTAAGATGAGCTTGTGAAGTTCACGATAAAAAGATAGAAACCTTTGCAACTCTGGTTCCGAGAAGTATTTGTAAACTCAGGAATACCTAATGCAAAATGATATTTTTTAATGGCAGGACTCCTTAAATTTGTCCAAAATTGACTTGTTTCATGTCCATTGTCCATCTAATCAGCTCTCTAACTTTTGAATCTCAGTGTTTAGGGCCATGGTTCTTTTGCAAACTTTTGTTGCAGCGGTATGGAGCATAAGTTTCCAAGGATTATAACCCTTTTGCTCCATAGTCCCATGTAGAAGATGTTTTGTTAACCTAGATTCTTATGAAATTTAAAACAAATTGATCTGCACATGAAATTATACGAGGGAAATCAATTCGATTTACTAGTAAAGTCTTAGATTTGTGGAGCTAATCTTTCATAATGCAGCTCTAAAATTGTTATCTCAGAAAAACTGATGAACATGCTCAGAGCCTTCAAAATCCACTTATGGGATTGTTCTTCATTTTTTAAAATCCATTTATTTACATATATAGCGTGCGTATGTAGCGTGTAATTTTCTTACCATCAAACAGAGCAACCAAAGACATTTTAGCCATGACTATAAAACTATAGTTGAACTATCTTTGGTTGGTCTTGACATGAGAAGTTTTGTTTCACGCAGTTCCGCTCCGGGTGACTAGACTTGATAACTAGTTACTTGTTTGATGGTAGAGAAATTATGAGTGCGTTGTTTGAATAAACGGATTTTAAAACGGCGTGGGAATTTCCTCTTGATATTGCTGAGGCTAAATTTTGTAAAAAGCAGTAGCGAGGCGTGAAATTTGACGATGTAATTTCTCCATTCAAACCTATTGAAAGAATCGAATGCTTTGGTCATCGGCGATAACTAGATGTTTCGACCTTTCTAATGTGTTTAAAGGGGGGAAAGAAACATTGCCAAATTGCACGCCTCGCCACTGATAAAAAACCCAATCACTCTCTTGCTGCCCACCCATTGGTTCAAGAGCCACTAGGACTGTGGTTTGTAAAACTCAGAGCTGTAAATTTAAGTTAAATGAGATAGAATCAATGACACTAAAGTTCAAGTGATTGTAAGAGAGAAAAAAGCACTTAAAGTAAAACCAAAGAGACAAAGTAGAAAACGAATCAGCGATGACTTGATGTAAAAGAAACAGGTGTGTGAGAAAATGCTGGAAAACACACCAAAAAAAAATAAATTGGTGCGGACCTTTTGGCTCAAATTGCAGCCATTTTCAACTCACAAATTTCAAAATTTAATATTAATTTTCAATATTATATTTTTAAGTTGAGAATGGCCATGATTTGGGCCAATAATTCCTCACAATTTTTTTTTTTTTTTTTTTTTTTTTTTCAGCGTGTTTTCCAGCATTTTCCTGTACTTACACCTGTTTCTTTTACGTTTATTAAAGAGGGTGCATTCTGAGTTTTTGGATTTGCCAAGTTGTGTTGACCAGCTCCGGGTCGTATTTGATAAATGAATGGTTACTTAGCAAAAAGTCTGAGTCGCTCGCGAATGCTTCTTCATTCATTTTCTGATGCAGTCAATGCTAACTGTCAAAACTGAAAATCAGAATCGGTCAGCTCAAATTCTTAGAAAATCTCTTTTCAATCACCAATTTTATTGAAAAAACTTAACTTTTATTTATTTTAGAGGCAAGTTGACCTTTAGAAGAATAACTTCAAGAAAATCTCATACTTGAATGATCTCTAAAGCTTTTTTTTTTTTTTTTTTTTTTTTTTTTTTTTTTTATCTGAAATAAATTAAAATGATTTTTTTACTCTTGTTTTAATATCATGCTGCCACTCCACAACTTTTGTAATAAGAAATTGTGTATACTCCTTAGCTTAACTGTATTGTCCGTGAGAGTTCATTGAACTGCCCTCGAATATCAAACTTAATGCTAAAATCTTGTAAAAATTGAGGGGAAAAAATGTCATGGCTGTTTATAATTATTTATTTTGCTTTCTCTGAAATATTAAGCAAGTTGCAATGGTTTGAATGTGGGACATTATGTCTTCATCCGGTTTTAGGTCCTTGTTAGGACTTAATATAATAAGTCCTATTTAACAATAACCAAAACTATAGTTATTGTTGTTTCTTTGCATCGCAATAATGATGCAATTCTTGCGAACAGTATCTTGGTCAGATTCAAACAAAGAAATTGTAAAGAAGGGTACCAGTAGATTTTGGTGGAAACAGAAAATCTGAAATTTTGATAACAAGTTCGTTAGACTTGTAAAGATTCGACAATTTGACTCGAAAATTTTACGAACTCAACTGATTCTCTCAGATGAACATTGTCTCATTTTTATTTGTGATTTCTGCATCAGTGTATAAACAGGGACCTGGCAAAAGACAGGATAATGAAATACTTTTCCATTTTCAAACGATGTGATTTTAGTGAACATTTTGACGTACACTTTTGTGAAATGTCTCTTTTGGTATCATGTAAATCGTGAAATTTCCTGCTAAATCATAGACTGGAGACGATGAAGAAAAATTCAAGCTCAAACGCACAAATGGAGTTGCAGCTCTAAGGTGACACCAGTCACATCTCTGTTACAGAAACTATAGACGAATTTTTGTGCTGTCCCAATGATGTCCCCCTATCCAGCACACACCAACCATTACACCCTATTCTGCAGTCAGTTTTTTTTTATCTTTTTAAGGCTTTAAATAGCGTCAAAGTCAATAGGTTCATCAAGTCCTCTCAGAAATTTGGGTCTAGGCAAGCTCTAATCTCATTGGTGCCTCAAAATCACCAGAAGCATGGTCAAATGTATGTGCGTAAGCTCACTTTCAAGTCCTGATCCAAGCACAAAAATTCACTCATCGCTGGTTTGACGATTTTTACGCCTTAACGACATAGTGTGTCCGGCTGTCATGAACGTAAAACCAGGTTTTCTTATCATGAATTCATGAGATACCTCTCTCTCACCCCTTTCGCAAAATTTTACATGTGTTTTGACCCGCTGATTTCAAATTTGGCCTTAGTTTTAACTCAAAACTCATACTTTTTTCAGAATTTTGAATTTTTTGCTAAGAAGACGTAATTTCAAGTATACGTAAAATCTAGGCCAGTTTAATGAAAACTGATAGCATTTTTGAAATCAGCGTCTCAAAAAAAACAGAAGATAATGATGCGAAAGGGAATTATAGGCGTAGAATTATTCTAAAACACTAAAAATTAGGAAAATTAACACTGATGAATGGTGAATGTCGCGGACACATTATGTCGTTTTTTATGCTTACTTTGGTTTGACTGGCTGGTCCTCGGTGAAGGAGACAAAATTGGCTTTATTGGAGCAACCAAACATAAGACGCTGACTACATACAATTTATTCAATTAAGTCAATCAAGTTGAAATAATGTTATGGCGCCTTATGGGGGTTGGGGGTTTTGACGCATTGGAATGCCACAATCTTGACTTGTTTCTGTTGTAAGTCTACCGACTGATTTGGGTATTACCTACCATTGGATTGGCTTTGTCAACGTAGGACTCAATCAAGTTGAGTTAGTGGTATTTCAATTGAATATACTTGACTCTTCCCTTGAAGCTGCCTTGTTATTATCTTGACTTGATAGGCTTACTCAGCTCCATTGTACTTAATCAGTGTCCTAGTCATTATTATCAGTGTGGCAGTCAATGTGAGACTTTAAAAAATGGAAATTGTATCTGTCATTTTCAAAATATCTTTAACTAGATTCATGCATAAGATTTGAAGTTCAAACAGAGTGGAACTGGCCTGTGGAGTATTTTTAAGTCTTAAAAAACCATTATACATTAAAATAGAACCGATTAATGTTTATCAATGCTGGAATGACTCATTGACTTGAGTCGATACAACATTCCAAAGTGTTGCTGTAACAGGGCATGGGTATGAAGTATGTAAAGGAAGTTATACTCTGTATGATTTTTTCTTCCTTTGCTGTTCAGGGCAACCAAATTATTGTGATCATGAAACAAATTTGAAATTGAGTTTGAATGATTTCTTTGCATTGCAATTTTTTTACTGGGGTAAGATTCATGAAATTGCGCTATCATGTATTAAAGCATTCCCCAAATCCTAGACATTCTAATATTTTTTCTCTTTTTCCTTTTCAAACACAACTTCCTGTAATCTCCATCCTTCTCTGTCTCGGCTCTTAGGTGAGGAACTGTCAGGGCCCAAAGAGCGCCCTGATACAAGCTTTGAAAAAGTGATTGCGTAAATATTTTTTATAATTTCCTCACCTGTTTTAAATGGGGGAATAGTAATGAAAGTTATGTTTTTTCCCCTCCTATCTTATTACTGTATGAATGTAATTAAATATTTTGTACTTATTTTGCTCTTTTTTAACCTGTGTACATTATTTTTAAATTTGACAAGTTATCTAAATTCCATGTTCAGACAAAAAAATTAAAATGTTTCGTATATATCCATTCCTTTTTGTTTTAAATCTACTGACATCATTAGATTCAGTTACCTTTTTTCACATCCTTTTGATAATCAGTTGAAATTTCAGGTCTAATGAATCAGAAAGTCAGCTATGGATTATTGAGGGAGATGAAAGCTCTGGAGAAATTATCGTCTGAGTGAAGGAAAAAAGATATGGTTTTTCAAATAGATAAGCATGAACAGATCTTTTTGGACGTTCTTACTACCCTCTTATTTTCCTTGAGGAGTTGAAAAGCACATAATATTTGTACCTATCCACTGCAGAGACACAACTTTAATACCTCTCAAAGCTGAGCATGAACTGCTGATAGGTTCTTGTTTATACAGTGTGTAAGACCTTCTTGTGTTTCAACTTTAGATGTATTTTGTTTCTTTGTGATTAGCTGCTAGATGGCATCATAAAGTGTTTGTTTATATTTATTTCTTTGAAGGCCTCCGAAGTGGCCGGAGCTCATTCTTCCTGCTTGCAAGTAGCAATGTCTCAATGTCCAGCGGATGTCATTAACATATGGAGCTGTTGCAAACTTTTGCTACAGGCTTATTAATAGTTGTTTGTGGGGTAAAACCCTGTAAAAATAACAATTTGCTCACAAAAAAATCGCAAAATTCACTCCCAAACTCATAAAATGCTAATATACCCAATACTGTAATGGGAGCCGTTGCCGCCTAAATATTACGGCAATTGTATGCTTCCTCTCCTTCTTGTATAATGTTGCAGGAACACCTCGTGAAGATGAAGCTGTTAGAGATAAGGAAACCCTATGTAATTGGCAGCGACGGCCGCCATTACGATCTCGCATTTGAAAGCTTTTTATGAGTTTTGGAGTGGATTTTGTGATTGTTCAGTGCGCTAATTGTTATTTTTACAGGGTTTTACCCCATAATTAACTATTATTAAGCCTGTTGCAAAAGTTTACAGCAACTCCATTATCATTGACAAATCGAGTCATACCAGCATTCATTTGAAGCAACAAATCATAAGTACCTAACTAAATGCTGTGTTTTGTTAGAATGATTTATTTTGAGGAGACCTTTCAATCATCTTTGAGGGTGCAAGATCTGAATATAAAACATGAAAGTAATAACTATGATCCTCTTTAACAGAATGTCAACAAACTGGTTATTTTAAAGAGGAGATTGAAAAGTCTCGACAGAGTAAAATTTTTAGTGTATTACAACTTTTGGCTCATGCTACTCCGGCAACTATGACAGCAGGCCTATCTATCCTTCTATCACAATTTTTGGCTCTTGCTAGCAATTTTTTATTTTATTTCAACATCATTATCCTCGTGAAAATTGCGATGGTATTATGAAATAAAGCAGAATGCAGTACAAGTTGTCAAGAAAGTGTCTCAATGTGACGGCAATGTCTTAGAAACAGTGAAGCACAAGGCAAGCGTTTACGCAAAGCAGACATCTTTCAATCTTCAGTGAACTTGTGTTCATATTGTGTTTGTTGGAATTTTAAGGACTTGCCTTCAAAGATGCAGCCAAGCCAGCATTGTCTGTTGTCAACGATTTTGGATTTGCATTGAAACAAAGTGTGTCTATTGTTGCAAGCCTGCAACAGCTCTCATGACTGTCACAGGAACAAGAAAACTCAGTATTTTCAGATGATCATTATTAGGCAACCAGAATCTGTGCAAGGATCAGCTTTCTCTTCAAACAGTATTCCAACAACTTCTTTTCATTTTGGGCCATCTGCTCCTTCAGATTTTTCAAGATTAAATTCCCTTTTAGGGGTGTTTTACCAATTAATAGTTGAAATCGGTTCCCAAATTAATCAATTGGTCAATCGATTACCTCTCAATTGATTAATTGAGAAATTTATTTGTTCGAAAATATCAATGATTGAAATAATAATCAAACAAGCGATTAATCCAGTAAAATTTAGAAAAACTTTCAAATATTTTTAGGTATTTTCATGAAAATTTGATGGTTTTATTGGCTTTTAAATTTTTTTTTTTTTTTTTTAAAATTTAATCAATTAAATCAATTAATTGGTTTCGCTTAGTAATTACAGTCAGTTGTGTGACTCGATTTTGATTAATCGATTAGTTAACAATTGAACACCCCTAGTTCCTTTATAAAATTAGGCATGCCTTTCTTGTTTTAAAAATTTTAGCTAAACCTAGGTTTACCAATGAAAACTTGGGGTTTGCCAGTAACATACTCATCAATGGCTCAAGTAAAAAACCATACAATTGCAAATTTTAAATTTAGAACTAATGTGACAGCAAATGCATGTCTACTTCCACGCAAAGAAAGTCTTCATAATTTATTTAAAAATGTGTTTTAAGAGTGTTTAATATAGACAAATGATGGATTGAAAAAATCAAGGTGACACTAGTTGTGTCCCAATATTGTGAAAAGCTTGCCTCATTCTAGTGCGCTTAGTCTTCAAACTCTGGAGTCATAATTATTATATGTATATAGACTTCAAGGACTATTCTGTCCGTAAAATTTATTTTTCGACTTAGAGAAAAGATGCAAAAGTTTCTCTGCAAGACTCACTCAACCTTTGAAATCGAGATAAGTAATTGTAACTATACTTGCTGAAATGCACTCGTAGCTCTGTTGTTAATTTTCTGTTCTAGCTGTTGACTTTCAATTATTTTTTTTTTTAATTTTAGTTTTATTTCTGTGTATTTTAATTCATAGCCTTTTATTTATTCTTTCTTGTAAATTGTTGAAGCTTGTTTCTAGGGGTGTGCGAATCCCAGAAGTTTGAATCAGAAATTTCTAAAATTTGGATTTGAGTTTCAAGCTAATTGTTTTAATTCAAAATTTTGATTCTGAAATTGTTACATGACCCCATGTGCTAAAAATTGCTTTGAAATGGAAAGGTATAAAGCCTGCTTTGGAAAGACTTTAAATTACAAACTGTTCGATTTTCAACTATGTGACACCAATGAAAGCTTTAAAATCAAGTTTATCAGTGAGCTGAAAAAAATTTGTGTGCATAAATGATCATAATATTTCTCTTCTATTTTGGTGCGCAGACTCGATTCTTATTGTTAGATAGAACTCAGTTCTTTGATCAGTAAACATGGGATTCCAAACACACCTACTTTTTGATTCAAACATTTTTTCTTTATATTATTTTATAGTTTTATTAGTTATCTGTCTCCTTTTTTTTCCCCTTTTTTTTTGGCCTGAATGGTCAAGTAGAAGTATTTTTTCTTCACTCAAAACCTGGAGGTTGTGGAACACTACTCTTTGAGTTTACTCTATTTAGAACTCATTTTGAGAAAAAGATAACAAAAATTACCAACAGCTTAAACTGAAATAAGCTCCGTGTATTGGAACTACTTTGGAAAGTTCCACATTGTTTCCTGCTTTATGGAGCATCTCATTTGGTACAGTCGGTGAATCAAATAATGTCAGTTGACTCCTTAAATTTTAGCAAGGTAGGCCACCTGCAATACTTCAATCCATTGTGTTCAGGATGCCTACCTAAAACAAAATCTAAGGATTCAACTTACATTATTTAATTCGTTGACTGTACGTTTGGGAACAAAAAAAATGTCAGACGACTACTGTAGAAAGGTTACCTGCTATAGTTATCCCAACTAGTATATCTCGAGTTTTTGTCCACTTTAAATTCTCCTAGAGGAAGTTTTTTGTTACTGTAGAATATTTTTGTCTTTTGTTCACTCATAATCAAATACTTTTAAAGAGCAAGTAAAATTTATGGAGCAATGATGAAAGTAAGAGAGGAAGAAGTCCTCAACTAAGTTGGTTGTCACTTTTAAAGTCATTCAAAGTAGAATGAATTGTCAGCTCATCCAACAATTAAATTTCCAAAAACGTGTATCCTTCAGTCTTTTTCTCTCTCATTTATGTTACTTTTCCACCATTTATCAATTCTTCAAAGTAGTTACGTTTTTATAATTCTTTTGCAATGCATGTATACTGTTCCTTCAATTTGCCTGTTTGCATGTGTTGTGACACATAAGTAGCTTTCATCTGAGCTGTCCTGCATTTGTCTGCTTTCTCATGCTGCATTTTTGAATTTCACCATTTTTCCTAACTTGATAATGTTTTCATAATTAACTTCAATCGTACTTTTTTATCTCTGTCAATTTTAACAAAAAAATTAACATTACCTACTAAAATAACTAAATGCTCTAATTTTTTTGTGGTATCAAAGTATGAGGTTGGTGATAGAAATTTACAAAAAATAGTCATTCTCTAGTGATTCTATTTCTTGAAAAAAATCCGATACAATTTTTGTTTCCCCTTTTACGCAAAGTGTCTTCATTTGACGGAAACACTGAAGCTGGCAATATTAACTGCATGAGTGTATTTAATCATCACCACATCAATCTAGATATTTTACTGCAGTAAAATTAGTTATGAAAGTATAATTATTTTTCTTGGTAATGAGGAATAGTTAATGCTTGAAGCTCACAAAAAATTTGCTATAGAATTTGGCGGAGGAGTGAGAAAAATACAGATGATAGAGCTCAAGGAAAGTTTTTTTTTGTTTTTTTCCTTCTTACTCCAATTTCAGTTGAAAGTAGAACCTTTGAGTAAGCTTACTAGATATTATAATAGCCAAAAAAGAAAGAAAATTAATTTCTAAATTTGTGCTCCGAGATGTGCATCCTTGGAGTCCGAAACTTCACGCCCCTTCATTGTTCATTTTTTATTGCCCCTTCATCAAATTTTAATTTCAGTCCAATTATTCCAAAAAATTTTGACGCCAATATAATCCAAATGTTTTCCTCTAAACTCAATAGGCGCAATTCAACGTATCATTCTATTTGTCCTCTGAGGATTTAATCTTTGCATTTATTTAAAATTGATTTCAATTGATTTGTAACTTTTCCATTGAAACTTCAGTCCATTTCAATTGAAGTTATGTTACGCAAAAGTACAGAAGGGGGCATTGGACATATAGAAGGAGTGAGATGTATCTGGTCTCAGTGAAAGGCTGGCAAAATTTGCTGAAAAAATTGCAACTGTATTTTTTAACAAGTTTTGATGATTGGATGCTCAAAACATCAAGGGATAAAATTACGAAAGTGGAGACAATCCAATAAATAGCTTAAATACTTGTTATTTCATTCAAATGACCTGATGAAGACAACATTTAGAACATTGTCTTGTAGCATTATCTATCAGATTGAAATCTGTGATAGTTTAGCCTGGAATTACCTTAAAGTAATCACAATAAACATAGTGACTGACTAAAAGCGGCAGCTTTTTTATTATTTTTACCTCTTTTTTTTTCCACAAGATTTTTGTCAGCTATGTGTGTTTAAGCACTCAAATTTCTGTAATTCATCACTCATCAGGCTTTAATTTGGATAGTAACGAGTCAATGTACCTGCTAATACACAGGTCTTAAATACTTTAGATCAAATTTAACCTAATCAACCTAATCAAAGCAACGCCCTAAAATTTTGGAGATCATTGAAGCAGATGAATTAGAAAGTTAGGTACCACAAAATGAATTATGCGTAGTGAGCCCATTTAAAACACCTATAGCATTGAAATAAAAAAAATTTGCCCCTTGGGCGTTTTTTTTTTTTTTGTAGGTAAGTATGCAGAGACTTTGAATACCTATAATTTTCATGATGAAGAGGTAGTTTTTATTTTTTATTTTAATTAATTTATTTATCAATTAAGGTATCAATTATTGTTTTGACCCTCCAAATTTTGTCTTTTTTTTCTCTTCTCTCTATTTCATTCAAGCGTTGTCGCAAATTGTAATTAACATCTATCCTTTTTTTTTATAGGGACCTCCTGGACTGGATGGAATGAAGGTAATTAATTATTTCTACAGTTTGTCTTACTCTTTCCCGACAAGCTATATTCTCATCTATAGTGACACTTTATTGCGTAACTTGCGTAATGGATGTAGAATAAAGTCCCAAGTTAATAAATATTGTCAGTAGATAAGCAAAACATTGCAGGAACCATTTTTGACAAAATGGAACTGAGCACTGTTGTGTGTGTAGCATAGATGCCTTTTCATTGGGAACCCAACATTTTATACACAGAAAATATCAGTATGATAGAAAGTACTTGACGAAGTAGTGATAAGTTTTGAAACTTTGCCATTTCCAATGTTTATGTGTATTTTTTTAAAACCTTTGCTCTCTTTGCTGCAGGGAGGACAAGGTGAACCTGGCACAAAAGGAGAAAGAGGAGATCCTGGTCTTCCTGTAAGTTCTTTTTAATGAAACTTACCTTTTAATATTTTTGTTTGCTTGCGGTATTACTAACTTTGTTCTAATGGTTATAATTCTATAGTGCACGTTCAATTTTGCAACAGGGCTGCAGCAAAAAGATGTTTAAAGATGTTTTTTGTTTAAGATGAATGAAGTGTCGGCTTTTTTTGTAAAAACCAGCAAAATTGAATATGAGGACACTAAAAACTTCTGAAATCCTCTCGTCAACTTTATATAAGCTTTTAAACGGCCTTATAGTTCAGCGTAACCACATTTTTGCAATCCCATGTTTCAAAGCTTTCATTTTGTTTTTGAGTGAATTTCAGAAGTCTCCAGTGTCACCGTAGTAATTTTTGCTGATTTTTACGTTTATGGCGACAAATTATTCATCTGTTGCAAAAACTTCTGAAGTTCCCATCATATCATCAGTGTTTTTACAATCAAGTATACGTCAGTCTAACGTTTCAAAACCTTCAATCAAAATTTCTTTCTACAATGGTGTATCAATGAACCAATCTTCGTGACATTTTTTTATAAAATTTTCTGTACTTTACCCCAAATTAGGGAGAAACAAATCAGTAACATTCACGTTTAAGCTTTCCTTTCATAATTTAAATAGTGAGTTTTGAAACTTTATGCCTCTTTATAAACGCACTGACGATATGGGAACCTGCAAAATTTCCATCAAAATGCATCAAAATTCGAAATCTGATAAATTTAGTATCCATGGGGGGAAAATGAAAATATCAGCAGGTATCAAATTTTTAAGACTTTGACAGTTGATGGTATTCAAATGCCAACTAATATCAAATTGCTTAAAAAAAAATACAAGATGATTCATGGAGCTACCTTTGTGAAATCATAAATTTAGCTCAGTATAGATCCTGACTTTATATACTGATTTGCTGAAGTATTAAAAAAGGTAGAGGTGTTCGAGTACCTGACAATACCCGAGTTTTGAGTTTTCGGATAGGTACTCGAAAGTGCTACTTGAACCGAAAAAAATGCGAGTAATTCTCGATTTTTTTAATAATAATAATAATAATAATAAGGAGTGATCCACCCTATGGACAGAGCAACTGCGATTGCATAAACCTGTCCCTGGTGGAGACTTAATAACTCCATCCCCAAGTGAGGGGAACCGTTTAGCAAAAATAAAATGTATACATCACTGTAAGTAAGCCGCATGGCTTAGGACCAAGGTTTGGTCCCGCCGTGTGGACAACAGCAACACCTCGCCAAGCGAGTGATAAGAAAGAAATGATAATAATAATAATAATAATAATAATAATAATAATAATAATAATAACAACAAAATAATAGTAATAATAATAATAATGATGATAGTAAAATCTTGTCTCTGAAAATCATATTTGCTAAATTGGAGTTTGGGAAATTTGTTTTATCCTGCCGGAAGATGGCCGGAAGCAAAACTTTAAGAACCCCAATGTTAACTAATTTCTTCCAACCTAAGCAGCATCAAACTTTGACTAAAAGTAAGATTGAACTTTTTTTTCCCTTCTCCTCCCTTGCTTTTTGAATAATGAAAGATAGTATAACGACCAGTATCGGTATTTTCAGCTCATTTTTGCCTTTCAATTCTAGAGAACTTATTGTGCTGTTTTGCAATATTGCGATTACTCAAACTCGAAACTCGAAAAATTACAGGCAAAACTCGGCTCGACCCTAAATTTCGATACTTGAACACCTATAAAAAATATGCTTCTTAAAATAGAATTGATTATCTACCAGTCTGGTTACGGAAGGAGGGGGTAACTTATCTCATTTGCTTTATTATTAGAGGGTCTAATCTATCAAACATTAGCCTTATTTTGCTTTGTTATCCGCGATGATATTCCTCTGATCAATTACAAAGAAGCACTGAAATTGAGTAACTTTAAGCTGATGACCGTTTGGCGCGTGACTAACGATCCGTCATCAGGAATGGCCAAACAGTTAACGAGCACGAGAGGTCATCAACGTTGATGGCCATTGCCCGATGGTACATCGCTGCCATATTGTGAAATGAAATTAATAATTTAATTTAGCTCCGCTCCTTCTGATGGCCATCAGAAAAGCAAAATACAAGCAATACCTTTCGATGACCATCAAACCGCTTTTGATGACAAAGCAAAATACGGGTATTGCATGCAATGCTTCCGTTTTTTTTTTTTACTAATCCACTAACTCCATTATCTCTCTTTTTGTAGGGCACAGATGGCATCCCAGGCTCTGAGGTATATTTAAATTTCTTCATCAATTTACTTTTTGGATCAGTATTTAACCCTTACCGCTTGAATTGTTTTGCTTGCTCAATTTGGTCCGCTTGTATTTAAATCGGGGAAATCAAGTTTAAAACCAGCATTCTGCGCTCTACCGACTAAAATGTAAACTAGGCATACACTTTTATTTCAATATACTACCATTATGGTGCAAAAGTGCTGTATGCATTTGTCAAGTGTTACACGGAGCTGGATAGAAAGTTACCTACAAAAGCGAGAATAGAGTTTGTCGAACACAGCTAGACTCATGAGCGCAACATGTAAAATTATTTTATGAAGTACAACTTGACCCACAAGCGGTAACGGTTAATATGTTTATTGACAGTAAAAATGTTTGAAGGTGTACCCTCTAACCCCTAGGTCTGATTTCAGTCACCATAATGCTGCTCTGAACCTCTTAAAAAATCTAAAAATCCAAACTCCATATAGATCAATCAATTAAAGATGTGAAAATTAAACGACTGAAAGCCTTGCAGAAGATATTTTCTATACAGAATAAAAAAATCAAATGCCAATCCTTTATATATCAGTATTAGCGATTTTAATTTAACTAAAACGGAATGGGCACAACTGACTGCCCTGTTTGCGGAGTAAATTTTTTTTATAAAATGGGGCTCTTGCAAACTTTTGCTGTGAGCAAATGAATAGTCCATTCTGATGTAAAAACCAGCAAAAATCACAAAAATCACACTGAGAAAGTTTGAAATCAAGTAATAAACCTACATAACTACATAAATGGCAAGATCGCAATGGCGGTTCGACGCAGGTATCATGGGAGATTCCTATCTAATATGCTACTTTCTGACTTTCTCTTTGGAAACATAGAGGTAAGTCTAAATTTAGATAGAAATCTCCCATGATACCTGCGTCGATCCGCCATTAAGCTCGATTCTGAGAGTGAGTTTTGTGATTTTTTAGTGTACTCATCGTCATTTTTACAGGTTTTTATGCAAGAATCAACTCTTCAATCCCGTGTAGCAAAAGTTCGCAAGAGCTCCATTACTCATTAGCTGTCTTAAAAACATCTCATTATGCAAAGAAGGCACTTGTAAGATCTAGAATTAATGAAGGAAGAAAACAAGTAGCTTTTGATAAAATTGACTTTCATTTTGGATTGAAAAAAAATAAGTGATGACTGAACTAAGCACGAAAATGTAATTGAAATTGTTTTACAAGGACAAAATGAGTATAATAGAGTGAAAATGTGACTCATTAATTCTGATTTCCATGAGACTACCTTTTCTTTTTTCTATGAATTGAGGTCTTTTGATGCATTTTCTCACCAAATTTCTTCATTCTGCAAGCGGAGCTTTGAGTTTAGCCCTTTCTGCATAGTAAGAAATTGCGTTCAGGGCTACAACATACATCATTATTTTAAATAAAAGGAATTTAGTGTTTTTTACTCTGTTTTTACTACTCTTGCATTGAATCGTCTGTTTGAATAGTTTTTCATTGAGCCAGAATCAGTCATTTTGCACATTAAAATCCCAATTTTCGGTCCTCTTTCCATGTCTCCTAACTCTCGGAAATCGGATGTAATTTCTTTACTCTTTAATTATCAATTGCTTTTAACTAAACTAACTGCATGTTTTGGTATTGTTCGTCACTTTTAGGGACCCAAAGGAGACAAAGGATTTAAAGGTGATCCGGTAAGTGAACTTTTATAGGATCAGTTCCATTGTTAACTTGCTCTACATTCTCTCTAGAGCTGTTTCTTGCAATAGTGGTGCATTCAAGTCCAAAATTCTGATTTTGAGAAATTTTCCCTTAAAGTTACAAATCCTCCTTAAGGGACCATGGCTTCTCTCATTTAAATGCATTTGTTGATGAAAGAATTGAACTCTGTCGGCTTTTTAAATTTGTTTGGGATAAATTAATAGAGGCACCTTTTTATCGTCAAGTTCAAATCCCTAATTTCGTCAAGTTGAAATGGAGATTTCGTCAAGTTCAACTTCGGTGTTTTTAGCTTTTTTTCAGCGACGCAACAAAATTTTGTTGTTTCTTTTACCAGTCGCACGACAGCGACAGATTTTACGTGTTCATAAGAGGTAATAAAGGGGAAAAAAAGGTATCCAGTGGACAGAGACGCAAAAGCGGGCTTGAAATTTCTTTCAGGGCAATTTTTTTTTTTGAAAACCCTCCCTAAGACTAGGGTTTTGACCCTGTTCTTTCTATTGTTAAACTCATCAACTGTTCAATACACTGTGTGATGCGTCCGCTTGAGATTGAATGGCGTGTCTCCGGTTTTCTTAAATTCGCGAAATCGCGAATTTTGTCAACTCACAAACTTGCAAAATTGCAAAAATTTCGATAATTCGCGAAATCGCGGAAAAATTTGCCGATTTCGCGGGACATTTTGCGCGAAATGTGAAATTTCGCGTTTTCGCGGAAAAAGTCCGGACTTCGCGTTTTGTTGCGCGGCATTTTCGAAATCAGCAAAGTATCCGGAGGTACTTAGTGCGGGTCCGGACTCGATTGTTGGCGTTTTCAAAATTTCGCGCGAATCGCGGCCGCGAGAAAAAGGTGCCGAAAAAAAGGTAATTTAAAATTAACGTATGATACCATTGGAATTACGTTACTTAATAACTCAATTTTTCAAAAATGGGACTTACTTATACCACTCTTTACACGGAACAGCTCATTTAATTTGAATGGATGAGTTTAGCCACTCTAGTGTGGTGGCAATTTTCTTTCCTATCAAAGACCTTTAGATCAATGTATCTTAAGCCATTATTTTAGGCTTAGAAATTTTAGCCGGAGGGTTTTGAAACACCAAAATGTTAGAGGAAGGAGGCCCCTGGGCCCTTTAATACCCTTGGGGGTAAAGTAGACTTGTGACACTTAAATCAAAAGTCCTTGACAAAAAACCAGTTTTGAACCATCCTCAAAGCCCCCCAAGGGCAATTCAGGGCTTTTGAAAATGTCAATTGTGAATTTTTTGGCATCTTGTTTTTTCATTTTTTCATCCCAAAGTTTTTAACCAGCCATGGCAAAAACTGGCAAAGGAAGGGATGGTTGCTAGGTGGTCTGAGACTCCATGTACAAGTAAAAACAAAATTTAACAACCAAATTTTGTATATTTCTACCTTATCTTACATGGTGCGCACAGTAGCCCCTCCACCTTTGACCTCCCCCCCCCTTCCCCACCAAGTAGATTTGCTGCTCAGTATAATTTGATTCTGCAAATTCTGGAAACATTTATCGGTTCCTAAAAATCATGTCACAATGTTTCTCTAATCCAGGTTGATGTGTTTGTAGCAAGTTTCCTTCCAATGGCTGTAGATAAATTTTGTACAATTTTTTTTAAATGCCCAAAATGTTCTTAACATTCAACCAGAAATTAATTTAATACTTCATTCATTCTATTTCATTTCTTGTGTTTCATCTAATTTTGTTGGGGTTTTTCAATAGCTTTTTTTAATAACTAAATAAATAGAATTGCAATAAATGGAATTCAGTGAAACTAACTTTTTTGCTGTCATTCTTTAGGGCCCACCTGGAAAACGAGGTAGAAAAGGAGATCGAGGTGACAAGGGTGACCAAGGTGTCCCCGGATTAGATGCACCTTGTCCTATTGGACCTGATGGATTACCGTTACCTGGATGTGGATGGAGGCCACCCAAAGTAAGTACTTTTGCCGCTTGAAGTCTACTTTTAATTTGTGTGTGATGGTGGCAGTTTTTGGTTTTCTTTTCCAGTTCTAATTTCTGTTCCGATTTTATTTACCATTTTTTAAACAGTATGTTGTGCTTATGGATGACAAAGAAAAACTGTGTTTGGTTACTTTAAAAAGCATTACAAGAAATTATGCGTGCCTTTCATGAAAAAGCCGATGGAGCCAACGAGACAACAAAATTTGTTGACCGTAATTTGTCATCTGGAAAGATTCTAACCTTCTCCATATTTTTCCTTTCTGTTTAAAACTGTTCTGAAAGCTTTGACTCAACTCAAGAAAATCAGCTGACGCTGAGGAAAGAGCTTGGAGCTCTGGCCAGCTAAGTTTGTTCAAAGATATTTGATGAGTTTGTGTGAGAAACAGCGGAGATAGAAGAAATCTTTCTTTGAAAATATTTAATGCCTGGTTTCCAACGAGATGTGAGGCCTTACATTCACTAGCATTACATTACTTGCATTTTTACCCGCAAAAAAGGAAGAACATAAACTGTTCCCAGTAAGTGCAAGGATTGACCAATCAGCATCCAGGACTTCAGAAGGTGTGCATGGAAAGATGTGCGCGTGTATCTGAGAAGGCCGGTGCAAAGGAAACAACAGGATTTGACTCCAGCTCAGCTGCGCAGCGATGCTAGAAGTTTATCATTTCTCGACTTTGCTGATCCTTGCATTCTGATGCAAAGCCTTTGAGTTGCATTGGGAACAATCCCATCTTTTGTGTAATTTTCAAATCCATGGAAATGTTTTATTGCGTAACCGCGCATCTCATTGGGAACTAGGCTTTATGGATTCCGATCGACAAATTCAAAAATTTATTCCACAAGATGACGAATTATGCATGAACTTGTACACGAAACAGGTTTAATATTGTCACCTATCATCTTTCATTTTTCATGGTGTCGGTTCCTCTACAGATTCCATTTCTAATTCATCATCACCACAATCAACTGCTGTCAATAATTATTGCTGCTAGTCAATTTTTGTCCCTTTCTCTTTCATCTAATCAACCGCTTTAACACAATAGATGTCAATCTAACATGTGACATCTATTAAATATTGACTCCTTTTTACATTGCCTGTGATTTGCCTTTGGAAAACCTAAACAGTACCTTCAGAGTCTTCAAGTTTTTACCTTATAAAGCAGGGCAAGATGAAGTGGTTTGTGGGTCCTAAATCAACAGCATGAAGGAGTATGTTTCAGATTTGGAAGCGGAGTAGACCTTTAATCTTTCGTCAAATGCTGTAATTTTTGCCTTTTAGAACATAATATTTCTGTGTATAATCGTCAAAGGAGCTTCCAATTTAAAGCTTCAAACGCTGCAAAACTGAAATTTTGTTTTCAATGCAACTTTGTTTATTTTTCAAAAGGATAAATACTTTGAAAGAGCCTTAGACTACAGGTCAATCTTGCTTTCATATCTTGAAGGAGCTTCGTTGCTGTTGACTTTGTTAGTGCTCTAATATTTTTTGAAACTAGTCTTTGATAAAAATTCGAGAAATTTTTCTGCAATCAATTCTCCGTGAAGGCAAGATATCCATAGCACAGAATAATACAATACATTGTATTATTCTGTGTCAGTAGCTTGAACCCAAAGCTTAAATTGTCCTATTTTCATTTTTCTGTTTTTTTTTTTTTTTTTTTTTTTTTTTTTCGAGTTCATAAGGTCCTAAATAAATATGATCAAATTTAAAAAATATGGGGGGGGGGAGGGAACTAGGGCTTGTTCTGTGAAAAATGAGAAAATCTCTTGATGGAACTTTTTTTTAAGTCATGTCTTAAATGGCCATCAGAAAATGTAAGAAGCAGCTTCTGCCTGCTTTATATTCTGTTCCCGTAGATCAAGTAGTGCTCTAGGTACCCTTTTTTGCAGCTCCTTGTTTTTTAATCCCCCAGTTTCGATAATTTTGATGTGCATATTATCTACCCTAATTTTCTTTTACTGGATTGTGACAAGTTTTCAAACTTATTAAACTGAAGCAAAAGTATCAACAAAATCAATCTTCACATTTTCTGGTGTTTAGTGCGTGTCTGATGATGTTGTTAAAGTTTTCACAAAGCTATTTCCTTCAAGGAAATTCCTTAATAAAATTTGTTCTTTACTTTGGTTTCATCAATACTTCGGAGTGAATGGTCTGTGTTCTTACTATTTTACCTCCCTCGCACAGCACCTTTTTTCTCCCACTTAGTCTCTAAGCAGCTTTTTGACATTCTATCAGGTTTATAGGCCAAATTCTTACGAATTCAATTTGATAGATTGCGCCATCAGCTACTGTTCTAAATTTTATTTTTAATATTAATGTGAATAAATTAACAAGTAGTTACGCTATTTATTGGAATATCCGCACCTCATTATTGTTGTTACAAATTTTTTGAACCATCGACCATCAAAACTGGTTGATAATTTAAGTTACAATTTTTCACAGCAATTTTGGACATCTTTCAAACAAGTGCGAGTGAGTTGTATTAATAGATGGCCAAAGTTGCCCCAAAAAATTATGACTAAGTTTCGATCAATTTTGATGTTTGATTGTCAAAAGAAAATCATAATAAAATTACAGAGGTGAGGACGTTGCAACAAATAGCGTAAATTCTTGTTATTTTATTCAAACTACCCAGTAAAAACAAAATTTAAAACAGTGATTATTGGTGCTGTCTGTCAAATTGAAAGCTATGAGACTCTTCCATGGAATCATGTAAATAAGTTCAACGCAACCAAGAAAAATATTTTTGTTCCAATAACCTAAAAAAATTAAATGAATTAGCTTTACTTGAGAGTAACTTAAACGTGTGGCTGAAATCAGGATACAAAACGTGAAAAAGTACAGCACTTATTTGAAAATAAGTTTGAAAACTAGTCTAGCTTTTTGAGGTCTTTTTGACTCCCAATTCCAAGCTCTGATATTTGATGTAACAAAAATGATGATACTTTAAACATTTAACTGCATTAAAGGCAAAAAGAAAAAATGTTTTCACATTTAGCATGGTTTTTAAATTCTTAAGATAGCTATTTCCAGTTTGTGAAAAATTCAGGCAAAAACAAAGTACATAAAAATCACGCTGAAGAAAAAAAGTGCTAAATTTAACAAAGTATTGGCTTCGTTTATACTATGGATAAAACCTAAAAACTGTTAGTGTTACCATTTGAAAAAAAATAATAGAAATAAAGTTATGTTTCCTCCGTTCTGAGTCAATTTAACCGTTTCAAATAGCAAAACTAACAATTTTTAAGTGTTATCCTTACTTTTAACTAAGCAAATAGGTAGTTAAATTTAGCACTTTTTTTTTCATTGTAGAATATATGTCTTCTTCTTTTACGCATATAAATTCTTCATAACTATTTCTATTGGTTTCTTTCTACTTCTTCTATTTCTACTTTATTCCTAAATAATTCTTTGAAAACTCCAAAGAATTTTCACAAGGTTTTTCTTCCTTTCTTGCTCTCCCTTAAGTTGAACTAAGTCAAAGGCGTTGCCAGAAGCAATCACGCCGGGGGCGGAAATATTTGGTCTCTTACCTTTTACATCCTTTCTTCTTTTTATGTCTCTCTTTAGTTTGCATTTTTTCCTTGTTTTTCTTACCGGTCCAATCGGATTTCACTCAACCTATACGCAGGGTCCTTTCTTTCTTTCTGTAAATATTTTGGTAAAAATCATTGGAATGTATTTGGGCAATAAAAGTCGCTAAAGCCTTCACTGTAAAAATATATCTGCTTCTTCAATCCTTCTTTCTAATCTCCATTTCTTTCTATTTCTTTTTTACATTTTTTTTCCACCCTTTCTTTTTTCTGGATGCCCCTCCACCTCACTCAGCAATGCCCCTGCTAAATTAATACAGCAGGTTCGGTCTTAATTCCGCAGACAGATTTTTTTTAGTGAGAGGAGTGACTGTGGAGGATCGGATTGTTATCGTAATCGGATCGAGTACTTGATAACCTCATGGGTGGTTTCACTGATTGAATCGTTTTGAGCCCCTCATTAAGATGGAAATGGACAGAAAGAGCCGATGAGCGGAGACGGGTCGTAATCTCAGTCGACTGAAGTATGAAGAGGTGAGGATTTGGGTTACCTGCATGATAAAGGTGTGCACAGAGACAATATTGTATAATAGAGACCACGCACTAGCCGTGCGGGCGGTGGCTGACTTATTTTTCGGAACTCAACAGGAATTAACACAGGGAGCATGAGGGAGCACCATCCAACAGGACCATACGTTGACTGATGCAATTTTGATGCTTCGGCTTCACTAAGCAAAAATCTCAACGACTTTCCTGATCAGTCAACGTTTGGTCCATGTTTGCGGTGTTCTATTGAGACCCGGAAAAAAAAAGTTGCGACCGTGCGCAAACATGGGCAAGATAGATAGTATGTAATCTCTATTATATATATTGTCTCTGAGTGTGCAGTAGCAAGCCCATTTGATGCAATGTACTAGATCCGATTACATTAACGATAATGATCCAATCCTCCGTAATCACCTCCCTGGACTAATTTATTTCCTTGAAACTTACGTGACATCAATTTTATTCTGATAAAATTTCTAAAAACTTGCTGGGAAATACATCTGGATTTTAAAAAAAAAAAAAAAAAACACACATCACACATCAGTTGGTTAATTGGGAGTCGTCTTGACTTGGTTGAGTTTTTGGTCGCTTTTAAACTGTCATATCACTAACCGCAATGAACCTGCATGTAAAGGGGTTTCTCCTTTCTCTAACTACACCAGCACCAATAATTCACGATTCTTCATCGGACGATCAAGATGACTATGGGGAGTCTGAGGATCCTGAGGGAGATTCAGAAGAGTTCTCCGATCCGAGTAACAATACTTTACCGCACAACGATAACTATTGAATCCGTCGTTAACGTTCACACGTTTCAGGTGATTCTCTCCAATGTATATCTCTCTTCATTCTTTCTTTATTCAGCATGCTTCCTTTTGACAAGGTGGTTAGGTTTGTTGGTCAACTTTTCAAATTTTCTTTGTGTACAGCTCAAACATCTTGAGCGTCGTTCCATTTTAAATCACCAGGGAGCTGATCGGGGACTATGTTGTTAAACTGATAGATAAAACTAAATACAAGTGACACGATTGGGTGAGATATCAATTTGGGGCGGAAGTTTTTCAAAAACCAATGTTCAGTCCCTCTTTAAATAAAGGTGTCTCCGGAGCAACCTTCACTTATTGAGTGTCTGAACAATTGTTTTTGAATGACATCCGCCCCGAATCGGTCCCTCACCCAATCACATCACTTGTATTCAGTTTTATTCATCCGTTCAACTCTTAAGTTCCCAATCACCTTGCAGATCTAAGAAAAATTTATGCCGACTAATTTTGGATTTTGATGAAAGTTGGTGTGTTAATTACATATAATTGGTATTTTTTCAAAGCGGCATAGTTCAATGCAAAGTCTCAAAATCTTGCAGAGCTGTTTTATATTGAGAGAACTGACTGGTTGTTTTACCGTTGAGGAAAGAAACTGTACCAAATGGGAGATTTTGAAACGTTGAATTGAGTTAATAGACGGACACAGGAATTTGTCTATCTCTCTCGCTTCCCATGTGAAGGCATGTGTTAGAAAAGAATAGCAGAGGGGGCCATTACGTGACTTTAGCCCCTATCTCCGCCTTTTTCTAAGGCACGTATTCAAACAGTATGCGAAAGAAAGACAAATTCCTGCAATACTGAGTTACGTCTCTTTTTTTTGTAAAAACAGTGATATGTTTTACGAAGGGGGGGAAAAAAAGTGAATTTTTTTGATCAATAGTTTTTCAGTTACAGCTCTTATTAGTCATTACGGAAGGGTGGTTAGTTAGAGTCAACTTTGAAAAGCTGTAGCTCAGCTTCCTTTGAAGCACAAGAGAATCAAGCTTTTCAATAGTTTTAGCCTAAGTTATGTTAGATTATTTCAAGTAGTATTTACTACAGCTCAAAATTTAGCTTGGAATTACTGTTTTTTACATTTTTCCTTGCTCGACTCACCAACTTTCATCAAAATCAAATATTAGACAGCATACCCAACTGGTGCAATGTAAAAAGGAATAACCCCTCAAAAAATTATTCATGGAAACACTCCATCAACTATCAATTTGATTTTTACACTGCGCATTCCTTATAAGCTACCAAATAAGGCAGTGGGAAACTTTTGCTGCGGATAGATGGATAGTCTGCTTCTATGTAAAAACCATAAGAAAATATGAGTTGATTGACTCCGAAAATTTCCGAAGTCTGCTCGTTAGCTTAATGAAAGCTTTTATAAATGAATCTTTGGTAGCATGGGGGGTAGCCTTACCTAACTTCACTCTTTGTTTTTGCGGGTGAAGGAGATTTGTGGAGTGACTAGTTGCTTCAGTAGTGATTTACAGTAGCAGCTCCTTTGTCAGCCTGGAGAAAAAGGCGAATTAGAAAGACTTACCGCCATGGTACCTGTGATACGTTCACACTATTTTTCCCTTTTAAAAGTTTTCATGGAGTTGACGAGTGGCTTTTAGAAGTTTTTTGCTGCTTTTCACTCCATAACAGACTTTTCGTAACGTCTTTAAAAAAAAATTTAACAGCCTTATTAGCAGGATCTCAAAAAGCTACCATAATTTATCTGCTAAAATATGCAAACTGTGAGATAGTTTCTACCTTAAAGCAGATTTTCTGGCTCTGGAGATTCTCTTCAAGAAAATAAATGTATTTTTTATACAGCTGAGGGATTAAGAAGTGGGAAAACAAAACCTCAAATTTGAATTACTAAGCTTAAAGTGTAGTTCAAGGTTATGCCCGTTAATTTTCTAAGTTTTTCTTCTAGCTATCAAGGTCATCTTGAAAGCAACCTTAAAGACCAGACAATCTGATTTTTGAAGACAGTAAAATTCTTACGTTGGTAAATCCAAGCATGAATAACTCTTGGAGTAAACGGTTTTGGATCATATTCACTTTCTTTTACACCTTAATACACTTCTCATAATACTGTACAAAATTATTTTCTCTAACGTTTCAAAGCAGAGTTGGGCAACCAAATAATCAGAAATAATGAAATCAGTCTAGCAGCAGAGTTTACGTGTGAGATAGGACAGCATTGTCTGTGAGGAGGTACAAATAATAATCCGTTGAATAATCTGACTTTATTGGGATGCCAAACTCACTAGATAATCTATCGAATAATATTTGCCCAACTCTGCTTTCAAGGCCTTTTTTAAAATGAGAGCTTTCCTTTCTGAAAAAAATATTATCTTTTTCATCTCCATATTTTTTTGCCTCTCATCCTTCATTGCAGAGCCAATCAACTTCAGAGTTAAGTTCTTATCTTTTAATAATAACAGCTGAAGTGAACCAAGATTCGTGAGACTACTCATCACTTTTCACTTCTTTGATTTATTGCACTTCCAGGAGCCAACTGACAAAAATTAGTTTTGAAAACGTCCAGAGGCTGTGGCAGTCGCTGATCATGCACCCTTGTTTTGTTACCAGTTCATACAGAGAATCCCCCCTCTTCTTGCCTCCTTGTTGTGAACTGGCAGAGGTGGAGATGGCTCTAGAGGCACCTTAACCTCGATGGCAAAGGAAGGCGTCTTCCAAGAAGTGTAGATTTATTGAGATTTTCCAGCTTTGTGTTTATGATTAAATTTTGGTTTTTTTAATTTTTTAGCAGATCATTAAATTTCTCACTTAATGTTTTGTTATTTTGTTTATTTTTTCCAGCGAGTATCAATCACTGGAGAAGTTCTGGATAAGCCTTCACCACCAGTCGAACAGAAACGGAAGAATGACTTATCGTATCCCTAATATTATTGAAAACCTACCATCTCTTTTTCTTCACTTGTAAATTAATTAAATTACCTTGTACAAAATACCTTGAGTGTACTTATACCATGCTGGAAAATTAGAGTACATTCACACTTGTAAATTAATAATTTTTGTATGTACAAAACTCTTAATTTTAATCATTGAGAAAGCCTGAATGGCTTGAAAGTGTAAATCATGATTTTTTATTGTAAAGTGAAGAATGTTATTTGTTACCTTTTTTATATTTTTCTAATTCATTTGTTTGATTTTTATTTATTTATTATAACTTTTTCCTGCTAGTTTAGTGGTAGCATTAACGTGATTCCGATGCTCTGTAGTACCAAAAATTGCCACTTTGTATTAAAACCGTCAAATTTTTTTACTCTTAACCCTTACCACTCTTGTGTTGAGTCCCACTTGACAAACTCGTTCTACGGGTTGCGCTTGTGACTCGGGCTGTGCCCGGCAAACTCAGATCACGCTCCCGTATCTTTCTCTTGGGTACCATGTAACATTTGGCAAATGTTTTCAGCTCTTTTGCACCTGGGCGGCAGTATGTTGAACTGTTACTTAGTTCATGCTTAGTTCGCAGCTTTGCCGGCAGAGCGCGAAATGCACGCAACAACGCTGCTTTTAAACCTGGTTTCCCCGATTTAAATACAAGCGGAGGGAAGTGAGCGTGCAAATTAATTCAAGTGGTAAGGGTTAACATTTTTATGAAAAAAATTTGAAGTTTCAGATCGTCGGGACCTCCGCACTGTTTTTATTGTTGCTTTTGAGCGATCAACTTTCAAAATCGGTGGAAAAAGAAAGATAGTGACATTCTAGGAAGTCTTGGCCGCATCCTTGTGTGAGTGGGAGTGAGATAGAGTTTTGCCTATCTCGTTACCATTTTAACAGATGGTCAAAACTTCCCTAAATATGTAGGTTTTTTTCTCTGCCGGTTGTGATGTTAAATTGTTCAAAGACCAATGGAAAAATCTTAGAGGCTCTGAAAATCTGATTCTCTGTCCATTAGTCGTTGTTTTATTGAAAATACCTTAAAAACAATGAGTTTCAGAGAAATTCATCAGTGGCACTATTTAGGGGATTAAAAGCTCTGGTAGCTTGCTGTGGAATCACGTTATTGCTTTAAACTTCAGGCTAGGCAAGTACCTTCCTAGTCATTGTGTCAGAAGCCTCTTTCACTTGAATTTTCATCAGAAAAACTCTTAAAAATCGAATCCATGGAGACAATTAGATGGTGCTTATTCTACTAATTAACATTTTTTTTTACCTCCCATTTGTATAATATATAGTGTGGAGTGTATGCCATTCTTAGTGATATCCATCAAACCTCAAAATTAATGGATTGTTGAAACACATAATTTGTTTAAAATTGCTCTAGTTTTTTAGTGTTGTCTGAGAGTGTCAACCATCAACTAACATGCTTCGACTTTAAAAAAAAAAATTAATGCTCCTTCCTAATATATTATCATCGGCATGAAAGTTTAGGTGCTCCGGTGAAAGCAAAAAATTAAATGTTTTGGGTTCAAGAATAAAGATGCCAAAGACTAAGAAGTTGACAGAATCATATTTTTGTGATGGCTTGTTTCAAGATAATGTCGAATAACTGGATTCATCCTAAATTTAGGCACCTTCAATTTAATTGATAGATCATAAGCTCTGTTTTTTCATTTTCACTCAACTGTAATCAGTTACAACTAGATAGATTTATACTAAACAGACCTATTGGTATTCTGGTGTTGCCATTCAATCTCAACTTTTAAATTCTGTTAAAAATAAACTGATGAATAAAATAGCTTGATATTTTCAGGAACAAGACTTATCGAGAAGAGAAGGAAAGTTCCTGGAAGTTTCAAGAAATTCTTTGCAATAGGTCTAATTTTATAATAATATTAAAGTCAATTGAAAATGGCAACGTCTATAGTCAAGTAGGTCCCTTTAGTATAAATGAGTTCAACTGTGTTTCTTGTCAAAATTACCTCTGAAATGTTGAAAGTCGAGTACCTAATAAGCAAATTGTATTTCGTGACCAATGGTCACCGGTCACTTCTTTCGTGACCAGAGTTTCAGAACCACGGTCACTAACGGGAGCCAATCACAGACAAGGCGATTAAAAATTCAAATATTTACCTACTCGTCCGGTCACGTTTCACATAACCCACCTCGAGAGGTAGGTCTCGAAATTCGGAACCAAGCGGTTCCCGATCACCTTTTGATACGGTACTGTATATGACCGTACTTTGCTGCTTGCTGCTTTGCTGCTTTGAATAATCAAATTTCAGTCACCTACCGATTTTCGAAACCTGATCACGTAAAACGTGACCTGGTCACAAAATAAAATTTGCTTTTTGGAAGACCGATCAAAGATTGTTGTTTACTTACAATGGCGGCTTGTACAATGTGGCAACAACGGATCCTCTCCATTTACGCCTTTGTAAAAAAATTGATCCTCAAGAGGTACAGTTAGGGACAAAAATAATTTTAAACTACTCCTGTAGGTACAACCTGCAATACTTATCTCAATAACTTTGAGAATTGCAGGCGGTCTACCTAAGCTGAAATCTAAGGAGTCGACTGACATTATTTTTGCCCTCGACTGTACTTCGATACTTTGCGTAGGTATAAATGGCAAAAAATGTGGTTACCAAAACGTACAAGCCACCATTACGTACCTAAAATTGAGGCCGCAACCGTCTTGGGTTATGAAGGACCCATGAAACGTCGCACGTAGGAATATTTGCCTCAAAAACCCAAAATTAAAATCTCATCAAAAAATAAAAATATTTACAGTTTCTTAGTGCTAAGTAACCGCCCTATAGCATACTAGATGCGTCAGGACCCCAAAGATGATCTACTGTCAATAGGACATCATGGAAGTGAGCGTCCAAGTCACCCTCTATTTTTCACCGCTCGGTGCTCTATTATTAATAGGTAAACATTTTCCATCTCGAACAAGCGTTGGTGCATCCAATCATTTCGGAAATTTTGGGTGATATTTTCGAAGGTATGCACTTCACTTTCATACCAAAACTTTATTTTTTCTTATGCATTTAAGACGATTCCATAACTCATTAAAAACTGACGTAAAAAAATATTCAATTTCAGGTACTTGATAAATGGAAAAAGGTAATTTTAAGTACATTCCGGGCAAAATCCGGCAAAACCAAAAAAGGAGGTTGAAAAAGACCTTCTAGGGAGATAGTTTCTGCAATAAAAACTTGCACAATGTTGCACATTTTTGTCCAGCAACATTTTGAAGTCAAGCCTTTTATATAAAATAAGCTTCAATAACTCCGCAAAAAAATGCAATATCGACCTTCAGTTTGTACCAAAATTCTTCATTTTTATGCCTTTTCCAACCATAAACCGCGCAATAGGAGTTTCGAGTTCAAATTGAAAAATTAACCAAAATCGATTTTCAAATATTCAAGAACACGCAAATATTTTTGACCAGGTTTTTGGGGTAGGTATATACTCCTATGTGCATCGGGTGTGCTCTTCTGAGAAGCCTTGCGATCTCATTGGAATTTATTCAGATGAACACACGTATTAATTTATGACCCTTTTTTCCGGCGACAGCCACCATTCATATTAAGGGCTCCTTCTACTCTGTAATATCTGTAATTGCCTAGTCCTCGGTCTAAGCCTTTCAATTGAATTAATCGTGTAGTTTTAATTTATTGTTTTAAAATGCCCTCTAGCATAATTACCATTCTGAGATTTTACAAAGACAATAACATATATTTATGTGCATTCGTGTTATGGTCAATAATAAGGAACGGGGACCAGTGGTATCATTGACGTAAATTGCTGGTCGCTGATGTCGTAGATTATTCTATGGTGTAATTTTCCAAAATTTACGGTCCCATGTCAAAATATTCTGTGCTAAGTCAATGAAAGACAGCTGTTGATGTCAGTAACCAATGTGGGTTAGCTGTACCAAAAATCTACTCAGGTGTCAAGATACAGAAACAAATACTTGAAGTATCAAACTGTGAAGATGTGCATACTGAAACTATTGTCAGATTTTGTCGTTGTTTTACTTTGATAAATGTTTGGTTTTAAGTTTTAAAGAGAAGAGGCTTTGGAACGATCTCTTTCCTAACTGTCGCGTACTTTTTATTTCTAATTTTACAAGATAATAAGTGAAGCAATCAAGTTCTCACCAAAAGGAAGAGGTCTGAAGTTAAAGTTCGCTGTCTCAACCCGCTACACATTTTTCAACAGAAAAGTGCAAAATACTGTAGAATAGAATAGAATAGATTATTTTTATTTGTACTTAAAGCCAAAACAGTTGTTATGCATGTCAACGAGTTTGATCATAGAATATATAAAAAGTTTGCAAGCGTGGAAAATTAACAATCATTGAAGTTTAGGTAAAGGTTGAATCCTGCAGGCCATTAATTTACTTCATCGATAAACTGATCATGATAACTGGCTATGAGGGATACTATTGGTCCAAGATTGTAAAACTGGGCTGTTGCTATGGTAATCTTCGTTAAAGTAAGTACCCACTATTGAAAGGCTATTCATGAATGGCTTTAAGGAACAGGCGATCAAAAAACAATAGTTATCATAGCATCAGTCCGGTTTTACGATTTTGGACTAATAGCATCACTCATAGGCAATCTTATCGATCAGTTTAGTGATGAAGTAGATGATCGGCCGGCAGGTTAATCAAGAAAAGCCTCTAAATCGCAATTATGAATTCTTTGAGCTTGGATAAAAATAAGCTGTATCAGTTAGGCAAAGCTCTTGTTCTCACACATGGTTATAGTGTGTAGGGAACGTATACTGAAGTTCCTGCTTTTCTAATATTCAATCATGGTATGTTCAAGATCCAACTGCAATAGCTGGTGGCCAGTGTCTTACATCTTTATCATTGTTACTACATCGATCATATTTGCTAGTCAAGGTCAACATTGACTGCATAATGTATGACATTGGTTTGTTCTTTATTATTGACTGTAAAGTATATGATAGGTATACGTGGTAAAATTGTAGAAATAATAGTAATAATGAATAAAAGTTATAATAGTTTACCTAGTGAAAAATTTATGGAGCATGCCTGTTTTCTCTAGGAAAACTGATAGTTATTTTTGTTCAGTTTCAACTGTTTTTGTTTTAAACTTTGTGGTTGTACATTTATGTGTCCTAATTAATTGCCATTTGAAGTATTAATTTGTAACTATTACTTGTAAATAAATTTTGTATGTATCTGACTTCCTATTTTTATACCTCTATTTTAATGGATGTAAACAATTTGTACCAGAACTTATTAAATGCATCAGCTTGCAACTGATGAACTCAATTTTTCTGAACTCAATCGTTCTTCAAAAAAGGATCAATGGATCAGTCTATTTTGGTGACTTTTCAAGATGGCAGACATATCTCTGTCTCTGTCTTTCGCATTGCTTTGAATGGGGATAGTTATGAACTTCTCAAGATGGCAAACCAGAAACTGATGCTTCAAAATGAGCCAAAGTTTCCAATCTGACAGTAGTATTCTGTGTCATAGGATCACAAGTAAGAATTTTGTGGTGGGAGCGCTGTTACAAAAAATAAAAAAGCAAGTGTGGTAAGCAACGCCTTTTTTGAGAATGCATTTAATTCTTTTGAAATTGGCTCTATTTCAAAGCGATAGGATTCTATTGCACTTGCGGTGTGCTGGAATGGTTACATCTTTATTAAAACAAAAGAAATTTCTTGTGTTTTTGCTATCCTAAAGTCTTATTTTGTGTAACATTTCTTTGAATTCACTGCTATGCTAGTTGCTAGAAAACTATGTGTGAGTTGTTCAATGACGAAATACTTGGACTAATTTACAGCATCTAGAAAAAATAGTTCTGATTGTTTTTTCATTTAGGACTTGCGGTGCACTCAAAAAGGGTATACTAGTGTGCATGGTTGCCACAAACTATCGAGAATGAAGCATTAGCGCTAGCAGTTCACAAGTGTCAACCGTTTACTTAATTCTTCTGAAATTATCATTTTAGTGTGCATAGTTGCCACTAACTATTGAGAATGGCTGGAAGCTTAGCAGTGCTGGCATATCACAAGTGTCAACCTTATACTTAATTTATCTCAAGTTTTTTTTTACTGACGAAAAAATTATTTTTACAAGAGTGAATACTTATTCTTCTAGTTTTACTACAATGTTACACTTTGTTTGAATGGGAGGATTCATGAGACCGCAAAAAAAATTTCACGTAGATAGATTTTTGAGTGAAGACGATTCGAGTTATGAAGATTCCAATTTAGTAAGCAATCCTCGGAATCCTCCTTTAGGATCTTCTCAGAAACAGTGGACCAGGGAGCTGATCGGAGACTTCATAGTTGAACTGATTGAAAAAACTAAACACAAATGACTGGATTGAGTGAGAGACTGGTTTAAGGCGGAATTCTTTCGGAAACCATTTTTCAGTCGCTCGTTATATACAGGTTTCTCCGGAGCAACCTTTACACAAGGAGCAAGTGAAAAATGGTTTCCGAAAGACTTTTTCCCTAATCCATCTCTCATCCAATCGAGTCACATGTATTTAGTTTTATCGATCCATTTAATTATGTAGTCCCTGATCTACTTCCTGATTATGAGTGCTTTGCCGTGAACAGATTGAATTGCTATCGAGTGCAAGTAGTTCTTGTGGATGGTGTTTATCTTTTGAGTAGGCATTCCAATAGACACCCTTTTATTTCTACAATGTGCGTTTGATAGCCAAGGTGTCATGAGAGATTTTTTTAAAAGATGTAAGAATTTTTAAGAATGACTGCTTAAAAGATAAACCACTGAGACGAATAACAAGGGCTCGATAGTAACACAATCGTTCATAATCACCCTCCCTCCTGATGTTTTTTCATCTAGATACCATTTCTAAAATACCATTTTATATAGAAGAGCATACCATTTCAAACTGAAACTTGCACACTGAAGTTCTCTTTTCTTAAGGTAGAAGTTTAATTGTCATTGTCAAACCCTGAAAGTAAAGAATTTCAGGCAGGTAAATACTGACATCACTGATAAACAAACTCTACTTAAAAAGCTGAATACTTACTCAAAGTTAATTCACAATGCACCCAGTGCTACTGAAAGATGAGAGCATGTACCGGCTGAAAAGTGTTAATTTGTAGTCTTAGGATTAGCCCTAAGAGCTGGAATATCTTACTCAGTCCCTTAAAAAATATACTCAAGAAGATGCGCCAAAATTGAATGTTGCGCTGTAATTTTTGTTTTTTAAAATCATCATTTTCCTTTTGTGTAATTATTACTTGTAATTAAAGTGTATCATTTTATTATTGTTATATCATTTTCAAATGAATAAAAGTTAAGGATACAAACCAAAGAAAAAAGCTCACTCTTATTTCTATACTGCTTCATCTACCTTAAATTATTAATTTTATTATTATTTGGATAGTAGGGGGGGAGAGAGACATGATATGTATGTTCTAGACCAAAGAGCAAGCTCATTATAAGTAACAATTAAGTAGTTCCCTGGAAAAACCACTTACAAAACAGAGGGTATGGTAGTCCTTAAAAATTCAAGCTTCGAAGTAGTAAGTATTGTGTGTGTTTCTGATGAGTTAAACGGTCGTTCTGTTTATCTGACGAATGGTCTAACCTTCAATAACACACGCAATAATACTACAGAATTTTTAAGGTCGAGTATACTCTCTGTTTTCTGTATAGTTTTTCCAAAGAACTTTTTTACTATGGAATTAGCTGTGGGAAGGGGGGGGGGGAGGAGGAGGAGGCAGTGATAGTGAAACTAAAAAATATGAGGGAGAAACATATGACTCTGTCCAGGTACAAATGAAAAGTGCAGGGGCAAAACAAAAAAGTGTGTTGCTATGCTGCTCTATTTTGCAATCATATCTTTATTTTACAAGGTGCCTTTCAGCATGCCTCAAAAAAAGCTCAATGAGGATTAATTGTAAGTGGAGTTACTCCTAAAATAACACAAAATTGCAGTAAAAAAATTGAAAAACCGTGTACAGTGGATTGATACATTCAAGCGACCAATACTTTTAACATAATTTTTCATTTATTGAGGAAAATTTTATACACAGATCCTCCTTGAGTTTTTTGTGAAGCACACTGGAACCCATTTTTTAAAAACACATAAGTACTTTCCCCATCTAGGTCATGAATCCTACGAGAGGCGAGATTTGGGACAGAACGCCAAAGAACCTTTATGACCCCATAGTTGATGACATGAATATTTCACAGTCTGCAAAATACTGATAGATAGCTTAGATTACGAAGTCAAAGTTAACTGTCTATCTTTATGAAACTATAATGTTTTGACAGTTGATAGGAGGCACAGCAACTATACGTAGCTGCCTCCATCATCTAGATTGATTGAGTATAAAGGGTTTTTGTCAGATTCAGAGTGAAAATATACAAGAAAGAAGTGACTGAAAGCAATATTTGAAGAGAGATTAAACAAAATTTTATATGTTACAAAAAATATATTTTATCATCACACTTATAACAGTTAATCAATGTATGTACACTAAAATAATGATAAACAAAACTTAAGAAGAGGCAGGGAAAATTATTCTTCGGCTTGGTTGCTGTGACAGTTTTCTCATCGTCTCAGAAAGTATTCTAACCGATCGGGTGGACTTACACTACTTACAGTCAGTGTGGGGAGCAGACTAGCCAAGGCTTTTGATTTTACTTGTTTTTACTGGCAATCTGATGCGTTTGATTTTGATCAGAGAGAGCAATCCATTATTGCGAGTGATAATTAATCGACAGTTTCAATTTCAATTCCTGAGAGTGATTGACTATTTGATTACTTTAACGACTTCTGGTGTTTTTCGTCAAGACTGGTTTAAAAAGCAAATGCGGTTCACCGCCATATTTTATTCTCCCAGCTCTGAGGAGTAGTAGTTTACTCGCTTAAATGATTCCAAATAGTTTACTTTCCATTCATTTTTGTCCATTGATCAATCAATGATACTCCAGGGGCTGAAAACAAAACCGAACACTGAAAATATGCAGATCTGAGCGGCTGATTATTTTTGATCACCCCGAGAGAAAAACCATCAGGTAAGAGGGACAGGCAAGCATCCTTAATAAATTGAGACACTTTCTTGGGCTTATAATCACTGAGATAAATCATTATGATCATTGCGAATCTTTGAAGGTAAATTTTTCTTAACCACGTATAACTTTTTATTGGACAACAGAATGATATAGCAGTGATCGGTATAAGTTACTGAAACAAAGAAAAAAGCAAGATTACAATTAAAATTATTTCCAACAGAAAAACAAAATTGAGTTAAAAAAGATAGCAACATGTTGTCCTTTTCCAAGCTGAGGAGAACCAAGCTTTATCACAGGATCAGCTCTGCAGGACCAATCAAATTTTCTGGATGAATAGGATGACTTTATGCAGAAGAGAACATACTCATCTGTTTGAGCAAAATGAAACTAACTGCTATGCTATGGGTTTCCAATGTAGTTGATGACCTTCTGCATAAAGCCATCCGATTAATCTTTCAAAAGAGTGGTTGTGGTAGGAGTGGTGTGGGATCTACTGATGTGATACCAGCCAAGTTTCTACGAAGAAGTTGTCACCAAAGTTAGATGTGTGATGAATCCTACCTGGTTATTTTGCAATACTACACTTTTTGAAACTGTAATCTTCTCCAGAATCGCATTTCCCTTCGGGTAATAACTTTTGCTCAGAACTACCTCCAGAATAACAAAATTTCAAAGTGGTGCAACAAGAAATTTTCTGTCTCTCTCCTTTCTCCGTTAAAACATAAATGTTTGACAAGTAGAGATAAGAGGATAAAACCCCCTCCTCGTATCTATTACACTTATCTTTTTCCAACTTATATGCATTGATGAGGAAAATGAGAGGGACAGAAGAGTCCATGGTTTAGCACTGTTTTTTAATCATGGCAAAATTGAACAGGAGCAGAATTCCATTAGCCAGGAGCAGCGTCCTCCAAGGATAGAAGAGAGACACAATAAATTTTAAGGTTATATTTTCAGGAATATAATACATTTGTTGAGTGAAGCAAACAAATAGGAAAGGAATCAGAAAGGAAAGAAAAATACTACGCCTAAGTACTACACAATCTAGCCATAAGTTCTGTTAATCGCTATTTTGCCGATAGCAGCCAAACGACTAAAAATAAGTATACAACAGTGCATATATTCTGAAACTAGACAAAAAATGCTACAACACCATGTTACTTTTACGTGACGTAAGCACCTGTGCTTCGCGCAATAGGCAGCGATATCTGTCAACGTCGGACTACCGTTGGGCGCGCACTGATAACACTCGACTGCCATAAGTTCTGTTATGCGGTATTTTGCCGATGGCAGCCAAATGACTAAAAATAAGTACATAACACTACGTATATTCTGAAACTAGACAAAAAATGCTACAAAACCAAGCTGCTTTCATGTGACCTATGTGGCTTTCGTCAGCACCTGTGCCTGTGTGTTTATGGCTTTCACGCTCTCCGTGATATTTTCTATCTATCCCTTGGTTTTGTGGGACTTGAGCCCTTTAGATTACAGACTTTGGGTTTTTTTGGAAGAGATGTTATGTCAAAATCGTCATATAGTAATTTTGTAGCCTTGAAATGAAACATCCTGGAAGCCGTATCTGAAATTCTTCTGGAGACGATCAGGAGAGCCATCGATGACCGATGGCTTCCCTGACCGGCTAAGACACTGCATCCAGAAAAAATGTGATCATTTTGAATAAACTGGTTACTCAGCCTATTGTAAGTCTTGGAAACAAATTAAAACTCCTTTTTCTACCTTCCGTAAGTTTTCTTTATTTTTTTCCCAAAAATTTGATGCCCAAAACTTCATTTTCAACCAGGCATAGCTAGTAATTTTGTCGCGCCCAACAGCAACCCGACCTTGACATATATCAGTGCTTATTGCGGGAAGTACAGGGGCTTACGGCACATGAAGGTAGCACGGTTTTGTAGCATTTTTTGTCTAGTTTCAAAATATATATAGTGTTGTATACTTATTTTCAGTCGTTTGGCTGCTATCGGCAAAATAGCGATTAACAGAACTTTTGGCTAGACTGTGTATACTCTAATGGACTCTTAAGAGGGAAATCTGCACTTTTTCAACACTTTCACATGAAGCTTCGAAGAACTGAAAGAGCTGTACTTTTTCTGCGGAGTGAACACCCTGAACTGCTCTACAGGCCAATTTTGTTCATTTCGATGACAAGACAGCGAGAAAAGGTTAGTCTCATCGGTTTAAATGGTGTCATGTGATAGTGTAAATAAAATTTAGGAGCCGTTCGGCAATCAAGTCATTCGTTTCAGACCGAATGACTCCAAATCTTCATTACATCCGGTCAAGTGGCTTTATTTAAACCAATGGGAAATCAGTTTCCAGCCTCTTGTCTGATGTCGTTCAGAAGAGTGGTATCGGCCAGCTGATTCTGACAGTATATTTAGCAAACAATACACTTACTTGTTAACTTTTTGTATCCTTCTTCATGTGGGGGGATTTTATCTGTGAGAGATACTAGTTCACTGATAATATTTGCCGTATGTTCTGCATTTTCAAGATCACCTCCAGACTGCAAAAAATTCAAAAATAATAATTTGTCCTTACAAAGCTAACAGTTTAAGGAGATTTGATTGCAACCTTGAGAACGGATAATTGACGCCATAACCAGAGGAAAGGCCCATGAAATAACAGGTGTGCTTCAGCTAAAAACCTCCATTTGCTCACAGCACAAAATTCTCGGAAAGAGCACACCTATTGTTTTATGGGCCCTTCTCCCGGAGACGGCACCAATTATGACCAGATTGAGTAAATTCAACTGAAATCCATTTTCTGAGATATATGACTCAGTTTCCTAATGTATTTAGTTAGGATATCATTTTGCAAACACTTTCTTGTAATACATACTGCGATTGAGACGATCTCAGTTTTCGATAATTAATAACTGAAATCCAGAAACTAACAGTAAATTGCTCAATACATCCATTTAAAAGCATGGAGAGTGCTGGAACAACATTAAGCGTTCAAATCGCCTCCTGGATCTTGTAAGAAATTTCAAAACATGTGCTTAACTTTTTTTTTGTAGAGCAGCATCAATCATTGTCAGATCCAGCCCTCGCAAACTGGGAGGGGGATTTAGGACTTTTGCCCCCCCCCTCGGGTGACCCCCATTACTTTTTTCTCTCTTTCTTTCCCTTTTCATTCCCTCTTTTTGACTAAAGGGGACTTCGCTCCCCCCTGTATCCACCAATGGTATTTTGGCAAATGTCCTCTTACTTTTCTCACTCGATTAGAAACTATTGAAATGAAAGAGCAAAAAATTCTTACCCCAGTGACAGCTCCATCATTTGTTAGGATCAAATAACCGGTTTGATTGGGAACTCGTTCTGGATTCATTTTTCTTTAGATTTCTAGTTAAAAAACAAAAGAAAAGCATTTAGACTCAGATGGTGATGAAGAATGAAAAATAAGTACAAAGGCTCCTTTTTTTTTTTATTTATATTTATAATTTCAATGTTTCATTTTTCTTTCATTGAGTCTTACAAACTTTTCGCCTTTTTCCAGTCAACTAATCACCAATAATTTTAACCATTCGGTCGAGGACTAGTGCAGTAGCAAAGAAGAGGCAAAAGGCCCGCTGGCTGATTCTGCTCATTTCACAAGATGAGTCAAGACAACTTTGAGTGGTCTCGTCTCTTGTAATGAGTCTTACGATGGAGCACATTCTTATCATATAGACACGAGTCATTTATCTAAATTTTGGAGACCAGGACAATAGCCCTCTAAACCCCCATTCCTCCTAGACATCAAAATTTACCCCAAAAGGGGGTAATTTTTTGCACTTTCAAGGGAATTTGGACAAATTATAAACCTTGGTCCTCACCATGGCTGCATGCCTTCACATCATTGAGCTAGGTGAGAATAGTTCAGCATAGTAAACACAAACATTTTTTCATTCCTGTCAGGAAAACTGGCCGTGACTTTGATTCCGTTTGGTTAGATTACCTACAAAAAGCACTCCATCTTTATGATGTGATCTTTTCGGTCTTGAGTTTGAGGTTGTTTCATAAGAGTTAGTAGACGACATATTGGCTTATTTACTGTGCAGTGAATGAGTTGTGTTTCAGCTCACTGACGACAATGCATAGAGAGGCAATCAAACCTGGGGCGTGGGAAACTGGAAAAGCTGTCTTCTACCATCTTTTGGGAAATGACCTATAGCTTAGATCAATAAATGGCATTCAAATATAAGGCATACATGATGGAAGTATTAAGGTGGAGGCATTGGTACCCGACCTACGTCACAACGCATCTAATATGTATAGCTTGTCCCAGAAAAGATTGGATTGACACTTCTATGGTTTTCATGAAAACATCAGCTACTTACGGCTCCTAACCAATCAGGATGCTCTATCTGAGGATGGAAGCTGATGTTTTCATTCAAAGCTACAGTTGTCAAGTCCAATCATTCTTGGGACAGCCTAAACCCTAGAGTCACGTGACTGGCGAGCGCAGTACCTGCAACACCCGCCAGCGAACACCCCGTTTCCCAGATTCGTTGCGTTGTGATGTAAGTCGGGTACCAATGCATTCGCCTTTAAACTTCCATCATGCAAGGCATCAGAGATCTGGGAACAGTTCTGATGACACGTCAAGAATGCTTCAAACTCCTCGCAAGCATAACCTAATCACAAGCCTAATCACTGCCAATGATTTCACAATTTACACACCTAAAAAGATAAATGACAATAATAGGAGATGAAAAGAGGCAGAAATTCCATGATAATAAGGAAAAAACAATTAAAGCTTTTACCTTCTGGATCCCTTACAGGGACGAGTCGCCGTCAACGATCTTGCCTTCCGAATAATCAACCAATGTCTTCTTTTTAGGGTAGAAATTTAAGGAACAATATTATAATATATTAAAATTACTATTCGACGTTCCACTCAAGTTACAGCGAATACTTTTTTTTTTTACTGAGGACGGACTAGACTGATAATAGCAATAGCTCAAACCTGATGATTATTATTATCAATCATATTGATAAACAAATCTTTTTTTTCTTTTTAGGTTACCAAAGACAAAGATCACTCTTGAAGAAAAGCAGAGCGTCCGGGCGTAGCGCGATCTATCGGAGAAATGACCAAACTGGGCCAACCAGTCCTCATCATTGGCGGGCTGTTTGAATCAAGCCTAACATTATGAGCTGACGCGGAATGATTGTGGATTGCGGAAGCGAATTGAAAGTCGACAAGCTCAGCTCAGTGCTGCGCGATATATCCGTGCCTCGGCCTTAGTACTAACCGACTACGGTAAGGTCTCATGGAGAAATACTGGAAGTACTATTCATCTCGCTTCATGTATAATTTCAAAAGAGACGATGGCCAAGCCTCTTTTTGATGAGCCTTCAATGTCATTCCTCTGACTATTTCTTTCTTCATCTCAGAGTAAACCTGAAATCTATAACCAATCAGAAGTCGTTGAGCCGTTGGCTATATTCTCTCCTTACAGTATTTTCTTCGAGGGGTTCACACCTACATACTGCCACCGCCCATGTGAGCAGATCGAGGGTTGATTTAGATTTCTCTCAAAGACATCATGACAAGGGATTGGGGCATTGCATTTATGAATCCAAAAATTTATCCTTCCCTCTCTTTTCTTATCACAACGCATGATGTAGAAAAGAACAGGTCAGGCGCCATCTAGTGATTTTCACCCCCTTTTCTATTATCTTCTAACTCATGCTTTTGAATGGCCAGAGAGAGAAAAACAGTCGCTTGGACTCGCCAGTGGATTGGGGGACTAGTCCGAATGTAAAACCCTCCCCAAGACAGTTTTGAAAATTAAACCAATAAGACGTACGTAATTTTAAGCAATTCAAAATTAAAGAAATTCATAGTCATACGTCTCCCGACTAAAAACTGCAGAAACTTCCGAGATTTACAGCAATAATATTTTGGGTTTTGTCAATTTCTACAAAATTATTGCACTTTGTTGGATCACTGTAACTGTTAGCAAAGAAACATTAATACCCTTCTTAATACCTTATTATGGCGTTTGGTCAAACGCAAAACGGAAAGTCCCAACAGCACAAAAAAGAGACCAGACACTATAATTATCTTATTTAATTTGAGGAGCTGCTGTTGCTTTTGGTTTTCCATAGGTAGGCTGACTCAGGGTCCAGGCGATTTTATTCAAAATTGAAGCAGGCATCGCTCGACACATCAATATTGTAAATGACTTAAACGCCACTCAAATAATTGCACTGAGCCACAGTAGCAGAGGCACACTTAGGTAGTTCTTCCGGATGCCACAACAGCAGTCAACAACACTTTGATCTTGATATTGAATGGTAAAATTCCCCTCTTCACATCAGGCCTATCTACCCTGCCTTTAATGAACATTAAATTCAACACCAGGCTGATTCAGAGAGATGTTGACCATTGTTTGGTTGAATATCCGAGATTAAAAGGCCTTCGTACACGCTCAAATGGATTTGATTACAGTGCAGAATTGCCAACCTGACATTTCTAAAATTCAAAAATAACTTTGACCAAAACGGGTTTATTGGTTTTTTTTACTATAGATTGGTGAACAGATGACACACCATCCATCGCCAAATAACTCTGCAGTTTGACGCGCCGTCAAATTGCTCAGTTGTTTGACAAACGGAACATCGAACAAACATGCGACAGTTGGCTCACCTGCTGCTTGTGGTGGATTTGGGCTAACTGATGCCATTTTGACGATCCTAGTTTGAGCGTGTAGGAAGGCCTCAAGTGTGCCTCAAATATGTCCAAAAGCAACCTTCCAAAGCTGGATTTTGGATTCCAAATTTGAATTTGGTTTTAAATGTCCCAGATGTGATGGTACAGCTTGAAAATTGGCGATAATGATAAGTACACTTATAGGAAGGTGTCAACAATGAAATGAAATAAAGCAACATTCGAAAATGAGCATCGCCAAAAAAAAAAAAATGACACCGGATGAATTATAAGAAAGTGATCATATTTTTACTTAACGCATTTTATATCAAAATAAAACATTAGAAAGACAGGATTTTTTTTTTTTTATTATATAAATGTTACAATATTATTTTACAAATAATCTTATTCACAACAGTTTAAAATATGTACAATGTTTATAAGAATCAATAGTCTCTCCCAGAATTAGCTATCACTACAATATTTAGTATTTCTTTAACTACTACCTACAAGGGAGAGGAAAATCAAGGAAAATCCTTACGAGCAGGGTACTGAAAAAGTGTACCCCCCTAACTGGTGGCGTAGCGCACAATTTGGCAGCCTTGGATTTTGTCCATTTCAGCCTACGAAAGAGATCAAAATCTTAGGAGCAGAGCACACCCTTGAATTCGACCTAAAGCATGGCTTTGAATGGACAAAATATAACGTTGCCCGATTGCACTCTATGCCACTGCCCTTACCTTACATAAACTACTTTAGATTTGTACGCAGAATTCAAAGTTAACAAGTTTCCCGATGGATTAGAAATGTTCATGAAGTTCCTGATTCTAACCAGCTGTAAAGAGTTAAGGTAAGGGAGAGGTTAAGCTTTTTGAACACCCTGCAATCACTAAATAAAAAGAAGCCCCGCGAACCACAAGTAATGTAAAGAACTCAAAACCTCAGACTCCAAGAGTACACATCATTTCTATGCTTCCTTCAGTGTTAATCGTTGACGATACTGATGACCACGTTAACAAATAAATAATACAAGAAGAGAATATAAATATACACAGATTAAATAATACAAGACTCAAATGTACAAAACAGAGAAGAATGGGTAAGGAGGTAGATACAAAGAGAAAAAAGTCAAAACCCTGAAATAATCAGAAACCAACAAACAAGACTAAACAAAAAATAGAGAAAAACGAACAGTTCTTAAAAATTTGACCGAGAAACTTATCACCATGACAAAAAAAAAAAAAGGAATCAAACGCTCTTCATTCAACAAGCTCATTTAGCGTTAGATGAACCAATTAGAAAAAAATTACAAACACGAACTTTGACAAGAAAAATAACAGGAGTCTTGGTTGTGGAATTTAAACATAGATTAGAAAAAAATAAAGGTTGGCGAAATGAAGGTGTACACATGAAATTGGAAAAGGTTTAAACTATTATCATTGGAAATGAAACGAAACCTAATGTAACTTCCCATCGTCTTTCATCCATTCACTGGATCACTTCTTAAGCGAAACCAAATCCTTCCGAGCATTCATGGATAGCTTTCATTAGATTGGTATGTAATTTGTTGTAAGATTCGTAAACAGGTAGATCAAGTTGATTGAAACTGAAATTAGAGCAAGAGAAACATAAATTAATTTTATTTTCTTTTCCACAAAACAGTGCAGCGTTAACAAAAACATTGGGTTAAGTAGCACTTACAAGGGGAGGCTCAGAAGTCGCCGCCTCCGATTATGGAAATAATTACGCGAAAATGTAGCTAAAATAAAACTATTAGACACGTGTTTCTCACTTTTTGACAATGGGCCTTCCTAAGGCGTCAGGAATTTGTTGAAAATTGTCGAAATTCGCGTAAAAAACCCGAATGAACCACTGGACGGAGTGCGTTTCGTATATCAACGCTCATTTCCTCCATAGCTAGTATGAAGCGGCGTGTCCGAGTGGGCTAGGGTGCAGACTGCCGAGTGGATACTTATTTTTTGCGATGGTTTTTCCACCTTTCTTTGTCCCATTGCTCTTCCTTGAGTCGTCGTAATTTTCGGTGATATAATGCTTCCTTTAAATAATGGATAAAATATACATAAATCACAACTTGAAAGTTGGGAACATGAGAGGAATCTGAATTTCATGAGCATTTAATTTATGAAAGTGGTCGGTTATGCAAAAAGCATATTTACTTTAGAAGAACTCACAATCCTTGTCAGCTTACGACGGACTTTCATCTAGATTGGCACATTCAATCCCCCCAAAAAAATATTAATGCAGCATATTAAAAAATTGAAAAGTGCGAATATTGCTGGCAAATAAAATAGAAATCTTTTGTTCCCCAATTGTTTTATATCCCAAAGAACTGACAAATTTTTCGGCGTTATGGTTTCTTCGTCCATTATTCAACAGAAGTTTATTTTTCATGTTAATTGTAACCAAAAATTAGGGCCAGTCAAATAGGAGCGACGAGATGAAGAAGGGGAAAAAATCATTGCAAAAAATAAGTATCCACTCTAGCATCAAACTCGCACTCTTCTGCACGGCAGTCTGTACCCTAGCCCACGCCACTAGATGCTACATTCGGAGGAAATGAGCGTTGATAAACGAAACGCACTCCGCCCAGTGGTTCACTCGGGTTTTAAAGGCGAATTTTGTCAATTTTCAACAAATTCCTGACACAATAGGAAAGCCCATTGGCAAAAAGAGAGAAACACATGTTTCATAATTTTATTTTAGCTACATTATCGTGTAATTATTTCCAAAATCGAAGACGGCGACTTCTGAGCCGATCTTACAGGAGGTTAAACTGCACTGCTTTCAAATTTAACTTCCTTGCACGGTATTTCTTTGACAGTATTTACTTCATTTTCCTTTCTCTGCATACATATTTATTCAAAGCAATTTGTATTTCAGGGTAACAAATGCAGAAGAATTCAAAAAGTTAACAAACTTAATCATGCTCGAAGTGCTTTTTGACCCCTTTCGCAAAACTAAGGTCTAAAGGGGGTTGGGCTGAAACCAACTGTATCATTAAAAAGCCCAAAATTGTTTTAAAAACCCTCCATATGTAACATAAAATTGAGGACTGATCCGTCAAAAGGGCGGATGTGACAAAAATGAAAATCGGTTTTGAGAATATCCAGTTTAAAGTTTAAAAAGTAATGTGTGACAAAAATCGGTTTTGAGAAAATCGCGTTTGAAGTTTTAAAAGTAAATACTTCAAATAAATTAAATATGATGGTGAAAACCCTCATCTTTCATATTTTGTAAAGTTTCTTTCCTAACTTCATTCCAAAAAAATTACAGCCATTTAAAAAAGTGTAACATCCACCCTGTTTTTTGTAAATGGATGCCTCCTTGGACCACTTCTTCTTCTCCCTAGATGTTTACAATTAAACTCTAAAAAAAAAAAAATGGCAACACTTTCTCTACCCTATGGGTACTGAGAGAGTAGAAAGGACTCTACAGTATCAATTACAGTATCTATTAACCCGTTGACGCACCGCGTACCTTCTAGAGGACATCAAAATGCCAACTAAGAAGAATCTGAAATCAGATTCCCATAAATCATGCCTCAACGGGTTGGTTAACTTCTATCCCTGGATATTGAAGAAAAAAAATAATGATGGTAGCCCTGAAACTTGGCAAAAAAAACTTACCAGGTGTGGGCTGATGGCAAACGATCAGTAGACCGCTCATCTCGATGGATTTGGAATTTCTGGACACCATTCATACCCTCAAGAGCCGCAAATCCTTGCAATGGGACTTTTGAAGTTCCAGTGACAAATTGCAAGAATTTCGCACGTTCAGCTTGGTCAAAGGAGCGCAGAGCTCGCCAGAACCATTGAATCTGCCGAAAAAATAATGAAGCAACAGTTAAAAAAATTGAGGTTTGCTACCCGAACTACATATAATTAATACATTAGACTTTACGGTGGAAAAGAAATGCAAGAATGCAAGCAAGATTAGTAATCCAATAATTTTATTTTAATATTGGAGCAGAACCCAAGGTAGATAAAACAAAGTATGTCCAATGCGCGATATTCACTGCTAGGGTCGTTCCGATCGCTAGCGGGTGATGACGTACAGTGAAAACCGCTTGTCTCGGATTGGCTCGGAGACCGGCCGAAAAATCCGAGATAAGCGGTTTTCCGAGAAAAACGGTTTTTTGCTCCTGATGTCCTAAACCCCGATAATTGCGGTCGATTTTCGTGTTATCTCGCTAAAAGTGTTTCGCCCTCTATTCACGTACATTTTTCGTTATCAGAAACGGCTTATCTAATTACCAAGCTTAAAAGCGGTGCCATTGGGGGGAGGAGACGGCTTCTACCCCCCCCCTCTCAATGAAGGAAAAAAGTCATCGCTGTGCCCCTCTCCCCGAAAATCGGTGAAATGGCGTCGCTGGAATTTTATTGAAACTTAGATTTTGCCAAAGCGGTGTTACACACAAACATCCGCGAAATAAGTGCGAGACACACACGGCTCATTATGATGAAGAGCAGTAACTATTTGTCGGCATGGTTGTTGAATGATCTGAAGATCTGGGACCAAATAAATGTTACGGCTTGGTGCCCCCCCCCCCCAACAAAATACGTTGGACAGTGAGTATGAGTGAGTGTAAATACTTGCGAGGGGTTAAACCCCCCGTAAATTCTCACCAGTCGGCGCGGCAGCCCGTCATGTCAAACTTCAGCATTATTTAGTCCCTGCAATCCGACGCGACCAGTAGGCGCCACCGCAACGCATCGCTATCGCTACGCCACGAATTGCACTGCCTGAGGGTATGCACACGTCTGCCGATGCAGAATGTTGGTCTGAGAATCGCGCTTATCTCGCCGACAGGCAACAACTACCCCACGCACTCCCGCAACCTGTAAGATCTTAATCTCTGATAGACGATCATGGCGATGTGTGAAATGAGCCCTGACGAAACTTTCGTGCGACTTCGCGACAAAGGGGTGGCACTCTTCACCGCGCCGATGAAGCTGATTCATGATAAAAAAACGGGAGGTAAACTGAAGGGAGAAATGAAGGAAAAAGAAAAAAGTTTCCGTAAAAATCCGAGACGTACGGGATTTTTTATGCTTTGGGACCGGAGAAATTTCTGAGATAAGCGGTTTTCCGAGAAACGCAGGATTTTTTTTTTTTTTTTTTTTTTTATTTTTTCTATTGTTCTTGTGGACGAAAAAACGGGACCGGCCGAAAAGTACGAGATAGGCCATTTTCCGGCTAACGCGGTGTCCGAGACAAGCGGTTTTCACTGTATGTTCAAATCCCCAGTTAATCTTAAAAAAGAAAACTGGATACGTAAGCTGGTCAATGCTGGTCAACAAAGTTTGAAAATCCCGCTCCTTGGCGGAAATCAAACTGTACATACCTGGTTCCATCTACCTTGAGCAGAACCAATTTGAGTAACGGGCTCTGACAAGTAGCGATGACTGCTTCTAAACTGCATCAAAATGCAACGGTGAGCGGTTGATTGGCTAAGAGTTTTGACTCGTTGCTAATCAACTGCTCACGATGCGCTTTGATGTAGTTCGGTAGCAGGCACTGCTACTTGTCAGAATCTAATGCTCAAAATGGTTCTGCCTTACACTTTATTTCATTATTTTATTTATAGAAATACACAGGGTTGATGCCTTTAAAGTTTAAAGTACAAATGCCAAAAATTTCTAGGTGACTCAGCAATAAAAAATAAATGATAGGGATAAAAGAACAAAAAAAAAGGAAAAAAAAAAAAAAAAAAAAAAAAAAAAAAAAAAAAAAAAAAACATGTAAAAAAAGAATAACTAAGGGTAAAACTCACTTGAATTGAATTAGGTTGGTATTTGTAATATTCAGTGTTAGCTTTGAGATCATCTATGTCCACGTTGGGTAGGCCGGAAATCAGCAATTCCAATTCTTGTTCGTTGAATATACTGATCAATTTCTTTGGAATTATATCATAAAATCCTTCTAGGAAGGCAGTAAGTCTAGTTAAAGAAAAAAAAAAAAGGAACATCAATAAGCAATAATACAGTGGAAAGAAAATATAAACTATGCACAGTTTGTGCTCAGTATACTTAACTTTTTAATTTTTACACGTTTTTTAACCACTGCATTCATAACATTTTCTATTTTCTTCTTTCAAAACAATTACTTTCCAGAAAAAATCGGTAAATCTGACAGGGGAGGGTTACAGTGGGACCTAGAGCTCAAACCTCCCCCACATTTTACGAGTCTCATTTCAGGCAACAGGTTTATTTTTTGGGGGTTTTTACAGTTTTATTAGCTATCTCAAATCTGTCATTATTTCAGAAAAGAGAATGAAAAAAAAACTATAATTTGATCCCTTCCTATGACCATCAAGTTTGGCCGGAGTTTTTATCTTTAAGGCGCCGTCGGAGATTTTTTATATACATTTGGTACATGTTGCCCTGTGGATTAAACCTCTCCGCACAACATAAAAAGCTTAGCTAGGCTAGGGCTCAACGCCCTGGTGAGGCTCCCTCTATTTCAATTAAATTTTGCAGAAAGGTTCGATTTTGGCTCCTCATGATTGGTCATACTTCACTTTTTGCCGTTGGGCCTTTTTCAGCGCAATGAAACTGCTGTATCCTACGTGTCGAGACTCAGTCAGAATCAAGTGCCAGCTAGTTGACATGGGTGCAAAATTTTCCAAAACACCAGAAGTTTCACAAAATTTCAGATTTTTTCCTTACAGGATTTCAAAAAATTTCCTCACAAGAATTGGGAAAAGTGATAACTTATTTATTTTCTTCGCTTACTTAACACCAAATGTACAAAAAATGACAATATATTTTCAAAATTTTGAGGCCGTTTTCTCAGGCAGATTTCTTCTAATTTCCAAAAATGTCCTCACTTCCACGCAACCCGCGAGTCGCTTGGTCGGGCATTTTATGTACTCCTTCAGAATTCTGAAACCTCTTGCCAGGTAGCTGACATCATGTCAACACCTGGATACCCTGGTGTCAACACTAAGATAAATGGTAGCAAAAAATCGGCTGTTTTGAAGGTTTATCTTAAAAACTTTATTACTGGAGAATGAGAACACTCTGCCTTTGTAAAATACAAAGAACTTAACCAGACAATTTCATAAATCTTTGTCCTGGAAAAGAGGTAAACAATGATTTTTACTCTTTTAAGAGAAGAGTTGCAAGATGGATGCGCTGTTTAGATCTGGACAGAAACAAATAAAACTTACTGTTGACGGATGGCTCCCGTCATTTTCATTTGGCAAACAAGCTGAATGTAATCCATTTTGTTCTCCTCTGAGACAGGTATAAACCTGCCATTTGGAATGAGGTCACGAATTTCGGTTACACCAAATTCTTGAACCTGAAAAATAGAAAATTATATTAGAGCTTAAGTTTTCCACTTCTCCAAGGAAGTTAAAAAGGTTGGCAAATTACAAATTAAGGGACTCGATTAAAAAAAAAAAAAGAGAGCAAAGGGTTGCTTAAAAGACAAAATTTTTTCACTGTCAGGGAGGCCATTACTATCCGGAGAGATTCTTAACTTTCCAAAACAATAGACTCAAAAGTTAGACAAACGATGACGTTTTCCCAAGCATTACTTGCCAGCAATCATAAATTTTGAGTTTCAAAAATTTAAAATACAGAGGTTTTGATTTTCAAAAGATTTCATCTAGGAAAGATGAAAAGCCAGTAGAGGAAGTAAAGAATTAAAAGAATCTTACCTCAGTACTTAATGTGAGCTCATAACCTAAACTAGATACACCGTTCTCCATTAGATACGCTAAACCTTGATAGAATGTATAGTCCTCGCTTTCCATGTCCGTAAATTTGACGGAAATTCCCAGAATATGCTTGTAGAAAGACCTGGTGAAATAGCAGTCCAACAATTTGTTGTCGTAGATTGCTTTAGCTGTGAAAATAAACAAAAATTAAAACATAAGTAAATTATTACTGAGAGACAGAAGGAAATGATATAATGATCAGTTTTGAAGTAAAAATTGTCACCGACTAAACAAAGATACACAGAGATGGTGAATAAAATAGAAATGGAAGTTTGTGAAAATGTGATGCCCTTCTAATGTGTCTGGGGCTAAATAGAGTAGGGAATGAACGGTCCTCCAGTCTGATGGATATTGAGGACGTAAGCGAGTTACATCACAAAGTAAGTCGCCTACGCCCTCAACATTCATCAGCCTCCAGGAGCGTTCCATACTCTATTTAGCCCCAGATATTTATTATTTCCACCACAATAGTCCACTGTTGCGACATCATGCTCGTAATGTTGATATTGAGCCTTAGCCTCCACTCTAACCCCACAACACCCAAAAGTGTAAACACAACAATAATGCCTCCGGCAGACATCATATGAACATATCTCAACATCGAGGCTAATCTTCCAAATTCATTTCATTGGCTGCAGTAAAAAGAGGCGGGGACACCAAATGGTGCTGAAAATTTTGACCCCAACATCTGAGATGCCATAACAAATTACGGCTATAGACCGCCTTCTGTCTACATCATCACAATGCATTTCACAGGCCAAAATATTTTTGATGAACAGTGAGGCTTAGCCGATTCACTCAAACTTCAATTTTATTGCGATTTCATAGCAAGAACACTTGTTTAACCCTTTCCACTCCAGATTTATGAAAAATTACCTGTCATTAAATGACATGCAGTGCAGCCAAAAATGCTGCTTACCTAATTTTTAGTTCCTCTAAGATGTCCATAGAGCGCGCCACCAGCTGGGGAGGTCGGATCACGTCCGACATATGAGCTACGCGTCGCGAAGTTTTATGTCAGACGAGGTCCGACAAACGAGTGGAAAGGGTTAAGTGAATGAGTTAAGGCAAGAACAGATCAATTTGAGAAGACGGGGGGGGGGGGGGGGGGGGGGGGGGGGGGGGGGAAATGGCTGAAAATGTCAGAGCTTCAAATATTCACGCAACTCTTCTTATCAAGGACTCAGACGGCAGAGATCTAGGCGCCATCTGCAATTTGCACAGTTGAATTTCAACTGCCGATCAGAAAAAACAAGATGAGAAAAAGACTTACCAATAACTCTTCCTACAAATTTGAAGTAGTAAAGATGATTAGGATTACAATTCGATGAGGGGTTGATCATGTAAGTAACTCGATCTCCCGGAGAAGTTTTAAATAAGGCATACATTGGATTGAAAATATCCCTAGAGATGATCATATACCATTCTCGAAGCAAACCACCAGCATCTTGACCTTCTTCACCTAAAAAAAAAAATGAAAGATACAAATTGATTGTACGAAAGACTATCCCAGGGTTTCAGAAAATACAAAATTTCAAGAAAATTTACAAAATAATTCTGGTAGTCCCATGACTTTTCCAGATACACTGTAGAACCATCAGTGGTTGCAGTTGTTGAATCTAGCTGCACCAACACTCCGGTTTGTAGTGCTTGCGTTCCACTGCAAACGACCAGCCGGACTTAAAGAGTAGGACTGTAAACCGAGATGATTTTTTGAAAACAGTTCCTCAATTTGAAAAGTAACTAGTTCTAGTTCCAATTTAAGGGCCTAATATATGAATTTACAAAATTTATGAAAGAATTTTAAGAAAAAGAAAAATAATTATCAACGTGATCTCAACGTTGCTTAGAGGAAGTGTAAAGGCCTGAAAACAGTTCCACCTTGGAACAAAATTGGAACCGTTATTAATTTTGGTTCAAGGCTTGCTGATGTAGGTTTCTGTTCTGGTTTTGTTTTTTCCCTTCCCAGTCATTTCAATAACGAATCTGGTTCCCAGGAATCTGCTGGTTCTTTCTGGTTTTGGTTCTGGTTTGGAGCCCTAAAAAACTGACAGACTGCTATACACCTTCAGGTATGAAAGTATTGTTAAATTAATAAGAAGGAGAACGACACAAGTACTAAATTCAGAATAACTTAAATCAAAAACTCACTAGTGCAAATAAATATTTCAACCATAACATTTTTTTCGTGCAAGTGAGTTTTTGATTTAAATTATTCTGATAAAAATTATTGACATCACACACTCTCTGAGCAGATTATTTATTCACATTTCTTTTAAAATGTCAAACTCTCAGTACGATTATTTCATCTACACTTTCATTTTTGATGGAAAAATTAATCCCCCCATCCTTTACCCCTCCCCAGAATACATGAAAACAGAGGAAAATTAAAAAAAAAACTGAATAACGGCAGGATTCGGAAAACTAAACGACTTCAGAACATCTTCTAAAGACAGAACAAAAACCACTCTTTCGACAAAAATTTACCTTCAAAAACAATATAGAATCTGTTCTTCCATTCTTCTGAAGTCCGCCTGAACAATTCACGGAATGAATCTTCAAAAACGTTTGTCCTTTGAACATGGACAGCAACTTCTTCCCGCCTGTGGCCTTCCTCACAACGATCAAGCTCGCTTCGGAAGTATTTCCTTTTAACATCAAAATCTAATATCCGAGTATGATTAATGAGGACTGCAAACGGTCCTTCCAGTAATGGGATTGTTGACTGCCTAAGAATTTGATTCAAAACTGCTCTATGGGTTTCTGAAAAAGCACCAAAAAATAAATGCATTAATTAGATTTTATAAGAATTTAAAATCTCCGACCGAAGCGGCATCAAACTTTGACTAAAAGTAAGATAAAAGCCCTTGATCGAAAGATTGAACTTTTTTCTTCCCTTTTCCTCCCTTGCTTTTTGAATAGATTGGTATTTTCAGCTCTTTGTAGCCTTTCAGATTTAGTGAACTTATTTTGCTATTTTGCAATTTTGCGATTACTCGAACTCGAGCTCGAAAAAATAGGCAAAACTCGGCTCGACCAAAGATTTCAATACTCAAACACCTCTAAATGCAATGGAGCTTGTTTCAGAAGTGAAGGCTATGTCGCCTGGTAATCCTTGGCAAATTTCAGTTCTGGGTTTCTTCAAAAACAAAACAAAACTTTCTCATAAAGTTTTCCATTTTGATATCCAAGCAATGCAAGAAAATAAAAGCCTTAAAACCAATTTAAAATAATTTCACTGCGATCAAAGGGAAACACGGTTCGAAAAGTAACAAAGATTACAAGTCAGCTCCCCCTTCATTTTTAAAACAAGCTTTACAACAGAAAAGTTTACCAAGTACTGTATAGATGCAAACGAATAAAAAAATTACCAGCAAACTTGAGGAATTTTTGTTGACAATTTGGAGGACTACTTGTAGAAGGCATGGATATGTTGGAATCACTGGAAACTTCAGTACTCGATGAGGATGGGGCATCTTCACTCATAACTACTTCATTAGAGGATTCAGTTCTGCTACTAGTTGCGGTTTTTGTTTGGTTGGTGCTTTGCGATTCGGTGGATTCACTACTGTCCGCAGTATGTACAAGGAAAAATGCTTCAATGGCAGGCTGAAAAACAATAACATTGAAGGTTGTAATAATTATAAATACGACATAAACTAGCTTTAAAATCATACTCCGTTGCCAAACTATAGGGTGAAGTGAGAAATTTTGATGACCGAAATTACAAAAATTATGAACTTACAATCCACCCTGTAATACTTTACACCAGAGAAGGTACTATGTGTACATAGTACCTACTCTGGTGTAAAGGTAAAACTGTAAAACTGGTCTATAGTAAAACTTTGAAATAACGTTTTTCAGGGGACCGGCCAAAAAAAACATTATTTCGAAAATCGTTAAAAAATGCGCTTAACGCCGCGAGAAGCAGCTTCCAACAATTTGGAGTCCAGTTAAGCAACCCCCCACATGCGTTCATAGCGTTAGGCGGCATCAAAGGAGTGGTATGCCATCCGGATACGCAGATTTTGGTATTTCGACCGAAGTTTTTGGAAAAGATAAGAAAATCTGAGAAGCAGAGTCAATCGTAGAATATGATACAGTCTCAGCATCCATCAAAGAAAATCTTGCTGCGTTTGCGTTGTGTTGCGCAGCGCAGAGCGCACACCACTTTTGCCGGCAGCTGCGCGCGCCATACTAGTAAGTCACCAGCGGTGAGAGACGGAAGATCGTTGACCGACACGACTGCGCCACCTGGTGGACAGCATAATTATTCGCAGGTCGTAACACCGCGCATATTACAAAAGCATTTGCAAAAAACTATCGGTCAGAAATTTGCTTTTCAGTATACTTGGCTGTTTTCATATTAATTTTTTTTTTTGGTTAGTCAAAATTTCGACATTATTTCGAGAATTTGGTCGATCAAAAAACGTTGGAATTAAATTTTTTTTACATTGATAGCATAGGGAAATGGGCGGGACCGACGGAAATCGGCGTTATTTCAAAGTTTTACTGTATACCAAATTTAGTCTTTAATTCAAGTTGAAGAACAAATTTTTAGGAAAAATGTGATACTATCTTTAAGATATTTTGATGTGCTTCTTAGAACTCAGGTCTCTACGTTCTAATGACATCTATTTTATTTCATTCGTTTTAGACTATAAATGGTCAGCCATGATTTTAATGAACTAGAGACAATATAAAAAGAGTTTAAACCAAAACAAAGCAAAAACATATTTACCTGCAAGATTAAAACAGCGTGATAATCTTGTGTTCTGGCCAATTCAATTAAACAAGCACTTAAGGTGTCCCAGAGGTGATCTAACTGGAGTTGTTCACTCAGAGGTTTCAGCTTTTGAGGAGCTGAAAACATTTATAAGGAAGGAAACAGTTAGTAAAATTCCAACAAAACACAGCTTGCTTTGCTTAGAAGATTGTCCGAACAAAGTTTGAAATTGCAAGTCCAGTTTCAACCAAAAATATGTGTCAAGTCACAAAAAGTCCAGTTTCACCCAAAAATATGAGTTAAGTCACAAAAATGATGGAGAACTTTTTCCTAAATTTCTTTACGTAGATTTCGGGAAGGCTGCTGAGTTAATGGAATCCAGCTCCAACTGGTGAATTTCTTACATTAAAGTTTATAGGTCCCCTCCAAGTCCTTTTAGAACTTGTAACTATTAAAGACCGCCAATGAACTTTACCCAAAAATTTTCAGCTATCATGAAAATTGGGGGAGTTGTCCCAATCGGTCATTAATGATCCTTATAAACAATATTTCCAAAACTGGTAGAATCAAGTACTTACGTGGTGGAGTTGGGGTTTCAGGTTGAGGTGAATTCCCAACAGACATGGCAGTAGGGCTATCAGATGGATTGTTTGACTCTAAATTATTTGGAGATGCACTTGTTCTAGGATTGACCGTGTCACCTTGAGGCGTTTGCGTGTTTTGGTTGGTCGTATTGGTTTCAGCGCTGGCAACATTACAACTTTCGTTGTCACCACTTGTGTTCATAGGTGCATCTTCTGACACTTCTACTCTATCGTTCCTCTCAGTCTCCATTTCTCTCTGATTATTTTCGATGATATTCAGGCCACTGTTGCTAGTTGCTCGATTCCTATTCGTTTCGTTCAGATTATTTACATTATTTTGCTCTTCTCGGCGCGCATTTGATTCTTGATTATTGTCTCGATTGCTTTGAGAGTTAAGGTTGTTGTTAGATTCTGGAAGGAAAAAGGAGAGTTGGTTTAACAGCAGTTCAGTTTCATTGCTTTCTGAAGAATTCGAGTAAAATATATAAAAACTAAGCAATGGGGCAGTTGCAAGGTTCTGAAATGTTGCGTTTTTTATAAAGAAAATGAAAGTACTTGATGAGCTAAGAACAAAGATGCCTTTGGTTTCTAATAAAGTCCCATTTTTCTGGAGATGAGATTTTGGCCCAAAATACATTGTATTAAATGGGGATTCCGCGTAGTGACATCACTACACCCGCGATGTTTTACAATTTCACACGAGTGTATCTCCAAAACCAGGGCACTTGGGAAAAAACCAAAGGCACCATTATTCTTAGGTCATCAAGTACTGTCATTTTCCTTATAAAAAACACAACAATTCAGACCCTTGCAACTGCCTTTTTGTGATGACTGATCTTTGTAATGATGATGTCACCAACCAATATCATTGAGAAAATGCATCATTTTTTGGTGCATTTGGTTCATTAGCACCACCCTCAATCTCTTTTACTCTTGTGTTACAACCGCTTACACAGTCAGGATTCCCAGCAGAGAAGATACCCAACTGGAAATATTACCAGTTTCTTTTTACTAGTTCTCATTCCACAACCAATTCATTTTATTTGATCTTGGATCTTTTTCTCATAAAAAATTAAAATGAAGAGAAAACATCAATTTACTTCTCTTTGAAAATCGATATCCTTGGAGAACATAAAAATTTAAAAAGAATTTGAATTTTAAAGCACAGGTGCACCAGATCGGGGTACTGGAGCAAACAACACCAGAACAAATTTGTTCCTCTTTTGAAATACTTCAGTAAAGACATTAATTTAAAAAATTATACAGTATTAATCGGTTGAAAAAATTAGTTTACTAGGCATTGAGGATAAAATTGAAAGCGGGCTTCAATACCCACTTACCCTTAACAGTGCTGAATTATGAAAAAGTAGTTTCACAAATCTTCAACCTTTACTATTGAATCTAATGACTTTGTCTCCCATAACTTCATATGCTCATCAATTTCTTTCAGATTTCATAAGAATCCATGTTAACAGAGCGTCCTCTATGTGAGCTTACGGAGAGAACGAGTTCAGAGAGTAAACTCCCAGTTGGGAATATTCCCAGAGAGTATAGGCCTGAGAATTTAAAATCGCTGCATGTAACCACAGAGCGCCGTTTTACTGAACAAGGAAACTAGAGAGTGAAGAGTGTTAGTTGCAGGAGAAATAAAAGATATTCTTTCACGTATGAATCAATTAACAAACTTTTGCTTGGGTCGACTAAAGATAGGGAAATAAAACTATAACTTACGTTTTTTAACGCCGACTTCTAATGCTCTTAATTGTAAAATCACCCGTAGAATCCTCAGGAAGAATGTTTGGCTGGATGTTTTGGAAACTAGAGGTGCCATGGAACAGAGCTGGAGATCAACACTAGATTTTAATGGTTTAACGGGCCCATTTATCACAACAATGCTATCTTTAGTAAACCTGTTAAAACAAGGAAAAAAAAGAGATAATTAATATAAATATTTCAAAGCAAATGACAGAGATGAGAATGAAACAAGGGGACACAAAAAACTTCTTAAATCAACCTTGGGAACTTGTAACACTTTGGTCTCTTAGACCTGCCAATTTTTTTTTTAATTTTTTGAAAATTTTGTTGAACTTTTATAAATTATTTTTTCATTTGATCGATTTATTGAAATTTATTAAAATTTTTAGTGTCCTGTGTTTAAAATTTTCCAATGTTATTATAATTTTTTAAAAAGTTTTTTAAATTTCTATAGTTTTTTTTTTTAAATGTTTATTTTTTTTTTAGCACTTTTTGTTTGACACGAAATTACATCGAAGTAGGTCAGGTCAATGGGTTAGAAAGTGAAGCAAATATGGCAAACACTTCTGTGGCTTCAGAAAAATAGGACGACAGAAGCATTATATAGCAGTTCAGTAAGAAATATTGATGGATTTGAGTTTCTTACTTCACAGGTTAACTTATGACCTATTGAAGTGTAACTTCCATACTTTAGAGCGTAATTACTGGTTCAATTTTGTCAAAATCCTGTTACGAGCCTGCAAGATGCATTCAGAGCTGGTTCTTCCATTTCATTTAAATCTTTAAAAAAATTAACTTTTACCCCTTGTATGCAGAAACCCGCATTTCTGACTTCAAATTGCATAAATTCAATGTTTTTACATTAGTTACACAAAAAATGGACGAATTCTGAAATTTAGGAGGAAAAAATTACCTATTGGAAATAATTCCTTTGGACGTAGATGCTTTAGCAAAATCTACACTGGGGTCATCCTGTTCTTCCAATTGCGGCAGAGCTTTACTCAAGGATTTTAATTCTCGGAACAAGGCTTTGATTAAAAGACAGATTTGATCTGCTAATTTTCTTGCACCATCCATCAGCAGCAAAAGAACCTGAGTTGAAAAAAAATCAGATAACAATAGATTATGCGACTCGAGCCTAGTGTTGGGAACAATCTACAAAGGAATACAAGAATATTAATTAAAAAAAAGCCACTGCCTGATGTGATTCCAAATCCACTCAATCCTCGAGCAATCAAAGTAAGTCAACGAGACTGCTGCAATATTTTGCGATGCACTGTACTTTCCCGCGTATAAAGCTCAACACAGATGGCCCGGAAGGAGGGGGGGGTGGTCATACAATGAAGCTGCGATTTTTGGAGTTTGGGGAAATGAAAAGAGAGAAGATCATTGATTATATTTTTTGAGAAAATAATAGGTGACGGTATAAAAGTTGCAAAATTTTCAACATCTAAGCTCTTAACAACTTTATTGGAATCTTCGGTCTTGTGGTAAAGTTCTAGGTTAGATGACGGGGATAGAACAAAATTTTGAAACAAGTGGTCTGAGGTAGCAGCATTCTATCTACTTGCTGGTACTAACATAATAACTATTGTTGTGGCATCTACAAATGCATGTTTTAACTAGGTTATGTTTCTGTTTAAAGCAGCCTGTTCTCGTATCCATCGCCTCCGAAAATTCTAAATGTGCAAATTTCAAGAGATAATAGCTGCAAAGATAGACAACATGTGCCTTCTTCCTCATTATGCACGTTTTAGAGGCGGTGATTAACAGCTAGACTTTGAAAATCGGTTTTCATGGTAAGTTATTGGCACCTCTAGAAAGAGCACACCCAAGATTTTGATAGTCCGAAAGTCAAAAATAGGTACACACTACACGCAGAAAAACTCAATGTTTTAACTGTCAGAAAAACTACTACGGAACCAAGATTTTCCATTGGTATAAATTGAAAATATACACTCGCATAGGGTCATGGAACACCAAGAAATGCAAAATAAAGTTGAGATTTTTTCATCAGAATGAATTTGAATCAGAATTACATGGAAAAGTTGACTCACCGATGATCGAATGTAATTATCATACATTGATATACTGATAAGAAACCGAGTAGCATCTTCTAGACCATGCTCGGAACAACTATTTGAAGTGAGGACTTCGATGACTGTGTTCAACTGCAAATCACTCGGGGTGATTAAATTATCCAATGACTCATGCGACGTACAGTTGACGACAGACGACATTTGAGCAAGCAGGTTCAGTAGTTTATCCATGAGAAGGGAATTCTTCTTCACGACTGGGGATGAAAGTAACTTGAGAACTCTGCCAAACGGCGAAACGTCAAAGCTGTTGCTCGGATGACTCAATGGATGCGCTACAAGAGATCCAAATGAGTGGGCGCGACTCAACGTTTTGCCTTTCTTGGACTGAACTTGATTATCGAGGTGGTTCAGAATATCCCAGAAATTGCTATAATCTACTTTCTGTACACCTAATTTACCGGCTGAATGTCTCGACTTGGACGTCGAAGGCTGCGGAGAATTTAAATACGAAGGCACTACGTCACTTTTGGGGACGAAAAACGGAGCAAACACCGTCACCATGGAAGACAGCAATTCTAAAGTATTCCTGTAATTGAAAAGAAAAATTAAAACACATACTCTGAAGAAGCTTGCCGAATAAAGTTTGTACAGTCAAAATCAAAAGTTTAGTGCAGCTTTAAGTAAAATCAAACTTTATTTGCAAACTTATTTTCTTTTCAAAAACTGTACGTTACTTTCCTGAAATCTGTCAGCCTACTTGGTTTCATTCAGCACTTTTTTTTTCAAATTTAATCTTGATTCTATTTTGCATATTTATAAAACCATTGTTTTACTGTGCAAAGTGTCAAGCAATTTTAAACTTTCCGATTCCCTGATTTTCCAAAATACTTCTTGATTTTCCCATGATGTCAAGAAATCATCTCGCTGTAATAATTTAAATATATTTGAATTGAAGACTCAAACTTCATCAAGTTAGACATTTCAGAGCAAGTTGATACAATAATTTCATTCTCAAAATGTGGATTTCCCCAATAAAACTGGCTTGTAATATAATTTCTCTGATGGAATCAATGTCACTGAAAATTCCAGGTTTTCCCAGAATTCCCTGATGCTACCCTGCTACATTGGTTTCAAATTGGTTGTTTTTCCATTTTTGGTTTCATTACTTGGTCTCTTTTCCCCCAATAGTCATGTTAATATTTCTGCGACAATTCAGCCAGAATTTTTGAAATTCCAGTCTTTTCAAGGAAGGTTGTTCAGGACATTTAAATGGTGATTTTTTCATGATGTTTCTCATGATGTAGCCGTCCAAACATATGTTCGTAATGCTTGTATTTCAAAGCGAACGAATAGACTGCAAATACAAAAAAGGAAAAGATGGAATGGAGAGTCAGGGACAAAAAGAATGTCAAACAACTCCTGTATGTAGGCAACCCGCAATACTCATTCCAATGAATTTAAGCATTGCAGGTGGCCTACCTATACCAAAATCCAAGGAATGAGAGGACAAGAGGGAAACCACACCAAGCGTGCACACAAGGACTAATGTGCTCTCTGAAAACATTTTATTTTATTCCCCCCCTTTTTTTACAGATTACCAGAAAAAAAGAAAAAAAAATTAAAAGTACAAAAGAAGTGGGCTGCCCAGCAGTCTAGATAGAAATTCCCAGAGAACAATATAATTTTTTACCTGAAAGCTAAAGGTGCAGCTATTGGGTGGATAGTAATTATTCTATCACCGCGTCTACCTGTTGTTTTCTGGATGTTAAAAACAACAGTTCTACTTCCTAAAGCGGTTTCTAGACTAAGATTCAACCAACTGCGTGGCTCGACATCCCTGTTACAAGAAAGATAAACAAATAAGTAGTGGTAGTAGTAGTAAAGTCCAGCCGCCCAAACACGTGGTTCGTTATGCTGATACTTCACAGCGAATGACTGGACTATTAATAAATAAATGAACAAGAGGTAAAAAGGGGCGCTGGCAACAGAAAAAATAGTGAAACATCAGGATCTAGCCATCGCTAAACAGAAAATGTGGAGGAGGAAAGTTACTGCATCCGAGTAATCAGCGTCATGATGACATCAGGATTACTTTGAAAGAACACAACCCATATTTTACAGGCCAGTCTGTCGGAGACTGTCTCAATTGTCACTGGACCCCATGTTTCACCATATGCAAGTACATTCCGAGCAAAAGTTTAGAATAAGAGGAAGCTTCAAAGCTTCTTTTCATTCTAAACTTTTGACAGTGATGCGAAACGACTTCGGACCTGCTACTATACGTTTATTGCAGGCCACTCGCCACATTGCAGAAATATTCAATGCAGCATTTAGATGTTTTGCTGAATATTGAGAGAAACATAGAATTAAAATGCAATCAAGAAAATGTAAATGATTCACAATCATTGCAATAAGGAGCGGAGCAGCTACGAACGAAAAAGCAAAAAAATAACAACTAATGCAAAGATTGAGCATGTCACTTGTGAGGTGCCAGTCGAGTACCATATTAGTTGACCGCCGATGCTGATGCAAGAGGGTCAAAAAGCTTGATACGTTGCACTTTTTAAAGATCGCAGAATTAGGCAAAACTTTGACAATTTGTTTGCCTTCCCTTTCCCCAAAAATTATTCTCGGTCCTCAAATTGACAAACCTAAGCTACATTTTCGAGCAGATTTCATTGAAATTGGAAGCGGACACATTGTAACCTTCCCTCAGGAGTAGTGATGGGTCGAATCCAAAATTTTACCGAATCCGAATCCTAGATTATAACACCCGAATCTTCGAATCCGAATCCTGAACCATCGCAAATCTTCCTCATTTGCAGTATTTTCAAAAAAAAATTTTAGAACCCCTACTATTTACTTTTCTACCTATGTAAAATCATCAAAAAGCATACATTTTTTTAAGTCTGGACTCAGGTTCCGTGTTAAGTATATCACCAAAAAGTGATTGTAAAGACAGTTTTGATCTGGTAACTCATTGACTCATTCATTTACCATCATATCTCATGTGCAGTTGGTTCATTTGAGTCAACATTTTTGGGAGGGGTAGGACAGTAGGTGTCATCTAGAGAACCATTTCTAGGGAGCAGTAATTTGCAAATTTCAAGCGGAATGGACAGAAATTGAAAAACCGTTGAACGAAGCCATTTTCTTGGAGGGTTGGATATATCGATCGCGTGTCTCGGCAGTAAGTAATCTCAGAGCATTGGAATTTTGATAGTCTGTTTTTCGGTTGGATGCACTGCCGGAATACACCCGCGGGTCATATTGCCATACGCGAAGGGTACGCACGCGGGTAATCTTGCCTTACGCGGAGGATACGCGCGCATTCGTATTTACACACCTTTTTGAAATCTCGATTGGATTCGGGATTCGGATTCGAAGTCGTGATTTCAGCGGACCGAATCCGAATCTTCAAGAGGATTCGGTCGAATCCCAGCTCCGTCACTACTCAGGAGAAAGAAAAGAGCTCCTATTTCTAAAAACGGGGTTTCATCAAAATTACCTGATTTGAGAGTTATCTTTCACAGCTCTTGTGACACTCCTTGTTTGATGCATGGATACTGCTTCATTACACTTGTCTGTTATTGATAACAATGCCTACAAACAAACAAAACAGAGGATTTGAATGATTTTGACGACTTGAAAAATATTATGATTCATAACAGTATTGTTACTTATTACTTCTGTTTTTCATGAATACAATGGCAATTTAAAAAATTTCCATTTCTAAGGCTTCCACTGCAGGGCAATATTTATTCCTTTCCAGGTTCCAGAAAAAAAAAACTTCCGATCATTATGATGAGGAGCCAAAATGTTTGGATCAAGACCTTTCTAGTTTTATTTAACTTGAGTGAACTTTGTGAGTTTCTTAAGCATATTCATACAAAGAAGGGGGAAGTTACACAGTTATTTTAATGTTAATGGGGCTTTACTTTTATTTATTTCCGCACATCGGAATCTACTTGCAAAGAAAATTTATTAATTCCTGATCCGAGAGCCACTTTGTTTTCATTAACTGTACTTACAGGGAGAAAATGCGAAGAAAAAAAATTTCTCTGACTTACCCTAAATACCCAGTCTAAAGTTGGTGCATGACAACATACATTCCGTATTACCCTATGTAATCGAGCTGTGTTTAGTCTCATTACATCATCATGGAAGAGAAGAACTAGTAAACAAGCAACAGCTTCATTATCTAGGATTTGCCTGGTAACAAACCTAAACAAACAAAGGGGTAAAATTGAAGAGCCAAGTAGAAATTTTGAATCATTGTTGAATCAAGTTGACCGACGGAACACTGAAATATTTTCGTTTTAGTCATCTACCAAAGAAAGATGGAGACAAATAGATGTAAAAATGCCAAAACAGGGTGTGCCCGGCGCATTGGCTCATTCGTCTTGACTCTTATGAAACTATTACAAGATTTTCGTAATCAAACTGTGTAGGCAATGAGTGAGAAATTGTAAAATACCACCATGCTAATATAGAAGTTAGCTTCTAATAAGCTCTTTGATAAAAAAAAAAAAAAATAAAAAAAAAAAAAAAAAAAAAAAACTCACTCAGAACAAGATGAGCTTTTTGACAAAAAACTAACTCAAAACAAAGTATTTCTCATTTCTTTTCTTTGGAGCAATGGTCTCCATGATCATAGATACAAATTCAGGTAGGGCGGAGAACAATTTTTGGAGGAGGTTTATAGATACGTTTCTTTTCTTTGGAACAATGGTCTCCATGATCATAGATACAAATTCAGGTAGATCAGAGAACAATTTTTGGAGGAGGTTTGTAGATAATTTCTGAATGGACAGTTGTTTGTATTCCGAAAAGAGCAGTAATCATCTTCTGCGCGGTTGGTTTCACACCAGCAGCCATAAACTCATAAAACAATGCACCCTTAATTTCAATTATATCTGAAACATCTCCTACAGTCCTGCCTCCAGATTCTAGAACCTTATTCAAGAGAGAAATCAATACAAAGAAAGAGGCGCAGTAGAAACTTACGTCACAGGATGAACACTAGTTGAAGATGTGTTATTTGTGGTGCGTTGTTGATTATTTTGCTGCGTACCATCTGAGCGTAAAGAATAAAGGCTATCTTCAAACCCATGTCTTTCCGTCCATTCTCTCCTGAGCCCTCTCGCTTCTCGTTGTAATTCCGGGGGTAGGGCAGTAATTTGAGACTCGTGCATATCAGACAGGATCTGAAGAGAGAATCAATGAAAGATCTTAGAAAGAAAAAAAACCCCTAGGCCTTGCAAAATTTAGCTCATTAAGTAGAATTTTCCAGATTTTTATGGAAAATTTGACACAGGCCAAACTTCCTACAGAGGAACTGTCATTGGGTGGAATTTTAGTCGTGGCAACAATGCAATTACACAAAACAAGCATTCACTGTATGAATAATTGACCTGTGCCTATAAGCACCGAAAATTCTTCCATCTTACTTTTTGATAAAATGATTAGTAAGTTGCCCAATCCACTATATGACAGAAATTTTTTGGAGAATTATTTCAGATAACTGATATTTTGATTTAATAACACGTTTGCCTGTTAAAGACAGGTAAGCAAGGAAACACAGGAAAAGTCCACACAGTAGAGCTCATTCCAGATGAGTCGGCAGACCCCGCCTAATCTTGGGAACTTTTCCAACATTATTTCTCATGTTGCATGATTAAAACTAATGAAAATGAATTTGAGCTTTGGATTTCCAATAAAGAAATTTAAAGCCAAAAAAAGTACTACGCAAGCTACATTATGATAGGAAGGAACAGAAATTGGCAGTTCGCCAAAAATGATCTGTGAGTTCTGCCTACACTTCTGAAACAAACTCTGAGAGAGCTTTGTAGTTTGTAGTGTATGAACAAGCAGTCAAATTTTGATGGTGTCTTAACACACTTAATCGATCTAAATAAAATATTAATGGTTTCCCAGTTTTCTCAGACTGTTGCAACTCTACTAGAGATCCATTTTTGGTTAAGTCCAGAGAGCATTAAGTTTGATGAAAACAAGATTCAATACAAAAGATGTGATGAAAGACTTACAGCAGTTCTCAAGGAGTGAGGAAGATTTTCGAAGAAATCAGCAGGATCGACAGGATCATTGGGATCAGCCGTAGCTGCTGCTTGTCTTTGGTTCTCGAGCCTTTGCTGAATCAAAACTTCTTCCTGAATAGAAGGCGGTAAAGCTGCCAAAAAGTCAGCATTCACTTGCATGTTGGCTCCGCTCCCTTGACCAGCAGCGTTGAGCGATTCTCGTAATCTTTCCAGCCTAGGGGAAAAATGTGACAAGAAGTTCAATTTAGACTAATAAACAAGAGAGAAGCAATTGATACATTTACATCATTCATAATGCGGGGAAAATTAGGAAGAACACTGCCGTTTTGATGGCAGAATCACAATTTTTTTTTTTTTTTTTTTTTAAATAAGACGAAAGTGAAGTTCTCAAAATGGGACTGAAAAAAGGATCAAAATATCATTTTTACGGTTAAAAATTGCTTCAGCATTCCGCAGTGGCTGAAGCACTACATTAAAACTTGCCTAAGTCTATGACATAACTATCCTGACATGGAAATAACTCTTCTCTCGGAGAAAAGCGTACCATGGAAACATGTTGGGGCAGTTTTGGTTGAGAGACACAATAATAAAAAAGACAAAGATTGCTTGGATTTCTATTGAAAGCCCTACTCTCAGCAAGGATCACTTTTAAACAATCTACTGCAAAATGAGCAAAAGAAGACAACATATGGACAGGAAAAAAACAATACCTTAGATGCTCCGTGATAACTTCTGTTCGCATTTCTTCCGGCAAAGCTTCTAAGAAGGAAGGGTCCACACCATCTGGAATCTGCATTGCAGACGGGTTTGCATTGGCTGGAGACTCGGCCGTGGTGGTTTCTGCAGCAGCGGGAGGTGGATTCGATTCTGTTTGGGGTGGTGCAGAGGCAGGAGTGGCAGTCGATGCCGTGCTTGATGTGACTGGGGTGGTTAAAGCACTGATCGTGTTGGTGACTGGGGTGGAGGTTTCAAAAGTAGTTGCCGTCGCAACAGTTGAAGTGGTGGTTGGAGGGGGCACTTATCGCAGTTGTAGCAGGTGAGCTGGTTGTATTGGGGGAAGCATTTGATTCCGCACTGAGAAAAGACAAACAAAAGTTGTGTTAGTTACAATTAGGAGCTAACCATGTTCATTAGAACAGTTTTAAACAGTCTGAAATATTTTTTGACTTCATCTCCATGACCGTTTCCTTTTTTTCCTTTGGTCTCTTTCTCATACAGTGTTAAAGCAAAGGGAGAGTATCAATTTGCTTGTCTTCAAAAACTGATGTTCTTGAAGGAAACCTAAATTTTTAAAGAATTTGGATTATAGAGCGCGGGTGCACAGGATTGGGGGACGGGAGTAAACAACACACAACTAAAGCGCGTGCTACGCCCAAATGAACATGTTAGCTCCAGTGTGGATACCCTTACAACACGACACTACTTATATTGCACGGTACATCTTCGTGCTTTTGTCCAGTTGTAGAAAATATAAGTAATGGTTTGTTTCCTAGAAAAAGAGGAAGTTTCTTTAGTGAGTGCTATTCAAAAATTGTTGGCATTTTTCTCTCTGTCATTGATTCACCAATAAAAGGTCACTTTGTTAAAAGTGATATTCATTGTTCTGAATTATTACAGGGAGAAAAAAAAAATTTAAATAACATATGCAGAGATAGCAATTGACCATTAACTACCCATCGCTTCAATGTAAGTCCCAAATCAATGCATAAAACCCCATAAATCCCTTGTAAAATGCTCAAATGTTTGCGTTTATCTCTGAATGATCGCTGAGCTCGCCTTTGGTGTGGCCGCTTGCATTGAAATACATCATGGCAATTATTTAAGTAGCGTTCGCTTTGGTTTGGCATGAGTTTAAATCTGTTCCTCTTCCCTAACTTTTCAATATTGCCATTAAATTCAAAACTTCTGCAGTAAATAAGCAGTTAATAACATTATTTTACTGAATTTTCAGGGAAAAAATTGAAAACGGGCTTTAATACCCACCAAAGAAATTAAATTACTGATGGAGAATATTCCCAGGGAATAGACTTTCAAGAATCGGTACAAATTGTGATTTATGAATAAAAATATATCATGAAAGATACCGTATATTCCCGCAGATAAGCCGCACCTAAAAACCACTTTTCGACCTCTCAAAATCGGGGTGCGGCTTATGCGCGGGACATCCCATATCCAAGACCATTAATCGCTGATTTTGACGCGTTTTACGCAGGTGAACGTATATGACCGCTTCTAACACGCATGCCAGGCGGAAAGAACCAATATTACTGTCATTTAACTTCGTTTTTCGCGAAGTAGTTTACGAATCTACAAGTCGTAAAATTCCAGAGACGAAAGGTGCATGATCGGTATCTGTAAACAATAACATAACCTAGAAACCTGGGCCTGGGATGGCACGCGTCTTTTTGGCGCCACGCGTGAGCCGGCACGCGCCGTAGACTGGAGGGAGAGAGCGCCACCTCAGACCGATCACTTGTTTGATCATATTGCGTAACACCTTGTAACCACTTGTCAAGCTGTCAACATGATGCATCGATGCACGCTGCACCTGCACGGAGGGCGATCCTTTGATCTGATTTCATGGCTCACTTATTTGCTCTCTCTGCTGATTATCGAGACTTTTTCTCTCTTCTATGGGAAAAAACTCTTATTTTCTACTTGTTTCTTTTCTTTCTTCCTTACTTTCACCTGTTTCTTTCGTGAAAAAATGCGGCTTATACGTGAGTTTTTTTTTTTTTTTTTTTTTTGCCCTCTCAAAATATGGGGTGCGGCTTATACACGTGTGCGGCTTATCTGCGGGAATATACGGTAGTTACCTCGGATCCAAAAGGTCTTGGGTCAAGCGGTTCATATTTCGCAAGGCTTCCACTTGTCGACACATCCAGTTGGACAGCGTAGCAGAGTCCGTTATGTCTGGAGCATCCGTATGTTGCCAGCTTGCGAGCAAGGTTTGATACGTCAGAGCAAAGCGCTGAGCAGAGTAATCGCGATATGGAGGTGGGGAACCCTGAGGAGTTCTTGGCGGAGGGACAGCAACAGCGGACGATGTAGTAACTACTGGTACAGAGGGCACCATAAAAGCTGGGTTAGGCGCCACAGGAGCTGGGGTAGGTGGCTCCCTCACCATTAAAGCTACGTTAGGCGCCACAGGTGCTGGGGTAGGTGGCTCCCTATCAGGTGTTATTATCGGAAGTGCAGGAGGAGCTGGTGTCGTTACTGGTGGTATGACTGGTGTTGCAGGAGTTACAGGTGTCACTGGTGCTACTGGTACCACTGGTGCTACTGGTGCAATTGGTGTCACTGGTATAGCAGCAGGAGCAGGTGTTTCAGTGGGCGCTGGGCCTTCATAAACAACAGAAAATCATTTAGTACTCAACGTAATAGAGAGGAGCAATAAAACAGCTTCTTTGAAAAATACACAAGCACCAACAGTGCCACTATTTTAAGGCTTTGACTCATCTACTGACACACTACTTGCCTACTTTCATAAAAATTGTTAGACATACATTTCCATGCAGTCACCCAACTATACAGGGTGTCATTTAAAAAAGGAGCCAGGCTTAATATCTCGAAAACGGCTCCGAATTTCGAAAAACGCTGAAACACGTGTTCAATTATTTCGAGGGGGACATCTTTTGAGGGGCGCTCCAGGGGGGGTCAGGTCCCATATTTCAAATGGGGACCCCCATTTTTTATTTGATAATCGGAAAGAGGGTAAAATTCTAAGACATTTGACATTCGATATCTCGAATATGAAAAACGATATGGACCTCCGGTTTGCGCCAAAATGCTCAATTTGTTACGCCTTTTCGATTGATGTATCACTCGATAGGGGTCGTCTCTCAGAATTTTTCTGATAGCCCCCCGTGGGGGCCAAAATCGTTAAAAATGTTTGGGGGCTTTAAAACCAAATTTTGACTAAATTTCTGTTAAAATTGAATTTTTTTCTGAAAAGTGCTTGCTCTGTAGAGCAATTTAGACCCAAAGTTTTTGAAATTTGAACTATTTAAAGGAAAGTTACGAATTTTTGAAGATGGGTCCATATCAAACTTTGACCTTCGATATATCGAACACGAAAAACGATATCGACTTTCGGTTTGCACCAAAAGTCTTAAAATTTTACCCTCTTTCCGATTATCAAATAAAAAATGGGGGTCCCCATTTGAAATAGGGGACTTGACCCCCCCTGGGTCCCCCAGCGGGGGGCCCCAAAATTGGGGACCCCCTCAAAAGATGTCCCCCTCGAAATAATCGATCACGTGTTTCAGCGTTTTTCGAAATTGGAGCCGTTTTCGAGATATTAAGCCTGGCTCCTTTTTAATTGACACCCTGTAGATGATTTTACTAAGCTAGCCACGACGGGCAGGGAAATATTGTGTGGGAAATAAAATAAAATTCCAATCTACTGGATTTCTGAAGCTCTAAAGAAAATAAACAAAACAGAATGTGTTTTGAAAAAAAGTCGAAAAGACGGATGTTCGGGGGTTTTACTTTAATCAGTACACGACTCACAAAAACATCCATTGAACTAAAATTGCAGCGCTGAACGCTGAACAATCAGTTGCTCCAGTCAGTGTCATTTAAGTTCAACTGTGCACATTGGCATTGAAAAAAATCAGCGGAAATGCCTAAACGGGCTTTTTAAATCAAAACTAAGTCCTTCCCAGAGCAATTTCCTTTTGCAGCCTCTCACTGGTGTTTGCCTCCTTTCAGATTGATTAGATGCTCTTCCTTGTCTCTTGCTACCAAAACTCTGACAACCTCTTTCAATCTGTCCTCTCTTTTGTTTCATTCTCTCCCTTTAACAACCACCACGTTGCATACTCCAAATCTTCGACACTGTCGCGTGTAGAGCTTAACTGATCTGAATCTTTTGGGATCATAATGGAGTAAGTCACAAGAAAAGTTTGCAACTTTGCAGGAAAACTCCTTGATTAATGTCCATTTTTTTATAGACCAAAAAAATGGTTTAGTATACATTTTTTTATGGACCAAAAAAATGGTTTAGTACAGATCATAAAATCTAATATAAATCCATGTTTCCCAGTGAGGAAGTCATGGCCAAACGTACAAATAGCATCACTCTCAGCACACATTCTTCATAATTTATTTTATTTCAACACTGCATTGCTATTACACAAGGAGGATATGTGTAAGGTATCGATTTTATTAGAGCTTTGCATGTTGCTTCAAAACCATGGCAAATTTTAATCGCAAAGAAAGTGGGGCGCTTTTGCACACCTGTACTATTCACATGACTTTTTAGAATTAAAGGAGGACTCAGGAGTTACGAATGAAAGTTAAAAAATATTTACCTCCTTTGGCTTTCTTAGAAGTTCGCTTTGATGTGGATGTCTTTTGTTCATCTTCAGCTTTTTTGGTCTTTTCTTTTTTGGCCTGGACCTCTACTTCGCGCTGACTTTCAAAGAATGGCAGCAGATCATAAGCAATACCTGAAACAAAATGGTAATCATTTTATAAATTATTCCTCCTTCTGGACAAAGAAATGTTTCCACTTATACATGAGGCAATACTTGAGACGCTGTTACAAAGATCAAGGCTTAACCCTTACCACTCATGTGTCCGACCAGGTCCGACATTTGCATTTACCCATTCCACTCATATGTCGGACATGGTCTGACATGAAAATTCACTTCTCCCAAGCTCATTTGTCAGACTCCATCCGACTTCTCCGACAAGTGCAAACATCTGAGGAACTAACCTAGCGTGTCATATGTTCTTCTTCTGACAGTACCTATTCTAACCTTTTCAAATTTTTTAATAAGTGGTAAGGGTTAAGAAGATGAAGAAAAATGTCAGCAACAGAAAAACAAAAAGGATTGAACAGTAGAATTCTGAAACTTGACTGATAGAAATGACACCAACTTGATGCCCTAATTGCGACTGTAATTGAGATTTAGAATAAGAAATAGAAAAGGTCAAGGGGAGAGCGACCAATGTCACAAAAATCGAAATTAAAAGTTTCGCAGTCAACTGGAGTTTGTTTCAGAAAAGTACAGACCCTGACCGTCAATCTTTGGAATTTTTTGCAACGTTATTCCTCAGAGTGCTTGATGAAAAATAAAGTGAATAAAAATGAATTTGGGCTTCTGGATTGCATTACTAAACATTATAAAACCAAAAAGTGGCAGTCTTAGGCAAGTTTTATTTGATTTGAGGGAATATACATTGAAGATTTGCCAAAGATTATCAATGAGTTTCGTCTACACTTCTGAAACAAACTCTAACAGGATACAGAAGAACGAACTGAATTGTGATTTTTATTAATATCAATTAAAGATTCCAAGGTAATGAAGATAAACACTGAGTTTTAAAGAGCGGTCTTTTTTTAGTCCACAACAATTGTGCGAACAAAGACTGTGAATGTAGTGGGTTCCGCCTAAAAAATCACGAGGTTTCACAGTGTCGATTGCACACTGCGCACGACATACTTTCCGTCCACGATGGTTCGCGTGCTCAAAACCAAGTGGAAGATTGTGATCCACAATTGCTTGCAGCAGTGCTACCAGCCTGGGAAAAGGGAGATCCCGTAGTGTTTTTGCCTGATAAGCTCCGCCCATTCACAGTCTTTCACAAAAAAAATAAACGGCAGCGGTCCACACCGGGCGATTGTGGACATAAAAAAAGACAGCCAAGTAAATATCATTTTTTTCAGTCTAATTTTCTCCTTCCCTGTAGCTTAAAAACTAAAATAAATTTTTACTGATTACAATTACTCTTCACCAGGGCTTGTCATATCTTTTGATTAGTGTTTCCAAGTTTCCAACCTGTACAGTTTTTTTGGGAAAAGAATGATAATCAATGAATCAGTTTTTTTTAAATGCCCACAATGATTACACAGACGCATACTGCTTGGACTTGTTTGTTGACTACGCCTACAAAGTCATATGTGACCAGTGAAAATCATTCGAGAAATCTGAGTGCCGATTGCGCACAGCGCATCACTCATCCTCTCTGTCCACGATAGTTCGCTGGCTCCGAATCATATGGATGATTATGATCCACGACTGCTTGCGTCAGCACTACCAGCCTAGGAAAAGGGGAATCCCACAGGGTTCTTTCTCGAAAAGCTCCCCCAAACAAGAGTCGTCCACAAAATAAAAAAAACCGGCAACCGCGGACCGCAGCAGTTCACAGTGAGCGATTGTGAGCATAAATAAAGATGGCTAATAAAACGTAATTTCCACTCACTCATTGCCAAGTACGGTAAAGTATCTGCATCAAGTAGTCTTGATTCCTCCGTCCAGTAATGCATCGCAGTAGGGATATTACTTAGCGTAGCAGCTAGACTTGGGCCTAATAGATAACCAGACTGATCCTAAGAATAAATTAAACAACAAAACAAGTTTAAATTCAAGTTATGAAAAGATACAACGGAAGAAGGATAAAAAAAAGAGAGAAGATAACAACAGATTACAACAATCTCAAAGTAGAAAGACCAAAACTACTTCCATGACAAATTTTGTTTTTTTTTTTTCCACTCCATTTTTTTCAGACAGCAACCAATCGATAGATGTTTCCTCTTTATTCACTACTCATATTTGACTTGACACTGTTGTTTGCATTCAATGTAACTATTAGATATTGTTTTGTTGCAATTCTCAAAAAAAAAAAGTTGCTCACCCGATTGTAATAAGTCAACAATAAATGGCATGCAGTTATTTGTATACATTGTCTTTCTTGAGAAAGTATCATATTAATTTGAAATGAACCAAAATAAAAATAATTGTAACCTGAAGCCTGAATGAGAACATTTAAAGACAGAGGAAAGTAAAGGGTACTTACAACAAAATTAATCTGCTCTTCTTCGGAATTGGTGATTAATCCAATTCCGTTATCCATGACTACAACTCTGGTTGAGGCAACTTCGTTGCTCACACCATTGTTGGATGAGCCAATAGTTGCACGACTGCGCAGACTGGAAGAATAAAAAACAAATTGATAGCATCAGTAAACAGCGTCAGAAAACAATAAAGTAACTAGCGAACTTGAAGTGTTTGAAATGCAATTTGAAAATTCACAATTTATTTAGTGGCTACTCACAACAAAGTGAAAATGGCACGAAAGCTGCAAATTTTTGAGAAACAGAGAAAACAACTAATTGAAATTGAACACGCTTTGCTTTAATGTAATTTGTGAAAATTGTTGATTCATTGGGTTATTCAATATCCATTATAGCTTCATTCTTAGAAACCCTAATTTCTCTCTAGTGAGACAAAATTTATGGCATGAATCAGAAAGCTTGGAGGCTTGAAAAATCCTACATCTCTTCCAAGACTCACAAAACACCTTCAGTTTTAAAAAGCTTGTTCTGTTCAAAGACTAATGTAAGCTTTTGATTTTTAAAAGACTATGCCACATTCCACAAGCCATATTTGCTGGATGAAATCAATTTTTCAACACCTTGATTTTTAAAAATTTTGTCACAAAAAAACAAAAAAAATTCCAGCAAATCCGAGAATAGAAAATGAAAACAAAGAGCATACAGACGCATCATTTCTACGGCTCTTCCAAGCTTTAGCAAACGAAATTCCCTCACTTTTTAGAAATAAAAACTTAGAATTATAGCTGCTATTTTAGAAAAACAAGTTATGAAACATCATCCGTTTTAGAAGATTGTTAAATGATGTTAAAAACTTGTTAAAAGGCATGAAACAAAAATCCAGCCACGCTAACCTATTTGCGTGTCATTTAATTACAAGAAAGTTGCTTAGCAACTGAGCTTATGTGCCATTTCTACACAAGTAGCAATCCCAGCAGCGAAACTGCGGAAGTTAAGTGAAGCTAGTGACGCTATCTATAAGAAAATGTTGCAAGCTCTTGAATATCCTTGTTTAGCAGCCGTTTTATTGCTGAGTTACAGGCAGACCGGTATTAAATATTATGATGTACGGTTCCTGTCAAAACACGCCAACAGGTTAACTCCTGTTGAAAACAAAAATTCTTAACGCTAAGTTCTTTCAAAATAGCGTCAATACACACTCATTGGCGACACTGTTTCGACAAGAGCACTGAATGAACCAAAGGAAATCAGGCAGAGAATAGAGCAGAAATTAAACAGAAGGGCCGAATGAAAAAATGAGGACCGTTTAAGAAAAAAGGACTGACAGAAAATGACAGGACAGCAGAATAACGGAGGGAGAACTTGGAAGACAATTAACAGAAAATGAGAGGACAGAGAGACAAAGGTGGTCTGCCTTACAAGTGCAAACAGACAGGAAAGAGACAGAAGACATGACAATTTTATAGAAGAATGTGCTTTAGAACAATGAGAAGGAAAAATGAAACAGGAGCAAAGTGACAGAGGACAAAGAATTATGAAAGATGGCAGCGGATTAGGCAACACAACAGAAAAAATGATCAGAGTTGCGAAGTACATAAAGCAAAATTTCTCTAGATTTTCACTTCAATCAATGAGAAATCGACGGATATCACCCAAAACAACAAAATTATGGTGCATAAAGCATCTTGAATAATCATCATACTTTGTAAAGCCGGGCCAAGTTTGAATCTGCAAATCGTTCCCAGCATCAACAGATCGCAATGCTCCACCACCAAGAATTGAATTCCTTAAACTGCTGCTGGGAAAAAACAAAAACCATGCCAGAAGAAACAAAATAGAATCTAGTTTGACACAAAATCACAAACAAATTGTTTTTTGGGTTCTGTTAAGAACCAGAATAAAATACACATGAATTTTTGGTTAGCGATTCAGGGCATTCTCAGTTTAATTTTTGGAACAGTAAAAACAGCAATAAATATGGAGCAAGAGAATAGGAGATGAATTAAAATAATGATTTAAAAAAAAGGACCAATAACTGTTTTAAACATTTAGAAAAACAGAAAAATTCAACAGAAAGTATGGCGGTCAGCAAAAACTTGCTTCCACGAATATCACGGATGAAACAGGAGAGGAGATGCAGGGATGGATGAGGAAAAAAAAAAAGCAAAAGGCTCAGTTTCACAATCTTTGCTTAGTGGGATTTGAGTCTAACCACAGGTAGAGAAGTAAATGGTGATGTAAAATCACAAAAATTCTTCTGATTCTTCTTCTCCATGATAAACCGGAAATCGTACAAAGAATGAAAAATAGATTTTCATGCCTCTAACCTTCTTTCAGCTGAACACACATAATTTGGTTAGCCTAAAGGATTTCCGAGCAGACTATCTCATTAAGTCAGAAACTTCTCAACCTTTAACTGAAAAATTTACCAAGGCATAACTCGAACAGAGATGAGGAATAAGAGGCAATATTGTTCTGTCACAGAAACATACTTAAACGCTATACTGGATGGAATTTTAAAGAAAATCAGAGCTTCTGTATTCTCGAGAGAACACTTTATACGTCATTATTGGAACATAGGATTTTCATTCTTTAATTTCCAATGATTACTGACTTAAAGGGGTAAGATTACTGTTGACCGATTTAAAATGGTTGAGTCTAACTGGTGATTTGTTTCAAACAGGATTGTAAAACTCGTCTAAAGCTTTTTAACTTCTTGGATTACAAAGAAAGATTAATCCTCGGGGTTCGAACAAAAAAAAAAAGTAGCAGTAGTAGTAGTAGTAGTAGTAGTAGTAGTAAAGTCCAGCCCCCCAAACACGGTGGTTCGTTATGCTGATACATATTTCACAGCGAACGACTGGACTGTATAAAAAAAGAAGGGGTAGGAAAGACAAACAAAATATTCTCAAAACAAAGGATGGGGAAACAAAGAGGAGAGTAACGGCGATCTGCCAAGGACTCTCAAAACTGGGGAAGAAGTACCCCTACAGCACCCAAGGAGGTAAAGTGCTCTAATTTTTTTTTTTTTTCTCTCTCTCTTAAACAAAAAACAAACAAAAACAACATGGATACAAAAAAAGGACTTTTCCAGAACAAAACAGGATCAAACATCCAACTTTCTGGGCTCAAAAAAATTGGTCCTGCCCCATGTATGATTTTCTTACAACTGATGACAAAAAGTACACTGCCTGCCTGCCATTCACAATTAAGTAGTGCTCTCGATTTACCGGATTTCGCGATTTACCGGAAAATTTTCCCGGTCCCAGCAGAAGTCCCATAAGAACAATGTTAAATTTCATTTGATTTACCGGATGGCGGTTTAACAGATTTCACGATTTACCGGATTTTTTCTCGGTCCCAAGAAGAAATTTCTTCTCAATTTACCGGACTTTGCTCAGATATAGCAGTTTTTCCCGTGACACGATGCCGCGATCTCAAAGAATCACCATGAGTCACTCTCCAAACTCATCAGTCGCGGTGTTTTGAAGAACACGTCAAGCGGCAGGGAAGCTTCGCTGCTTGCCCGCGTTGACAGCAGCGCAGCGTTGCCGCCCGTAGTGCGTTGGCTCCACGCGTGAAGCACGTAGTTTATGGCTTTGGCACTTCAAGAGCTTGCCAACATTGGCAACGCTGGCTGACAGCGAGATCGGCTGAACCTCTTTGGAAAAAGTCAGCTGATTTTTTCCAAGGAGATTTTTAGCTAAGAGAAATGAAAAACACTCAACAAACGAACGGTTAGTACCAAATTATCGTGTTCTCATCCCCCACGCGTGTTTTGTGCTTTTGTAAATAAAACCTTCAGGCTCAGGTTAGTCGAAACAGTGAAAATTTGGGGGGGGGGGGGGGGAAAAAATACCTAAAAAATTCCGCGATTTCGCCGCGAAAAATGCGAGTTTTCGGTCCGCGATTTCGCCGCGAAAAATGCGAGTTTTCGGATTACCGGATTTCGCGATTTACCGGATTTTTCGGCCGGTCCCCTGAAATCCGGTAAATCGAGAGTTTACTGTAGTCATAATTGAGGTTTGGTTACATTGAGTTGAGTATGACCTCAACTTGTTCCAACAATTTTTGGGCCCTCAGTGACTTATCCCCATTAACCCCTCATAAACCAAAACCCGATGTACTTCTCAATTCAGAATAATTCAAACTCCCTTCACTGACAAATACTCAACTTATGGCACAACAAGGGAAATAAGTTGTTTAACACAAATAAAAAGATGAACATTCAGAAAAAACAATAACAAAAATTGGACGAGGAGCTCTGACCCTTCAAGGTAGGAATCTGAGACCAAAGGAACAAATCTAGGGATATAAAATTGCACGTGAAGTCATTTTTAAGTGTGAGTTTCCAAAATATTTTACACAATTTTGAGGATTCTGAAGTTGCTAAAATCAGTCATAATTTTCTGCCATCTTTTTTCTCTTTAACGTTGAATTACTGATTGTTTGACAACAGCCAACAGATTTATCCAAAAAAAGAAACTGGAAGATTTTGAGAACCCAAAAAAATTATCCGTGGTAAACTACATGGAGATATTTTCAAAAAAATGATGACGTACTTGAATCGTGAAATAAGGTCCGGTGCTATTGGTAGGCTATCAATGTGACGAATTCGAGCAGTTCTCTGATTCCTTCCAGAGACGAGCCTGTTAGTCAAATCGCTTCTTTCCAAATGAACGCTGAATACTGTAAAATTATTGAATAGTTAATGGTTAGTTTTAGATATCAAGCAAAATACACACAGAATCACCTACACATATTTTAACGAATGAAGAAAAATAGGGAAAGTCAGGTAATCAGCCTTTCCCGATAAATTGAAACGTCACGTTCCATAGCAAGCAAAAACAACATATTTAACAGCAGTCAAAAACCAGCACATTAAAAACACTCAAAATCATCATTTAAACGCTTTCAGAAATAATTTCAGACACTTAAATTACATTTTCAAGCTGATGTGCGTCAAATTGACGTTGTCAACAGATGTGATTTGAGTGCAGAAAATTAATCCTTCTGAGTATCTGGACAGTAATTTTAAGTGATTTTCAAACTGAATTTGAGCCATTAAATTGGTGATTTCTGCACACTGTGCATTCAAAGACAAGTTAACTAGGAAAACCCAAAAAAATCAATTTTTAAGAGGTTTGCTACTCCATATTTGATGCAAAACAACAGCTCTCAAGCTTGTCAATTGAACGAACCGTGGAGCTTCAATTTGTAACAGGGTAAGTTTCTTTTGAAATCACAATTAGGGATCCTACAGCATCTTTAAAATCTACAACTAGGGAAACTGCCCTTCTTTTTGGACAGCAGAATTCCGTTCTGCTGTGATCAACACATGAGAAAGGGCATAAAAGGGGGGGTATATGTTGTAAATACCTCTTTCACCTCTCATTACAGTTAAGGCATCCTCCTCAAAGCCGATCCAATCTTCTTCATCATGGTCGTCACCTGTAACAAAAAAAAAAAAAACACTACAGTTAGCAACTTATTATCATTACATCATTAGTTTATTCATTTCATACTTACAGCAGAGGCATTTTGAGCATCAAATTCTGACAAGTAGCGGAGCCTGCTTCCGAAAGGTATCAAAACGCATCTTAGAGCAGTTGGTTGGCAACGAGTTGTAAACAAGCAATGAACAGCCACTCACCAATTAGTTTTCAAGCATTTCAGAAGCAGACACCCCTCATTGTGAGAACCCCATACTCAAAATAATTTTGCTCTAGCATGATTCCAAGCAAAACACTCACAGACTTTGATGCGTTTATTTATTCACCGGTGCTCGCACTGGTGTAGCTCCACAGCACCGTAATGTTTTATTATTCTGGCGCTGCAACACCGGAGTGTTGTTTCATTAGCGATGCAATGCATCTGGTGCAGCTCCGGTGCAAGCTCCATTATATCATAGTTGAAGACCGATGCACTGGAGCTTCTAGTGCAGCACCAGACAGCTTTGGTGCAGCTCCAAAAGGTCTGGGATATTGCACCGGAGCGGATTCCGGAGAATTAAAAAACGCACCATATCTCATACGATGGATAGCATTACGAGTCAATTTTTTAAATCCTGTTCCGTGTCACCAAAGAGAGATAAAGACCTTGTACTACTCAAGAATACACTGTGCAGATTTGAGGCGCACATTAGTTTTGTGGGTTCAAGAGCGCAGCAGTCAACGTCTACCTGATTTAACCTGATGTTGAATAGTGACATTCTGTAAACACAGCGGGGATAGGCTGAAGATGAAGAGGCCAGTGTTCATTATTCAACATCAGAGCACTGTTGACTGTTGAATCCGCAAAATTAAAGTGTGCCTCCACTGCAGCCATTTAGTGCACTGTCTCCACTTGTCTCGGCAAATCACCAAAATTTTTTTCGGTGGTTTTTACAAAAAAGCTGTCACTTAATTCATCTTTAGAAAATGCTTGCAATAGCTCAGTTACAATCAGGAAAGGGCAAGGTCCTTTGATTAGTTAGGTTCATTAGAGGCTAACAAAAATTGTAAATTTTATTACTAAAATAAACATCTATATTTAGCAAAAAAACACAAAACAATTTATCTGTTAGATGAGAAAAAATGGTGAAGTTAATCAAAACTGCAATTATTTTAGGGTTTCACGAGATAAGCGACAAGTTACATTCTATTAACTCATTCACTACAACTGGCTAGTTAACTCGTTACTTTGAAGAAATTCTTAACATCCAATAGATGGCGGCGCCACTCTGGTTCTAGGCGCACCAATTGCTCACAAGCGCATTTACCGTATTTACCCACGGATAGTGCGCCCCCGCGTATAGTGCGCACCCTAAATTTTGGAGCTAAAAAAAAAAAAAAAACCCATAACCCACGTATAGTGCGCACTAATACAGCCCACCAGAGCAATAAATCAAACACCTGTCAATCAAAACATAACCCTAATTTGCGTAACAATACGAATAGATGGCAGATAAGATAGGTAACCCTCCCCTCTCTGATAAGAAACCGGTTGACCTCAACTTCCGCAACCCGTGACGTGTGGCGCGTGCAAGCACTTGCTGGCAGAGCACGCAACATAATGCACGGCACCCTGTTATCTCTGTTGTAGCCACGCCTACACCCTAACGACGCGCCACCCGTCTCGGGCGAGGGGAAGACATTCTGATTTCGTACGGGCCTACGGGGAGCGGAAATAAACAAAACAAGTTGTATACGCGAATGCGCGCATTTGAATTTTGAAACGCGATCTCGCGATCTACTTCCCGATAAGAAACTAGTTTTTCGTCGCGATAACGGGCGTGCTCCGCTATAGTTGAACCAGGGCTGCCGTGAACCAATTTCAAAAGATACGCCAATTCGTATAATCGTATCCTGCAACTACAAGGATACGCCAAACTCCTATGCTTTAACACGGGGAAGAAAAAAATTGTACGCCAAATTTTAAAAGATACGCAAAAAGATACTTTTTTTCAAATCAAAGTATACGCCAAGGATACGATTATACGCGTTTTGGCAGCCCTGAGTTGAACAGAGGAAAGCATTGGTGTTTGTATTCATGCTTCACCGACTGTTTACGGGGCTGATTTCGCGAAGACCCCGCGTATAGTGCGCACCCCGATTTTTCGGCAAAAAATTGATTTTTAGGTGCGCACTATCCGTGGGTAAATACGGTAAGCTCTTTTACTAAGCAACCGTGATAAAATTACAGTTTCAGTGAATGGGTTAACTGTAGAGAAGATACAATATTGTTAACTCTGATCTATGCATTACCTTCTGTATCATCATCTGCATTAACGTTGTCGTCGACTTCAGTATCGCCATCATCTAAGTTGCTTTCTTGCAGAGTGGCTAGGTTTGAGTCGGACGAACTGCTGGCTCCTGAACTCTGTAGAAAAAAAAAAAAAAAGTGAAATTGGTGAATGGTGATTAAGGAATAGATGATAACAAATCAGAAAAGAGTGGATTTCACACAGCTTATTTCTGACGGAAAATGTTTGACAATTTCATGGGTCATTCAACAGAAAATGTGGCACCCAAAAAACTTTAAATTAATACTTCTCTAGTAATAAAAAGTTGAATTTTTGAGGGCAAACAAGGAGAGACAGGAAAATTTTGCCTTGACAATTCGCACAAAAATTATGATCTTCTTGTCAAGTCGTATAAATCGAAGGGGACCCGGATATTTGTAATGATAATGCTTCAAGGATTCCAAATCTAATTCGGAAATCGGCCATTTTTCCGCGATAAGTGCGAAATTGACGATTATCCGCGGAAAACTCAAAATCAGGCGTTTAAATTCACCCTAAATTGCGAAGACAGCTGTTTTGTCAACGCTTCGGAGCTGCTATTGAAACCTCGCCAAACCGGACGTCGTGTCACGAGAATTCAGCGTTAAAATTCTTGTCTGTCACTCACTGCAATATACTAACTTAAAAAATAAGCGTGCAAAAGTTCATTAGCAAGCTCTCTATCACTATTTAGCATTTTTTCCAGCAGAGACTGTTCAAGACTGCGGAAAAAGGTGGCTAGATAGAGGTTTGCAAACCAACAAGAAAAGTGAATAGATATGTTCAGAAAAATTACCTCATCATCATCATCGTCATCATCTTCCTCTGTCTGGTTTTGATTGTTTGAGTTTGGTGTTGACGTGCGAAGTGGGGTTAGATCATGAGATTCAGATAACCTAGAGAAATAAATGCAGAGCATAAGTTACACAGACCTACATAGTGAGGAAGATTTTATCTACAGCAAGACAAAAACTAAGAAGTTGGAACTCAATAGGCAAACAATTCTTAATTACAGAGGATTCACAAGATGGCTGTCCATAATACAAGGCTCCAAAGCCACCGTTCACTTTAGGTTTAGGGTGCTGATTGAGTTTTCTGCAGCTCTTGGTCGGACTCGGATGCTAAAGCTGATCAGGTGGCAATGAAAACTTTAAATTATCTCTCGTGAGATCGGTCGGTTTTGGATCAGAAAGCTTAAGTCAGAAAGGTAGTAAACAAGGTCTAATAATTACATTCTCTGAACAGTTTCTTCAAAGCGTCTATCATATGCATTCAAGGTATCTTCCATTTCTTGCGCAGGAGGTATTTCATAGATCTCGAACACATCGCTCGCTGGTTCAGCAGCCGGTGCAGGAGTTGTTGCAACCGGAGCAGGCGTTGCACTTTCTGTTAAAAAAGAAAAAATCATTGCTTAAACAGATAAAATAGTAACATAGTCCATAACAGGAGAAGCAGTTGAACAAGTCAGAGGAAAGGGTCCAGCGATATAGGCTTTTCAATTGCCGAGAGAGAGATAAAAAATTAGGAGAAAAATTTCAATTCAGACACTGAATAAGAAAAACTTATGTTACAAAATTCAAGATTTTGAAAGTCTTACTTTAATTATTTCTATTTAACTCTCCTCCTTTGAATGACTGTCATCCCTCATTAATCCTATTTTTTGAACAACCAATCAGTTCCTAATTAGATGCGACCCAAGGTTGCGTTAAAACTAGTTTCTTCACATTTTCGAGGACAGATTTCAATTTCGACTGCCTGAAATCATCCTCTCCTCCCAAGGTTCCCACATTGCCAACTCCGAAGACTGATGGTGGAATAGTGAACCGTTTTGTAAGTTTCATTCACAAAAAAAGGCTCAACACTTTAGGAAGAGAGGAAAAATACTTGCCATTAGGTGGAGCAGCAGTCTCTGTTTTGGTTCCTTCTTTCCCACTTTTTTCCGGCCTGCTTTTCGAGTGAGGAGGAGGTTGACTCATGATTCTTGTCAAAGTTTCCAGTGGTTTAAGCACAGCGTTCATGGTGGACGTGAATTCTGGACCTGACAAGTCAATGTACTGAGGAATTCTGGCCAATTCTGCAGCCATTCCTTTGCGGATCAATAGGCGCACCATGTTGTTAACACTGCAAAAAGAAAATCAAACAAAATATTTAACAGAGAAATTTTGATCGAGTGAAGTGAATAAAGAAACTGCTGGCTAAAAATAAAGATGAGGAGTAGGTTAGGATGCATCAGTTGCTGTTTTCATAAAAAATATTTCAAATGCAAGATTCTGATAGGAGTTTTTGATGAGAAACACGATGGCCCAAGTAAGAAGTTCTGCGCTGCATGTCAACCGAGAAAATATCAATTGACGTTTATCCTCAACAATCTGTGGTGACTATCTCATCTACTAGAGAGGTGCCACTGTCAAACAATGCTGCCAGATTAGGCAAAAAAATAGACACATTTTACTTAATGCCTCATGGGAAGTTTGTATATTTTTCATCACATTTGGCAGCACTGGTGACACATATTCTCTAGAGCCACAGCTTTTTTTGAAGAGGTCCATTTAAAGAGGTCAGTTCTATAGCGCTGTAGTCTTCGTGACCAAAATTGGACACCACGTTATTCAACTGGGGGTGGATTTCCCGATTTGGTTAGGTTAAATTGCTAACAGTAATAGAGCAAAGAATTGCGGCAGCACCACACTAACCTGTTTAAATGGACTTTGAGCTTCTCCGTCTTTTTCAGTCGTTTGCAGAAGTTTAAGGTGGTTTCAGTGTTTAGTTCCGATTTCTGCCATCAGAGCGCTACCCTGGATTAATGTCAAATTACAGGCTGATAGTAATTTATATTTAAGAACGGAGTGTCAGTTACTAGATAATTATCTGAAGAATGTCTCTGCAAACGATCTCGTCAATAACTTCAAAAATAAGGCTGAAAGTACCAAAAAATGGAATAAAGTAAATCGATTCTTGGAATGGAATATAACGAAATGCGATATTTCATTTATTGGTACTTTCAGCCTTATTCTTAAAGTTATTGACGAGATATTTTGCAGAGTCGTTCCTCAGATGATTATCTAGTAACTGACACTCCGTTTTCTTGAATACCGTATTTTCTCGCTTAAGCCGCGCACCTTTTTTTCGAAATTCAGGGTTGAAAATCCGGGGTGCGCGGCTTACGCGGAAAAATGTCAATGAAGTAACCCGCAAAGTGCGAATCAAGACTACCGCCGACCGCGACGCCACGGCTCGCCACCAACCTGCGACCATCCGCTGCAACGGACGACAACGGTCTGCTGCAAGGTATATGGAAGAACAGGTATGGACAGGAGGCGGAGCCTATCTCAGTAGGTGACGGCTACGTCACAGATGTTCTAGACGGTCGCGATAAAATTCGCTTAGCGTTCCAAACTATCTCACTCACTCTCCCGTGATCCCCATCTCTCGCTACTGTAGTAGGTGACGGCTACGTCATCGCCAAAGCAAGCGTGTCGTCATCATTTAGCGGGAAAACTCGAAAGCCTCTTAAACCCCGCCTCCTGTCCATACCTGTTCTTCCATATACCTTGGGTCTGCTGCAGTCTGGTGTTTTCGTCGCAAGCCCCGCCCCCAAGCGACATTCGTCGTCGCAAGCCCCGCCCCCAAGCGACATTCGTCGTCGCAAGCCCCGCCCAATCGACACTCGTGCTGTCGCGTGCCGTTATTATGTTACATTGTCGCCTTTTGTTCGCTAATTAGTTCTGCTTTCACGCCTCCCTTATCAGTTTATCCTTATCACCCCTTGTTATCTCCTTTCGGCTGTCATCGTATCCTTTTTACCGACCGCGTGTTTGATCATGAGTTCTTCGCTTCATTCTTACACTGCCAGAACGAAGCTCGCGGTTATTGCGGATGCTGAAGAAATGGTAATCGAGCGGCCAGCCGCAAACACGGCGTGTCTAAAAATTGCATCCGAGACTGGAGAAAAATGAAGAATGAGCTTGAAAATACGAACAAATCCGCCGAGCGTTTAGAGGTCCTGGTGCTTATTTTCTGAAATCGACCAACCAAGTTTTATAAATTATTTTTATTTTTGGTCGATTTTTACGATTTTTTTTATTTTCCCCCAACTGCCGCAAAATCGGGGGTGCGCGGCTTATGCGAGGGCGCGGCTTAAGCGAGAAAATACGGTATAATTAGTAATTACTTTCGGCCTGTAATTTGACATTAATCTAACTGTAGCACTCTGATGACAGAAATCAGCACTAAATGCTAAAGAATCACCTTGAGTCAAACTTTTAGTAAGGTTTGAGCATCATGTTCTAGATCAAATCCTAAGGGGCACTTCAAGACCATTCTAAGGTGTCTACGACTATTTCTTTGGATCAACATTACAGGCAAGAATTATGAATAAAATTTTGGTTCAATAAAATACAAAGAAACACAAGAAAACAGTTGAAACATGAAAAATATCACAAACCTGTACTGATTTAATTTGAGAGAGGGACTTAGAGTCATCGAAGAACTGAGCGGAACAGGAGGACAGTTTTCAATCATTGTTGTGATTAAATCACCAAGTTTTGAATTTGAGAATGTTTGGAATACTTTTCTTCATCATTCAGCGCTCGCTTTAGAGCATCTTTCACTTCAACGACTAGAGCCATTTGAGAGTCCGGTGAATGATTGCAAGAAGCAAGGGAGGCGAAAAGTGTATGAATCATTTTGTTCGCTCACTACCTGATTTTGGAAGCAACGTGTCTAGAACGTAGCGAATGAAAGTGACTTCCTGCAACCAGAAAAAGAAAGATAGTAAATAAACCACACTGTTATATCCAATTGATTAACACTATTTTAAGAAACCTTAAACCCAGCAAAGTTTTAATTATGACAGAATTTTCAGACAAGTACTTTTTTTTAAAATATCACCCAAACTTTGAAGCCCACACCCTCCGAACTTTTTTTAAAATATCACCCAAACTTTGAAGCCCACACCCTCCGAAAATCACGAGTTTTAAGAAAAATATAACCCTGAGATTATTAATCCAACCCTCGGATTTTCATTTGCCAATTAGAAAAGTAAATCACTTGATTCCTCTGTCAAAGCGAGGGAATAAAAAACGGAGACATTTAACAGAAGGTTGAATTTGCGGAGAGCCACGATATCAATAATTTTTGGGAAATAATAAAAAATAACTTACCCCTTTGATTGTGACACCATACTGATTCACATTTTCAGGAAAACGGAAGTTGGTTACGAATTTGACAACACTCGAGTAAGATCGAACTGCGTCACTCAGTAATTTCAGAATTGTTGATTTGGTCATAACTGGACCCAATTTCTTCTGCTCAGATAATTTCTGGAAAATGATGGAAAAAAATAATTAATAGAGCAGATATGAGCAAGTACCTCCAACAACAGCATATAGCATCTCATCATTACACCTTAAATTTTTGAGTTACTAACCTGAAATTTGTAAATGGTAAACTGGATATGAGAATTGAAGAAAATTAGTTTTAAAATAAACTACCAAATTTTCATAATGACTTCTTTTACAGAAATGACCAAATTTTAAACTAAGTCTAGTGAGAAAAATCAGATAATTATCCGAAAAATGGCAACACTGATTCAGGTAGTGCTGATGGAATACCATTTAAAGATTAAAAAAGTCTGAAAGCAGAATTTTATTACTTACTTTTGGTTTATTATTAGTGACAAATTGTTGTTTGGGAATATTTGTGTTTTGCTGCGCACGTACTGAAAAGCTAAAAGTCATATCTAACGTTGAATCATCTGGGAAAACAGTTGATGAAAGACCTCCCATCAGATGGTCAGATTGTGTGACAGGCCCTAGAAGCAAAGAGACAACCAATAGATAAGAGATCAGGACTCCCTCTTTTAACTGGAAAATTTAAAACATAGACCAGGGCAAAAAAAGTATACGCTTTTTCTTTTCAACTAGCCGCACTGATGATTCAACGGCTTCGTAATAAAAAAGCAGTGAATATTTTCATGGGGGTTCTAATTTTGGGTCCAAAGTGTATGATAACCAGTGAAAAAAAAAAAAAAAACAGCAGCTGTTATGAGCCTTTGATTAGCAAAGAAGGTAAAAACATAGAGTATCACTTGAGGTAAAACGTACATCGTCCCAGAAAAGATTGGATGCGACAGTTCTACAGCTTTTATGAAAATATTTACTTTGTACCATTACCGACTAATAAGGCTCTGTTATTGGCGGCCGGAAGCTGATGCTTCCATGGAAGCTACGCAACAGTAAAGTCCAATCTTTTCTGGGACAATCTTGAGAGAAACTGAAACACTCATCGCATTGATCTCCTTCACGGAGAATGGAGAGACTGGTTCGCACAGCAAATGCCATGGAATAGCAACGTAAGGGTACGAAGCATAGCCAAACAGGCTAGAAATGATTGGAGCCTGTTTCCTTTTTAAACATTACAGAAACAGCGTTGAACTTGAAATATCGATAATTGTTGGCAGTCTCTTGAAAAATGTTCTTACATCAAACTTTCACCGTAGCTTTGAGAAAACTTGTGTATGATGCATGCACCTTGTCAAGGAGAGCGCTGACTCTATTCTAAATTAAGAGTACAATTATCACTTATCAATACTCTGAACGCTGTCCACTACCGAGAGGTATGATAAATCAATCCAATTCTTCCAACTGCTGGATGCAAAAGTATCGTCACATCTTGACTAGAGGTGTTCGAGTACCCGAAAAAGACTCAGATTCTCGAAAGCTTGACTCAAATGAAAAAAAAAATTTGAGTCATTTTCCAGTTTATTAAAAAAAAAAAAAAAAAAAGGGCCTGCGTCCTTGTATATCATGACTGCGCATAAAAAAAGGAGTTCGTGAAATTCGTTTCCATCCACCCTGAATTTGTGCATCTCTTACCGCTCATTTCGTGAAGAGTTGACAGTCTGTGAAACATTACAACGCAAAATCCACAACTCTGTTCCAAAGTTAAGGGTAAGGACATAGCTCAAATAATTTCAAAATTGAAGGTAGAGGACATAGTTCAAATAATTTCAAAGAATTTGAGAAATTCAAAGCAAAGAAAAAGATAGATGGAAGCAAAGCTTTAACAATCTCAACATCAACTGCTTGATTTCCTCCAACCAAAGCAGCATCAAACTTTGACTAAAAATAAGATAAACCCTTGATCAAAAGATTGAAATTATTTCTTCTTTTTTCCTCCCTTGCTATTTTAATAATGAATAATGAATGATAGTATGACGAGCAGTATTGGTATTTACAGCTTTTTTTTCTTTCAGTTTTAGTGAACTTATTTTGCCGTTTTGCAACAACGCAACTACTTGAACTCGATCTAAAAACAATAAGCAAAATTCGACTCGACCAAAAATTTCAATACTCGAATACCTCTAATCTTGACAATAGGTGAGCGAGAAAAGTAAAATGATGAAATGAAAGAAGGATAAGAAAAGATGAAAACAAAAATTTTGACTTACTCATTTTTCCAGCTAACGATGTTTCATATCGTTAGCTGCAATATCGGGATAGTCATCTTCATTGTGCACATAAAAGGGCCATCAAAATATTTTCCAATGCTTGAGAAGCTTGCGGCCAATTTCATCGGGCTCTTGAGTATTTGGTAAATTTTTCAAATGATTCGGCCGTCATTTCTTCTGGGAAAACATTGAACAAAGTTACTTACTCATGAAAATGATAAAGCATAATGTTGCTGGGTAAAAAGTTTCAGACTATATATTCTTCAGCCCTTGCAACTATATTACAGGCTGTTATGGAGATTCAACGAGGCGTTTTCTTTGTTTTTGCTCCTTAACCATTCTTTTATGGTGGGCATTACAATACTCAAGAACTTTATTCGATTTACGGCTATATGAGCAACGATATTGATCTGAGTCAAGATAGGCGTTAGAGTACCTACTGAAAAGAATACAAAGGGTGTCAATTAAAAAAGGAGCCAGGTTTAATATCTCGAAAACGGCTCCGAATTTCAAAAAAAAGCTAAAACAGGTTTTCTTATTTCGGGGGGGACATTTTTGAGGGGACCCCCAATTTGGGGGCCCCCTCTGGGGGACCCCAGGGGGGTCAAGTCCCATTTTTCAAATGGGGCCCCCCATTTTTATTTGATAATCGAAAAGAGGGTGAAATTAAAAGACTTTTGGCGAAAACCGAAAGTCGATATCGTTTTTTCGTTTCGAATACGAAGGTCAAAGTTCGATATGGACCCATCTTCAGAAATTCGTAACTTTCCTTTAAATAGCCCAAAATTTCAAAAATTTTGGGTCAAAAATGCTCTACAGAGCAAGTACTTTTCAGAAAAAAATGTAATTTTAACAGAAATTCAGTTAAAATTTGGTTTTAAAGCCCCCAAACATTTAACGTTTTTGGGCCCCCCCGGGGGGGGTATCAGAAAAATTTCCCGGGAGACCCCTATCGAGTGAAAACGATCGAAAAGGCGTAACAAAATGAGATTTTGGCGCAAAACCCAAGGCTCATATCGTTTTTCATATTCGAGATATCGCATTCTGTAAATCGACATTGACATTCGATATTCGAATATGAAAAAAGATATGGACCTCCGGTTTGCGTCGAAATGCCAGTTTGTTACGCCTTTTCGATTGATGTATCACTCGATAGGGGTCGTCTCTCGGAATTTTTTTGATAGCCCCCCCTGGGGGCCAAAATCGTTAAAAAAGTTTTGGGGGGTTTAAAACCAAATTTTGACTAAATTTCTGTTAAAATACATTTTTTTCTGAAAAGTGCTTGCTCTGTAGAGCATTTTAGGGCGGACACTGGAGCGCCACACCGCGGTGGCGCCCCTTTTGGCTACCTCCCCGTAGAGAGCAGGCAGTGCGTTGGGCTTTACTACTGTTTTTTGTCTTCCTTGTTTTGTTTTTTTTGTTTTTTTCTCCATCTACTTACATTTTAATATAAATAATTTCCTTGGTTACATGGTTGTCTCAATGTCCATTCATACTCATACTCATGCCCTGCTTATGCTTTTGCTTATGCTTGATTTTAGTAGCTTTTAGAGTAAGATCCCCTAGTTACACGTGTTTAGTTTTGCACTTAGTTAGAGTGACACCCCCACTGCTTGATCTCGGGTTCCGCCCGGCACCTGCAAGTCTCTCCGAGTGACGGTGGCGGCTCGTCAGGCAAGGTAAGAGAGTAATGACCAGTTATAGAAAGAAGGAAGATACTCGGACCATCCTCAAACAAAAAAACCAAATAATTTTTGCTCACCCCATCTTGTTAGAATGTTTTCTTGAACCTATGTCGCCTCACCATTGCTGAGCTTTATGAGTCGCCACTGCTGCAAAGAGAGAATTGCACTCTTGCAGGTGACCGAAGGCCACGGTTCGCGTTATATTTTTTATAACCTGCTTCCAATTTATAATTCTTGTCTCCTTTGTTCTAGGCTGTTTAATGGGTTTTAAAGGTTTTGCGGAAAAGTGTGTTGTGTTTTGTAGTGTTTTATATAGTTTTTCATGATGGCTACTGAATGGTTAGTGTAATGGTGGTGTTGTGACAGTTGAAAAAATGCCATCAAATGGGAGTTGTCTCTTTGAGGCACTCTCGCATCAAAACAATGCTACTAATTGTTCTCCCTATTATGAGCGCTCTTGTTTTTTTTTTTTTTTTGTTTTGTTTTTTTTTGTTTTTTTTTTTTCCCTTTATAGCATGAGAAATGGGTAATCGAGCGGCAGCCGCAAACACGGCGTGTCTAAAAATTGCATCCGAGACTGGAGAAAAATGAAGAATGAGCTTGAAAATACGAACAAATCCGCCGAGCGTTTAGAGGTCCTGGTGCTTATTTCCTGAAATCGACCAACCAAGTTTTTTATAAATTATTTTATTTTTGGTCGATTTTTACGATTTTTTTTTTTTCCCCCCAACTGCCGCAAAAATCGGGGGTGCGCGGCTTATGCGAGGGCGCGGCTTAAGCGAGAAAATACGGTATAAATTAGTAATTACTTTCGGCCTGTAATTTGACATTAATCTAACTGTAGCACTCTGATGACAGAAATCAGCACTAAATGCTAAAGAATCACCTTGAGTCAAACTTTTAGTAAGGTTTGAGCATCATGTTCTAGATCAAATCCTAAGGGGCACTTCAAGACCATTCTAAGGTGTCTACGACTATTTCTTTGGATCAACATTACAGGCAAGAAATTATGAATAAAAAGTTTTGGTTCAATAAAATACAAAGAAACACAAGAAAACAGTTGAAACATGAAAAATATCACAAACCTGTACTGATTTAATTTGAGAGAGGGACTTAGAGTCATCGAAGAACTGAGCGGAACAGGAGGACAGTTTTCAATCATTGTTGTGATTAAATCAACCAAGTTTTGAATTTGAGAATGTTTGGAATACTTTTCTTCATCATTCAGCGCTCGCTTTAGAGCATCTTTCACTTCAACGACTAGAGCCATTTGAGAGTCCGGTGAATGATTGCAAGAAGCAAGGGAGGCGAAAAGTGTATGAATCATTTTTGTTCGCTCACTACCTGATTTTGGAAGCAACGTGTCTAGAACGTAGCGAATGAAAGTGACTTCCTGCAACCAGAAAAAGAAAGATAGTAAATAAACCACACTGTTATATCCAATTGATTAACACTATTTTAAGAAACCTTAAACCCAGCAAAGTTTTAATTATGACAGAATTTTCAGACAAGTACTTTTTTTTAAAATATCACCCAAACTTTGAAGCCCACACCCTCCGAACTTTTTTTTAAAATATCACCCAAACTTTGAAGCCCACACCCTCCGAAAATCACGAGTTTTAAGAAAATATATAACCCTGAGATTATTAATCCAACCCTCGGATTTTTCATTTGCCAATTAGAAAAAGTAAATCACTTGATTCCTCTGTCAAAGCGAGGGAATAAGAAAACGGAGACATTTAACAGAAGGTTGAATTTGCGGAGAGCCACGATATCAATAATTTTTGGGAAATAATAAAAAAAATAACTTACCCCTTTGATTGTGACACCATACTGATTCACATTTTCAGGAAAACGGAAGTTGGTTACGAATTTGACAACACTCGAGTAAGATCGAACTGCGTCACTCAGTAATTTCAGAATTGTTGATTTGGTCATAACTGGACCCTAATTTCTTCTGCTCAGATAATTTCTGGAAAATGATGGAAAAAAATAATTAATAGAGCAGATATGAGCAAGTACCTCCAACAACAGCATTAGCATCTCATCATTACACCTTAAATTTTTGAGTTACTAACCTGAAATTTGTAAATGGTAAACTGGATATGAGAATTGAAGAAAATTAGTTTTAAAATAAACTACCAAATTTTCATAATGACTTCTTTTACAGAAATGACCAAATTTCAAACTAAGTCTAGTGAGAAAAATCAGATAATTATCCGAAAAATGGCAACACTGATTCAGGTAGTGCTGATGGAATACCATTTAAAGATTAAAAAAGTCTGAAAGCAGAATTTTATTACTTACTTTTGGTTTATTATTAGTGACAAATTGTTGTTTGGGAATATTTGTGTTTTGCTGCGCACGTACTGAAAAGCTAAAAGTCATATCTAACGTTGAATCATCTGGGAAAACAGTTGATGAAAGACCTCCCATCAGATGGTCAGATTGTGTGACAGGCCCTAGAAGCAAAGAGACAACCAATAGATAAGAGATCAGGACTCCCTCTTTTAACTGGAAAATTTAAAACATAGACCAGGGCAAAAAAAGTATACGCTTCTTCTTTTCAACTAGCCGCACTGATGATTCAACGGGTTCGTAATAAAAAAGCAGTGAATATTTTCATGGGGGTTCTAATTTTGGGTCCAAAGTGTATGATAACCAGTGAAAAAAAAAAAAAAAAACAGCAGCTGTTATGAGCCTTTGATTAGCAAAGAAGGTAAAAACATAGAGTATCACTTGAGGTAAAACGTACATCGTCCCAGAAAAGATTGGATGCGACAGTTCTACAGCTTTTATGAAAATATTTACTTTGTACCATTACCGACTAATAAGGCTCTGTTATTGGCGGCCGGAAGCTGATGCTTCCATGGAAGCTACGCAACAGTAAAGTCCAATCTTTTCTGGGACAATCTTGAGAGAAACTGAAACACTCATCGCATTGATCTCCTTCACGGAGAATGGAGAGACTGGTTCGCACAGCAAATGCCATGGAATAGCAACGTAAGGGTACGAAGCATAGCCAAACAGGCTAGAAATGATTGGAGCCTGTTTCCTTTTTAAACATTACAGAAACAGCGTTGAACTTGAAATATCGATAATTGTTGGCAGTCTCTTGAAAAATGTTCTTACATCAAACTTTCACCGTAGCTTTGAGAAAACTTGTGTATGATGCATGCACCTTGTCAAGGAGAGCGCTGACTCTATTCTAAATTAAGAGTACAATTATCACTTATCAATACTCTGAACGCTGTCCACTACCGAGAGGTATGATAAATCAATCCAATTCTTCCAACTGCTGGATGCAAAAGTATCGTCACATCTTGACTAGAGGTGTTCGAGTACCCGAAAAAGACTCAGATTCTCGAAAGCTTGACTCAAATGAAAAAAAAAATTTGAGTCATTTTCCAGTTTATTAAAAAAAAAAAAAAAAAAAGGGCCTGCGTCCTTGTATATCATGACTGCGCATAAAAAAAGGAGTTCGTGAAATTCGTTTCCATCCACCCTGAATTTGTGCATCTCTTACCGCTCATTTCGTGAAGAGTTGACAGTCTGTGAAACATTACAACGCAAAATCCACAACTCTGTTCCAAAGTTAAGGGTAAGGACATAGCTCAAATAATTTCAAAATTGAAGGTAGAGGACATAGTTCAAATAATTTCAAAGAATTTGAGAAATTCAAAGCAAAGAAAAAGATAGATGGAAGCAAAGCTTTAACAATCTCAACATCAACTGCTTGATTTCCTCCAACCAAAGCAGCATCAAACTTTGACTAAAAATAAGATAAACCCTTGATCAAAAGATTGAAATTATTTCTTCTTTTTTCCTCCCTTGCTATTTTAATAATGAATAATGAATGATAGTATGACGAGCAGTATTGGTATTTACAGCTTTTTTTTCTTTCAGTTTTAGTGAACTTATTTTGCCGTTTTGCAACAACGCAACTACTTGAACTCGATCTCAAAACAATAAGCAAAATTCGACTCGACCAAAAATTTCAATACTCGAATACCTCTAATCTTGACAATAGGTGAACGAGAAAAGTAAAATGATGTAATGAAAGAAGGATAAGAAAAGATGAAAACTAACCATTTGACTTACTCATGTTTCCAGCTAACGATGCATTCATATCGTTAGCTGCAATATCAGGATAGTCATCTTCATTGTGCACATATAAGGCCATCAAAATATTTTCCAATGCTTGAGAAGCTTGCGGCCCAATTTCATCGGGCTCTTGAGTATTTGGTAAATTTTTCAAAATGATTCGGCCGTCATCTTCTTCTGGGAAAACATTGAACAAAGTTACTTACTCATGTAAATGATAAAGCATAATGTTGCTAGGTAAACAAGTTTCAGACTATATATTCTTCAGCCCTTGCAACTATATTACAGGCTGTTATGGAGATTCAACGAGGCGTTTTCTTTGCTTTTGCTCCTTAAACCATTCATTTATGGTGGGCATTACAATACTCAAGAACTTTATTCGCTATTTACGGCTATATGAGCAACGATATTGATCTGAGTCAAGATAGGCGTTAGAGTACCTACTGAAAAGAATACATATAATTAGTACAGCACTCTAGAAGACTGAATTGGAAGCTTAGATAAACTTCTGCAGAGCCAAATGGGACTCATGCGTGACTGAGTGGGTTAAGAAAACTGTTAGAGCGCCTCACTAGAACACAGGCATCTTTCAAAATTAAATTTTCCTGATTTTTTCTTGGACTTATGTTAGGTTTCAACACATCCATCAAGAAGCTTAAAGCTTTTTCAAATAAAATATTTGCACCATTTAAGTCCATTTTTCTGGAGAAATTAGGGCACTCTAATAATTTTTTTCATATTTTTCAGCTACAGTGAAACCTCGATAAGTCATTCCCCGCATAAGCGAGAAACCCGCCTAAGTCAGCGGAATCGCCCGGTCCCGTTTTTCACCCATATAATTCAATGCTAAGAAAACCCGGATAAGCCAGATTCGCGTAATTCAGAACCCGCTTAAGTCAGCACAATTTTTTGGTCCCGACTTACAAAAAAACCCCTTAAACTCGTCATTTTTTCAAAATTTCCTTTCATTTCCTCCAATTTTTGTTACCTTTCGTACATTGCTTTTTACGATCGCTGGCGACCGGCTCAGAACGATGCCCCTTTCTGTCTCGCCGAAGGACAGCGAGTCAGCGACTATTAATTGTAAGTGTGAGGGACTGAGGACTGAGGGATACCACCTCTACTCATACCATGCTGCTTCTTTTGAAAAAGCGGGGTTAGGGTTCGTCTTGGTACACGTAAGCTTATGGAAAGCTTATGGCGTCTATCGAGGTTTTGGTTCGTTTTTTGAAGTTCAACCAAAATTGGAAAAGTTCGTCAGTAATGAAAGTTTACGGCTTAGTTACTTCCCCAAAGCAGTATAATAGTTGAAAATCATATTTTGAGAGGATAAATCTCGATTTTGCATTTCACCAAAATTTCATTCTCCATAAGCGTACGTATACCAAGACGACCCTAACCTCAAAGAAGCAGCTTGGTATGTTTAGAGACGGTGTTGGCTGTACCCACTATCGTTTCCCCCACCACCCTGCACAGACAGCACAGTGCACGTGCCGTCGGCCCTCCCGCACTTCCCAGTCACTCTCACACCGAATTCCTCTCCCCAATCTGTTTTGATTCTCGTTGCGTAGTCAGTCAGCCAGCCCACCCCATCAGCAATCAGTCTCGCCGGCTTCGCACTGCTCGGCGTACGCAAGATTTTCCCAAGGAAAGACGTAACGCTTAGGAGTTGCGATACTTTCGCTATTTCAGACGCTCCAAATAAATATTCAACGCCCTCAAATCAACTAACTTTGAATTAAACAGCCGCCTTTTAACTCTGACAAGCCACCTCATACACGCACGATCATTTAAAAATGATTTTGTCAACAGTTGGGCGCGAAATTCGAAGATGCGAGCCAAATAAAGCGAAAACCCATTTAACTCAGCAACCCGCTTAACTCAGCACAGTTCCGCAGTCCCGATCGAAAATGACTTAGCGAGGTTTCACTGTACCACAAAAAAAATTGAGAAGTGCGGCTTATACGAATAAATGTAATCTTGGAAGAAAAATCACTATCAAACTTCAAGAGCAAAAAGTAAGTAGAAACATTCAACATTTCAACAATAGCCTATTTTTCCAGTTCACGTCGCTGATAATTAAAAAAATAATCACATTGCTAAATTCAGAGTGCTTAAATAAGGACCGAGCTATAGAATGGCAGAATAATATTACTTTTGTTTTAACAAATGGAAATAAAAAAGAAAACAAGGCAATTGAGAGGCGAACCTTTCTTTGAATCTTTGGATTCCAAGACAGAGGCATCATAGCGCAGCACATCTCTGAACACAGCTTTGAACATGTCAGGATCACGAGCAATAGCTGGTGCACATTCTCGGATAACATAGTGAAACTCTTTGTAAGCTGGTGGAATGTTCGCCAATGTTTTATTCCGAATGACCTGAGAAAACACGGAAGGAAACATGTAAAATAAAATTGATGACAGTAAAACTTCGAAATAACGTTTTTCTGCGGACCGGCCAAAAAAAAAACGTTATTTCGAGAAAACGTTTCGAAAATCGATAAAAAATGCGCTTGACACCACAAGAAGCAAGTTTTGGCAGTTCGGAGTTGAGTTATGCAACCCCCCACACGCGGCCTTAGCGTTTCGGGACATCAATTGAGTGGTAAGCCATCAGAATACGCAGATTTGCGTACTTTGACGGAAGTTTTAGGAAACGATAAGAAAATCTGACAAGCAAAGTCAATCATAGATTATGATACAGTTAGAGCATCTCTCAAAGACAATCTCACTGCGTTTGTGTTGTGTTGCTCAGCGCAGTGCGCACACCACTCTCGCCGGCCGCTGCGCACGCCACATTGGTGAGTCACCAGCGGTGAGAGACGGAAGATCGTCGACCGGCTGACAGCGTAATTATTCCCAGGTCGTAACACCGCGTATATTACAAAAGAATTTACGAGAAACTATCGGTCGTAAACTCACTTTTAGGTATACTTGACTGTCTTTATATTATTTTTTTTTTCCTTTGGTTGGTCAAAATTTTGACGTTATTTCAAAAATTTGGCCAATCGAAAAACGTCATAATGAATTTTTTTTTAAGTTGATAGCATAGGAAAATGGGCGGGACCGACGGAAATCGGCGTTATTTTGAGAAAAACTTTATTTCGAAATTTTACTGTAAATCAGAGATAAATAATGCGTAAATAAGTAGCAGTAGTGGTAAAGTCCAGCTGCTCAAAAATAAAAGCTCCTTATGCTGGTGTTTCACAAAACAACTGGACTAAAAATAAATAGAAGGAGAAAGATAAAAACAAATTTGATCAAATTAAAACTGAGCTGAAGAAAGATAAGACTGGCACTTGGTTGAAAATGCACTATGACGGATCAAAATTCAAAAGCTAAATTGGAGCAACTTAAAGCCCCTGTGGTGACAATTTCGAGTCCTTTCTCATGAAAAAGTCATGCTTTATAACCACAGACTAAGATAAAATTCCTTTAAGCTTAAAGATTTTAGTAAATTTTAAATAATTCCGTTCCTGACCCAACAGCATTAAGTAAAAAGGACTGCCCTTAGAGTGAAGATTTTAATTTTAAACCACCAATGAATGGCGGCGAGAAAATAGAAAAAACAAGGACTGATAGATAATATTTTACTTCAATTTTGATTGGCATTCTGAACCATAAATGTTTTTTAAAAAAGTTAACCTAATTTGTTTGGTTTTGAAAATATTCAAAGGTGAACAGTACCTTCTCCATTGCACTAGATAAAGCTTCCGGTTCTTCAAGGATGTGGCGGATTATAATTGTTGCCAATCCAATAAATCCCGAAAAACTAACAGACTGATCAACTTGGAGCAGCAAGTCTACAACTCCTTTCTTTGCCGCTTCTTTGGCAAGATTGTAGTCTCGTGTTAGACGGACCAAGACTTGAAGAACAGCATGTAATGTGTCGCTGTGCGTGACATGTTTCATCACTTCAAGACAGCACCTAATTTAAAAATCAAAATTAATTTAGAAATGTAAACAAAGAGAAAATTGACAACCATCAGACAACTAGGAATGTTAAAACCATTATTTTTTAGCTGAGCGCTTGCATTCAGCATGTTTTTGTCCAATGATTGGAGATAGTTCAAAAATTGAAAAGAAAAAAACCAGAAACATTCTTCGTCCTTTCCAAAATTTGTTCCGTAAATAATGGAATAGTATTTTAACAGAACTGTTCTACGAGATATGGCTTGATTTTTGCCACAAGAAGATTTATTCGATCCAGAGGTTTAAAAGAATTAATCCTCCTAAATAAGACACACAAATAGGTTCTCAAAAGGAGTCAGGCAGACCCCAGCACCTTTAAGAGTAAATAAAACTGACCATACATCACAAAACTTTGAGAAAACCTTCTTCACAACCTAATGGGGAAAGTCAAAAACACCTTTAAAACAAAAGTTCATTTTAATTGGTTTGAGCAACTGACTTAGGCGAAAATTATAGCTGCTAGTTTTTTCTGCGTGATTTTAAAGAGCTTGACATCACATTCATCATTTGCAGAATCAGCACAATCACCTGTTTAAAGAAAAGGAATGAACTTACTGTATAATAGTTTTATTCTGATCTTTGGTGAACCCTTTGATGGGAATGATCCTGGTTCGAGAGGTGTGATAGTAAACAGCAAGATCAGCGGAGTTCATCATCTCAGAACCATACCGGTTTTGAGAAGTGGCAGGCGTCGCAGCCGGTTCCTCCAACATTCTAGTTGCTGGCACTGATGAAGATGGTCCCGAAGAAACGGAAGTTGAAGCTTTACCTCCCACAACAGGATCGAACATTTTGAGACACATCATGATTGGCCTTTGAACCCCAGAATCTTCACTTGACTGACACATTTCTAAAAATGCAATCGTGTAACGCTTACGATTACTGGAGATCCGAAGCGAGTGATAACCGCGCCAATAAGCATCATTGATCAGTTTGTTGTTATGGCTCGTGTATGACTGCCATTTTCCAGCTTGCAAATCGTACCATTTCCATTCACCAGTGGTGACATCATGAGCATACGCTTTGCGCGACAAGTGTGTTGATACTTTCAGGATGACATCGATAACCAACAAAAGAGGAGCAACCATCTTTGGCATTGAAATGAGAGGAAGATTTAAATAATCTAATTTATGACTTTGCTGCAACACCTCTGCAGTGCTTTGCAGCAATTTCAGAAGGACTTTCTGAATATCTTTTTCTTCCATTGCTTTGCCACAATCGATTCTCATCTCTTCAAAGAGAAGCATGTAAAAGTGGAGCAAATCAGCTATTTGGTGACTGATGACAGCATCTTGCAGAGTTAAGGCTTTGAGACCAAGTGCTTTTGGACTTGTGGAGATATTGACAACAGCCATTATCTTTAGAGACATCTAGAGAAAGAAAAAAAGAATATTTATAAGATACGACAATGATTTGAAATTTAAAAAAAAAAAAAAAAAAAAAAAAAAACAGACAGACCCACTTTGATATATTTCTTTTCTATTAGAGAACCTCATAATTCCAAGAATTGCTGAAAAACATTGTGCAGATCACATTTGGGCAATTGGGGGTGGTAATCGATTACACGATTAACGACGTAAGCATCGTTTTTTCGACGGGTGATTTTATGGTAATCAGGGCTGACTTTTTACAAGCCACCCATCAAAAAGAATGCAGAAGAATTGTATATATTTAATCAAAAAGACCCTGAAGTTTACTTTTATCTGTGAAAAGTTCATTAATTACCGTCCAAAGGTTTGACCATTACCGATTACCCAGTAATCGTGTAATTACCCAGTAATCGTGTAAAGGATTACATACCTATTTGCCCAACTCTGGTGCATAGGTAAATGCAGCATTTGGCCACAAAATTGAAATCAAGTAATTTCCAAACTACTGATAATTAAGTCAAGACCGCAGACTTAGGTAAGCCTGAGTTTAAAATGGTGATGAGTGCAATGTTTCACAATCAAAATCAGTGTATGTTCCAATCTTATGGTACAGTAAACTGTTGGTACAGTTATTTTTTTTTTTTGGCATCTTCATTCTACTTTAATCTATGATAGTCAAAATTTTTGGACCAGAACAAAAAATGGGAAGGACACTCCATGTAATGGCATGTTTCTCATGTTGAATAGACCAAGGTAAAGTTATAAACGAAACTAGAGACCATGATCTGTCAGTTTCGATCTCCGCAAAAAAAGTACACCTTGATCGTTGTCCACGTGCCATATCCTTTGACAATAAATATTAATGTGAGAATTCAAAAAAATCTTCGAGGGATTGGAATGCACAGCCCCAACTTTTAAGTATAAAATAAGAGAATTTTGAGGCAAAAATTTGCAGGAAATCTTTAAAGTCATAAAAATACCTCATGAGAATAGTCGATGAAAAACTGGTGAATCATCTCAGGAGAGCCACGTTTCAAGACTGCGATGACAAGCTCACTTAGTCGATAAACAGTCTGTGGATACAGATCAAGCATTTGGACACTGAACTGCAGAATTCGGTCCATGAACTTTTTGTACAAGGCCTTGGGTATGTACAAATCTGAAGCCTAAAACAGAGAAAGGGGGAGATGTTACAAGGAGTATACTCGCAAGGAATGAAGCCTTGTCAAATGAAAAATTCGAAGCTAAATTTGACTGCTTTGAATTTGAAACACAAGAAAATTGTGTAGGTGCACCCAGAAACAATAATCTTTGATGAATTTACAATTTTCGTTCCTTCAAATCACAACAAAACTTGCTTGCGACTTCAACTTTTGATTTTAAAGCGTTCTCAAGGAAAGGCCAACACTAAAAATGCAGTTTCATTTCTATACACAATGTAAAATGAGAAATAACATTGGTAAATTCCAAAGATTATCGGTCTAAGTGTGCCTACACATTTGAAAAAACCTCTAGGACGCCAAGCCAGTCCTGAATATACACACATACGCATAGATCTGAGGTCCAGCAGCAATGTGAGAGACGCTTATTTTGCTGCGTCTTTGTATGAGGCTCAAGAGCTTGGTGCGGCCAAGACCAAAAACCCAGCATGGTGGTGAATAAGTGAAAAGCATCAAAACCAGAATGAGCTCCACCTCTCAGATTAAATTTAGCGAGAAAGAGAAAAAAGTCAGTTTTTAATTTCTTTTGAATAAAAATAAAAACTCTTGAGGATCTCAAAACTTCTGTTGCAAAGCGTTCCACAACGCATAACAAAAAACTTGCAAACCACTGACATTTCAGAGGTATCTAGAGCTCACAAAGAAGAATAAAGTTCTAAAAAAAATAAAACATAAAAAACTAACACCTCTGCTATCTTTCTGAAATTATTAAAAGAGAGACTTCAACAGAGAAGAAAGCTTTTGGTTTAAAAGTACTTACATCAGATCGAACAGTATAGGGGGCTAAATTTTCACACTTGCTCCCAAGCTGTTCCGCTAGCTCATCAAACATTTTCTCATCAGTTTCTTCAGCAGAGACATTGGTGGGTTCTGATTCACCTTCAACAACTGCTTCCATTTCATTCTGAAAAAAGAGGAGAAAGTTAGAGGCTTGAAATACAATACAACGCTTTCACGTGAAAACATCGAAGTGAAAGCGCAAAAAGTTTTGTTAATAACGGTAGCTTTTATTTCTTTCAAAGATTTTCAGTCAGGAAGTTGAAAAAATTTGCTAGAAGATTCCGAAGTTCTGCCAGAGTTTTCTTTACATATTCAATGATTTTCTCCTTCATTCATCAAAACAACTGTTTATCCGGTAAGGAAATAGCTTGCAAACAATTTTAATGAACACAATATTGACTAACGGATTGTTCAACTCAAATTTTTTAAAGCTTCTTGTTAAGGCAGGTGAGAAACAACTTTAAATGCGAAATCCGTCATTTAATGCGCTAATCCATCATTTTTTACGATCATTTTCATTTAACATTCATCCGATCGAAAAGAATAATGGAGACAACTACCAGTAAGAAGATTTCACGCTCGTTCGATTCAACACTTTCCCGTTTGACAGGAGATTAACAGTAACGAGAAAATGGTGAAGAAAAAAGATATTTGTAAACAAAGGTGATATCAATCAATCGGTCAACCAACTCCATAAACTGTGAGAAAAACAGGACCCAGTGGCAATCGATAGAATTCTAAACTAAGGAAAATGTGTAAGTTGCAGTCTCAGATAACCTCAGATCAATTGATCGAGCAAATGGTAGGAAAAGAAACAGGTTTTATCAATTTATGAAAACGGTCTAAAGGGGTTCAAGAAAAACCAAGTTGTATCTAACATTCAAATTTTTACCACTTGACTAATGTTAATCAATTAAGTAAAAAATAGACTTGGACAACTTTGCATTTAACAGCTCAATAAAATTACAGCGTGCAAATTCAACACAGAAAAAAAGCAAAGGCAAAAGATGCAAATATGAGGTAAATTAATACGATGTAAATGTGATTTGTTCACAATTAAAATGCTAGAGCTCACACATTTTGAGTACTAGGTAGACGGGCTATGACAAGTAGCGGTGCCTGCTTTCGAAAAGCATAAAAAAGGATCGATGAATAATTGTTTAGCTAAGAGTTACGGGTTGTTGCAAACCAACCGCTCACCCATGCATTATGATGCATTTCAAAAGCAGGTACCGCTACTTGTCAGAATCCGCCAGCGGATACTCAAAATACATGAGCTCTACAAAAAAGCAAAGAGGAATAAGTATCAATTCATTGAAGCAAATGAAAGAGTGTAAAAGAAGGCAACAAGACAAAATTAAAGAAAAATGCAGTGACAAAAACTAGGATGCAGGAGGAAAAAAGGATATGAATGAAAGTAGTGACTATAAAAGTATACGAGACACAGTCAAATATCAAATTTTTAAACCGCGATATAACTTACTCTTTAAGATGTAAGGTTCGGAAGTGAGCTTCCATGGAGTTTAACTCCAGGAAATCAAACTTATTGAGCGTAACTACAACCTGATGATTTCAATTACAAAGCAAGTGTTGTAAAGTCTAGTTGACCAGACTATTTTACCCATGAAGTTTTCAAGGTAACAACAAGGCAAGTTTCTGGGGGAGGTTTTTAATGGGCCCTCAAAAAGAAAATGTATTTTTTTTTTTTTTTTTTTTTTTTGCCTGGATAAATGACGGTGAGCCTTGGAAAGCTCAAGACAGATGAAACTTCTTCAAAAAAATCCAAGCCTCTTCACTGAACCGGGTCCTAGGTTTACAATAGGATATTCGACTGTACCTCACAAGAACGCAAACAGCAAAAATACTCAGCCGCAACCTCTACAGAGCCAAATGACTCTAAAGCATCCAGACTATCACTAGGGAAAAAGCCCATTGCAATCAATTCAAGCAATTCTTGCATATTTACTTCTATTCGGATTTCCCTCCGATAGCTCAGATTTGCATTTGTGTTGCTTTGAGAAACGTAGATGGTTGGGTTCAGAAGATTAGGCACCATTTGTCCCAGACCATTTTCTTGAACCTTCAGGCTTTTCTCCTGAAAGAAAGAAAAAAATGTCGTAAAAAATAACTAGTAGAGTTTGTTTCATAAAAGAAAACGGAGCTCACTGATAATCTCTGACAAATTTTCAGTTACAATTACTTCAAATCAAAACAATACTTGCCTGAAACTGACTTTTTGATTCAAACCATTCTTCCATAAAAGCTATAGCTCTCATCAATTTTCAATATTTTTCATCATACTATGTAATAAGAAAAATAATGGGCTGATTTGGAAGATTATCGGTTGAGCTCCACCTCCATTTCTGAAAGGAGCTCAGTTCCACAATCAAACATAAAATAAAATGATTCTACAATTGAGCCGCAGTAAAAATTACAATAATCAGAGTGCGTTAGCGCCTCTTCCTGCCAAAGAAAATTCAAAAGTGTGATAAAAAAAAAGTTATTTTCGTGAAAGTATTTTAGAATTACAGTAGAATCTGGACTATCAGGATTTCGCCGGACCGAAAATTTTGTCCGGATAATCGAAATTTGCCGAAAAACGCGATCTAGACGCTCTGAAATGCAGTCGGCGAAGATTTTTTTAAAACTCCCCTTCAAAGGCAAAGTTATGCAACCTGTGTTATGCATTCCTGCGACGTAAATACGGAGCTACCCATTTTACAGGACATCGCGATTTCTGGTTATTTTCATTTTTTTTTTTTCAAGCATATAAAGAAGAAATTCGGTTACATTTGGTGCCAGACCGCGAATTCTGTCCGAAATTGAAATTTTTGGACAACCAAAATCCGGATAATCGGGGAAAAAAATACATTGAGAGTATGGGGCTTTCACCGGGACCAGCCGGAAAATCCGGAAAGCCGAAATATCCGGATAATCGAGATTCTACTGTATTTTATCAATTGATGCTAAAATTTCAAAGTCCTGAGTCCCACATAAATTTCTTGAGACTTTTCATTTACCAATAGCACGCAGCATACAAGGTCACATTTAACTGCCCAAAAAATTAGAAACCATGGTTTGACAAATTTAATTGTTGGCCTCCTTCATCCATAAATTATAAAATTCAAAATTCTGCGAGACTCTTTTACACTCTTCTACAGCTTTTAAAGTTACTCGTAGCACACATCATAAGAAACCACTTTCTCCGCCCCAAAAAAATTTAGAGCTAGGATTTGAAAAGTTTACTTATTGACCTCTATCATCCATAGATCCTGAAATTTGAAATTCTGGAATCCTACCTGCCTCCATTCCAGCTTTTCGGTAACTCCTCATTTTACTCTAGGTGGTACATTCGTATTTTTTATTTTTTAATTTAGCTGTTCTCATTTACTTGCACAGTTTTCAATGTTGAAAAAAGTGAACATATACAGAGAAAATTAAAGAAAGAACAGAACTTTTGCTACGAAGATTTTGGGTAAGTTTACTTGAAAGCTTAATAAAATAATATTCAGATATTTACCAGAATTATGTATTCTCCTTGCATAACATGCTTCAAAATTGTTAATAGAGAATCTGTTGCTCTTAATGACACTAGACACTTTTGCTCAACTGTATCCAAGAAGTGCAGCACTGCGATGAAAGCAATCTGGAATTTGAAGGAGAAAGTTTATTGAGGAACATAAAAAATATAAAAACAAAACTGGTTTTCAAATAAATTATTTAACTTTAAGCTAGAATAAAAATTCAGCATCTTTTTCCCAAAAAATAAAAAAACTTACTGACTTCTGAAACTGAGAAACAAATTTCAAGAAATTTTCTGGTTTAACAATCTAGCAGGCACAGTGTCCGTTTATTTTATTATTTTATTTTTTTTTACACCAAGACTTTTCTGCACTAGTGTGCACCATCAATGTGACGTTAAGAAGAACAGAGAAAGATGGAAGTAGAAGAGGTGGCAATAGTAAAGTCCAGTCACCAGAACATGGTGATTCATTAAGGATAAAAAAACAAACAGCCTTACCCAATGCATTTGCTGCAAATATAAATTAGCATCAAAGTTCTTTCCATCCCCAGGTGGCATCACTTTCGGAAGCATGTGATTTGATTCCAGAACAGTTCGAGGATTCACCATTTTTTCAAGCAAGGAAAACCAGGCTTCAATGAATTGAATGGTTCCTGATGGACGATCGTTCAAATCGAGAGATCTCCTCTTATCAGGTGGGGAGTTTTCAACCTTGCCGTGCAGGGCAAAAATAAAAGATCTGGAATGGATAGAAACAACAGTTAAGACAAATTTCCGGTGATTATTAGGAGTCTGAGGGTTATTTGATTAATGATTTTGGGTACTATCAAGGCAAGGAAACACAGAATTTCACAGTGAAGTAAATTTCATGTAATCTCAGCAGCAATTTTCGACATTATTAAGACTCTAGACACAAAATTTACACTGCCATGAAACCACTGTGCCAAACAAAGCCCTCTGCAAAATGACCACTCATTAAAATGCATTTGATTTAATTTTTACTTGAATTAACACTAGATATCTACAGAGCGAGAATGCCAAAAAATTGAGTTTTGGAATGAAACTGCAAAAAAAAAAAAAAAAAAAAAAAAAAAAAAAAACACTCACACAGTAAAGGAAAAAACAATTGGAGATAAGTGTGTCTGCATTAGTTTCAAATACATTCAGCCGTAGATATAACTCAAAAGACTAAGTAAAACAAAAAATAATTTTCACAATATGAAAAATTGAAACTTTGCCAAATTGTCCACATTTTGTCAAACTTTAAAAGCACTACGGCACTTATTGCAGGCCTGTATCGAGGACTAAGGCATTGTAGTAAATTAGAGGCTTAAAGGTTTTTGAGTGTTTAGATGAAAAAAGATTGAGTCATCTTAAACATTAGACAATCCGGTAGAACAGTCCTGTTTTCAGGCAGCAAGGAAAGAGACCTGTCCAGTAAGAATTATCTATTCACTGAATTTCAAATTTACAAAAAGATCAGGTCATCACTAATGTGTCATTCAGAGCTTTACCTGACAAAACTTTTGATTCCCTTGGCACTGTAGATGAATTTTTGAAGCATTAAATGGTACGGTAGTTTTTTCTCATCAAACAGCAATGGGGATGTGAATCCAACGAAACAAAGTAGATACGTCATCCTGAAAATAGAAGGAAAAATAGGGATATTGTCAAGTTCATATCAACCATCATTACAGCAATCTATAGCTAGGCACCTTTTCATCATCAAGTTAAAATTCCTAATTTTGTGAAGTTGAAATAGAGATTTTGTCATGACAAATGTCAAATGGAGATTTCGTCAAGTTCAACCTTGGTATTTTTAGCTTTTTTTCAGCGACGCAACGAAATTTGGTTGTTTTTTTATCATTAACACAATAGGACAGGTTACGCAGTCTTAAGACGTAGTAAATGAGATAAACCGTATCAAGCGGACAGAGATGCGAAAGTGGGCTTGAAATTTTGGCCAGTGCAATTTTTTTGGTTCAAACCCTCCCCAAAACTAAGGTTTTGACCTTGTTCTTCCTATTGTTAAATTCAACTGTTGAATACACTGTGAGATATGGGTCACCGGTTTTTTTGAACTCGCAAAATTTGTAAACTCATGAAATAGCGCAAATTTTTTGAAATCAGGAAAAAATGAGCCGATATCGCCGGTCATTCGTGTCAAATGCCAAATTTTGCGCTTTCGCGGATAAAGTCCGGATTTTGCGTTTTGTCGCGCGGCATTTTTGAAATCAGCGAAGCACCCTGAGGAGCTCGGTGCCAGTCCAGACTCAATTCGCGGGGTTTTCAAAATTTCGCACGAACCATGGCCGCAAAAAAAAGTGTCTCTAGCAATCTAGCATAAGAAAACAAATCTTTTTAAATTATGAGTCCATGGAAAAAGAAGAAACTCATGAGTAACAGTTTAAATATCTTTGCTGCGTTGAAATACTAAACTTCAAACAAATTGTCTACTTGGCAAATGACTAAATTTGTTTTTATTCGAGGAAAAAAGAGGATACATAAAAAAGTTTAACAATACAAATCCATATTCTTTTTACGCAACAGAAAAACGAAATCTGAAAATGCGGTCTAAATTCAAAGATCCTTTCAGAAATGTCTCCCACCAAACTCTGTTTTGACAAGCGCAGGCGGATATATTTCTGTCCGGTGAGCCAACTGTCGTGAGAACTACAACCCACATGAAAGCATGAGCGTGACGTACGGCACTGCAACTAGTTTAGAATGTCAACCTTGAGCTTCCAAATTCAAGAAATTATTCAAATTATTGTTCCTAATTGAAATCCTGTCAAAATTTACAATTCAAATAAATTCAATAACTAAAGTAATTACTGTTGACATTCTGAACGAGGCGCGGCGCCGTACTGATATTTTCATGCGGGTAGTGGCGTTCACGACCAAAGATTACTTATACATACAGATATGGCATAAGCCCGAATTTTGTTAAGTTGACTCTGGCTGTGATACAACGGGGCATACAGAGGGGATCATAAAGATTACAGCGAAAAGATTACATTTTCCATGTTTGTCTGTTACAAAACTGTTCCGTATTCCACGTTCCGCTGTTCACGTTCCGTGTTTGTTCTGGTTCCGCAAACAAACACAGGAAAAGTGGGAAACGTAATCTTTTCGAACCAGAATTCTGTAATCTTTATGATCCCCTCTGTATGCCCGGTTGTATCACGGCCGGCGTTTTATCCATTTTTCACTTAACACGGGCAAGATGGCTAATGCCATATCTGTATGTATAAGTAATCTTTGTTCACGACAGTCGGATGGAAATACGTCCATCCTCGCGAGTAAACAAAACACTTCTGAAAAAACCTCCACTTCATTTACTTCGGAAAAGACTAATTAATTCAGAAAAACAGAAATCTTGAATTAAATAATTATTTAGGGGATCAAGGAACACCATGAAAGAAACACAACAACTTACACGTAGCTACGGGGTGGTTTAGCAGAGATCTTGGTGTGATTCAGCCCTTGAGCTAATAAATTGGCGAGAACATTTGAAACTGCTTCAGCAGCTGGGGTAGGACAAACAGGCGCGTTTGTCAAGTGATTGCCTCGACGGGTGCGGGCAGGGAATCCAACACACAGCTGTAAAAATAAAAGTCAGAACAAAATAAAATTCGCACTACATTAATTATACAACACTTACAATTTCCTGATTAAAATAAATTGCATTATGTTGTAACAAAGAGTGAAGAATATTCTTTGCAACTACAATTTGCATCCGTGATTTTTATACAAGCCTGAAACGCACTTCCACACTTGTAAACCAATCAACTCTCTAGCAACCCTCGTTTCAACAACAGAAATCAGATCTTCATGGGCATACAAAGTAATTGATGAAGAGAATAGATTTTAGCAAGATAAATCCAATCTTAGAATCAGTTATTTACAGTAAGAATCATAAAGTTGTCTTCACATTTCCAAGAATTTGATCAACAAACATAAAATGCATAAAATTGTTAAAAGAGTTGAAGGCAAAATAATTTTTGAACTATTCCCTGCTGTCCTCATCTTGTTGCTAAATTTCAAATAGGAGTTCAGATTATTAAGGTGAATCCTCAACGACCTGTGGTGAGATTAAAAACTGCTAGATCGCGCTACTTTCGCGTGCTCTCTGAAACCAAAGCTTTGCTGCCTTTGATCGTCATTTGCGGGAGCTAGAGTCAATTTGTCAAAAATGTTGGAACGTTACGTTCAAGATCATATCCTAAGGAACTTTCTGACACCACTTCCAGCTTTCTACAACCAATTTTTTGGGTCGAAAGTGTGGACAAAAAATTGCAAGTTTGAAGGTGTTAATTGAATTTGTACGGAGCCTTCAAGCTCGCAATTTCTTGTCCATACTTTCGAACCAAAAAATTGGTTGTAGAAAGCTTAGAGTGGTGTCAAAATGTTCCTTAGGCTACGATCTAGAATGCAATGTTTAGGCCTGTGCGATGTTCGATACATCGACGCTTGTTCGATATTTAAGAGACATCGAATGCGGTTCGATGTCTCATGAGATGCATCGAAACATCGATCCACATCGAAACATCGATCCACATCGATTCATATCGATTTTTCCGACCAAAGGGTTGTGTTGGTCACTGTTCCAATCGATCTTTAAAACAAAAATCAAGAAATATTACAGTTTTTTGTTGATGTTTTGGTATTTTGATGTAAATGTAATGCTTACATGCAGATCGATTTTTCGATGCATATCGATGTTTCGATGTTTTTAAGTAAATTAATGATTCGATACCGATCGATGTTTCGATGTGGATCGATGTTTCGATATTTTCCGATATTTTCCGATTTTTAGATGTTTCGATACATCGCTCCGATGTTAGAAATCGGCATCGAAGTGACTTCGATGGACCGAACGAGACATCGCACAGGCCTAGCAATGTTCCAACATTTTTGAGAAATTGACTCTAGCTCCCGCAAATGACGATCAAAGGCAGCAAACCTTTGGTTTCAGAGAGCACGCAACAGTAGCATGATCTAGCGGATTTGAATCTCACTACAGGTCGCTGAGGATTCACTTTATTTATTTATTTATTTATTTATTTATCACACTTTGGTACATAGGACAGGAAAACTGTATGGTACAGGTCAATGATATTAACAATAATAGCCAAGTTACAGAGTATTTGGGTTACATAGTTTTTTTGTTTGTTTTTTTTTTTTTTTTTTTTGGGTTACATAGTATTTGGGAAAATACATAGATGCATGCACAGAAGACTGTACATGCATCTATGTATTTTCCCTGCGATCTAACTGCGATTACACATGAGTGACTAGTTGAAGGTTAAGTTTAACAGAGGAATTCTTCCAGTGAATAAAAGGCTTTAGTCGTAACAAAGTTTTTGACTTTCCTCATATAGGCTACATTGTTAGTCTCCAATTTAATTTCCTTGGGTAACTTGTTGTAAATTTTACCCGCAGTGCCAAATAAGTTGTCATAATATCTGGACCTTCCACTCAAGAGCTTCACATCAGCCTGACCTCTTGTGTTATAAGTGTGGAACTCTCTGAAGGATTCAAAATCCTGCGGATTATTCCGCACCCATATCACAACCTCCATTATATATAAACTATAGATAGTACAAATTTCAAGTTGCTTGAATACATCTCTACAGGATTGTGTCTGTCTAAGCCCTAGCATTTGCCTGATTATTCTTTTTTGCATTTTGAAAACTTCATCAACACCTTTGGCTTTACCCCATAATATCAGGTTGTACATTAAGATGGATTGTACATGAGCATAGTATACAGTTTTCAAAATATCAATGGAATAGTTGGACCTAAGCTGTCTCATTACAAAACTGAGTGCACTGAGCTTCTGACATATATAATCAGTACGACAGTACAACGACAGTAAAGTCAGTACGACTTTACGACAGTGAAAGAGACATAGGCAAGCTAGGGGTAGTAAGAAAATTTTGAATTACCTTTGTGAGTAAACCAAAAAGTTCAGCTAGAGCTCTTCCCCAGGCGCGACGAAGCAGCCACAAGGGGTTTGATGTATTTCAACTGAATAGCAGGAGGTATTAGGTATGCAACATCCGGCTTTTCTTGCTTTCCTGCCTCGACAGAATCGCTGGAGGAGTCGTCGCAAGTATCGCTTTTCTTAGTTTTCTTGCGAGAATTGCTTTTACCTAGTTTGATGTCATCATCGGAATTATCAGAATAATACATAATAAACTGAGCAGAGTTCAGTCCTTTTCCACTTAGACCTGAAGAGCTACCGCCAGGTGCCTCTTTCCCTTGGTCATGTTCAACCTGTGAAAAACAAAAAACATCGTTTTTATTGACAGCGATTCAAGGAAAAAAAGGCATTAGAAAAACCTAGGATGATAAATGAAGGTAGGCACATTGGCACTCAAAAGTTGAAGTCAATTTCTGATTGGCTGAAGGCAAAGTAAGGACCATGAACTTTTGCAAAGTTATGGGCCGTGTTTTTACCCCAGTTTGAATTTAGCATTTTAGGTACAAATACAGTTACCTACTTAAACGTTCTAACATATTAACAATATTTGTTTTCTATAGAATTAGCAAGTACAGTAAACTCTCGATTTACCGGATTTCAGGGGACCGGCCGAAAAATCCGGTAAATCGCGAAATCCGGTAATCCGAAAACTCGCATTTTTCGCGGCGAAATCGCGGACCGAAAACTCGCATTTTCGCGGCGAAATCGCGGAATTTTTAGGTATTTTTTCTCCCCCCCCTCCCCCCCAAATTTTCACTATTTCGACTAACCTGAGCCTGAGGGTTTTAGTTACAAAAGCACAAAACACGCGTGGGGGATTAGAACACGATAATTTGGTACTAACCGTTCGTTTGTTGAGTGTTTTTCATTTCTCTTAGCTAAAAATCTCTTTGGAAAAAATCAGCTGACTTTTTCCAAAGAGGTTCAGCCTATCTCGCTGTCAGCCAGCGTTGCCAATGTTGGCAAGTTCTTGAAGTGCCAAAGCCACAAACTACGTGCTTCACGCGTGAGCGCGTGGAGCCAACGCACTACGGGCGGCAACGCTGCGCTGCTGTCAACGCGGGAAAGCAGCGAAGCTTCCCTGCCGCTTGACGCGTTTTTCAAAACACCGCGACTGATGAGTTTGGAGAGTGACTCACGGTGATTCTTTGAGATCGCGGCATCGTGTCACGGGAAAAAACTGCTATATCTGAGCAAAGTCCGGTAAATTGAGAAGAAATTTCTTCTTGGGACCGAGAAAAAATCCGGTGAATCGCGAAATCCGGTAAACCGCGATCCGGTAAATCGAATGAAATTTAACATTGTTCTTATGGGACTTTTGCCGGGACCGGAAAAATTTTCTGGTAAATCGCGAAATCCGGTAAATCGCGATCCGGTAAATCGAGAGTTTACTGTAATTTAAAATATTAATTAGGGCTGTGCGAATATTCGAAAAGGTCGAATGTTCGATTCAAATATTTTTTTCAATATTCGGTATCAAATATTTCCGCGATATTCGAGATGATCGAATATGTTGGCTTCAAAATCAAAATATCGTTTTTTTCGAAAGAGAAACGCAGGTATGGGATCGCGTAAGGAAAAACGCAAAATCGGTGCGAGCGTAAGATGAGTGCGAGGGGGACCGGCACGGGTAGGCGCGATAAAGATCAGAGCAGCGCGGCCACGGCCAACGAACACATGAGCGCGGCACCGGCATGCGGCACTCCGTTCTTCAGTTCTTCAGGCTCAGCTAGCCGTGCCGTGGTGTGAACCTCAAGAAGCTCACACTCTTCGCTGCGAGGAGTTGCAGACTCGCGACTGTGAAACTGCCGCGGCGCGGCGCCAGTCTCATTCTTATCAGCAATAGCAGCGTTGCCAATTTTTTTCTCTGAAAATTCTGTCACGCCTACCTTCGTTAAAATGTTACGCGATGCACCAAGGTTTGACGAGAATATAGAGGAAATAGGGAATTCATAATCGTTTGTAACTTGCTTTGACGTCCTAATTTTAAAAATGCTATTTAACTGTTTTCGTTTTTCCTTTCTTACGATTACTTCCTCGAGAAACTCGGCAACCGTGCGCGATTTTATTGTTTTTAAGCGAGTAGCAGACTGACGCAGCTCACAAAGCGGTAAAACCAAAAGCGAAAATATTTGAGATTGCGTGCGTGCGTTCGTAAATTAAATGTTCTGAGAGGAAAAATGTCAGCATTTTATTTTTATTTATTTCTAATGATAATTCCTCCAAAACAAGTGAAAATTGAATCATTGGCAGATCCAGCCCTCGCAAACGGGGGGGGGGGGCACTCTAAGGATTTTCGCCCCCCCCCGGTTACCCCTTTTTCCTTTATACTCTCCTCCTTCCCCTCTACTTTGCCCCTTCTTTCACCTACCCTCCCCCCTCTTGTCCACCTTTTTGGGTCGAACGGGGGCGGCGGTCGCCCCCTTCGCCCCCCCCTTAATCCGTCAATGAATTAAATAAACTAAAAAGCTTGGAATGGTTAATGTGATCATGATTACATCGGATGCATTTATTGATGGAAAAATTCAGTAATTTTATAGGAGCGCTAGGATGCAATTTGTTAGAAAAAATCTTCGTTGAAAATATTCGATATTCGTTCGATATTCGAATTTTTTTGAAAATATTCGTTCGAATTCGTTCGGACCTCAAAAAACCATATTCACACAGCCCTAATATTAATTTAATACACACCTTTAATTGCAATTAGTTTTTTACAGTTTAAATTTACCCTTATTTAAACTTTTACTAAAACAGACTCAATTTTTTCAATCAAAATGCTTATGAAATCAAAGCAAAAAAGTACAAGTTTTGGTTCTTTACAGTTTTGTGTTTATTCAAGGACAATTAGCTGAGAATCAATTCAGCACTTCTTGCACTTTTCACTTTTGTGAAACTTTCTTGATTTCAGCCGTAGAGCAGACACATTTTGAGTATCAAGTCCTGACGAGTAGCAATGAGCTACCGAAAACACATAAAAACGCATCCATTAGGGGAGTTGGGTAAAGAATTTAAACTTGTAGCAAACCAGCTGCTCTTCAATGTGCTTTGACGCATTCGGGACAAAAGCACTACTATTTGTCAGAGCCCAATACTCAAAATTGCACTTGCTCCAGAAAAAGAGGAAAATTTCTCCTCTGAGAGCTATCTGAGCTCTGAGAGTTTCTGAACAGCTATGGAATTATAGATAAGCGGTGTTGTGTTGGAAAAAATTTCAATTCTGACTCACCACTCTCATTTCAGGAGGAACCAATTTACTGACATCTTGCATACAGAAATCAAACTTGTTTGCCTCGCTGGAATCAGCTGAAGGCATTTCTTCTTTGCACAATGCTAGAAGAACATTACTTTCCCAAACAAGAGCTGTATACAACTCAGTTAGATTCTTCAGTATTTCGATGCCAATTGGAGAGCCCCAGGTTTGCATGGTTATTGTTCTGATGTCCAACTGAAACACAGAAAAAGAAAAAAGGTCAAGAGAAAATTAACGTGAAAAAAATTGCAAGGAGCCACTCAAAAAGTTTTCAAAATCACTGACTCCAACTTCAGAAAAAATGAAATCTGATTACTCCTCCCTATAATAGATTAATATCGTTCACAAAACAACCATACCTATCTGCATTTTGGATGCTGGCGCACATCTCTGAGAGACAAGCACCACACTACCATATAACTATTTTGCATGTAAGACAACAGATAGAGCTTTGGTAGCCATGGGCGGATCTATGAAAATGCTTTTCTCTCTCACCGGTCATCTGAACAAAAGTGCTGGAAAAGGATAGCAAAGAGGACCATCACAAGACTATAGTCCCTATCTCCATCCTTTTTTAACACTGGAAAAGGATAGCAAAGAGGGCCATCACAAGACTATAGTCCCTATCTCCATCCTTTTTTAACACTGGAAAAGGATAGCAAAGAGGGCCATCACAAGACTATAGTCCCTATCTCCATTCTTTTTTAATACATGCGTTCAAATTGAAGGAGAGAGAAACACAAATTCCTGTTATCGCCCATGACATTAGTACATTAAAAATGCAATTTCTACCTGGTTTCTTTTAATTACTCTGAATTTTATGGCGTTTTCTGAACAGCTATGGAATTACAGATAAGCAGTGTTATGTTGGAAACGTCATAGTGACAGCCAGGTAAAACCCCAAAGGATGCCGAGGAGTAGTTGACAAGTTTCTATAAGAAAACTACTGTTGTTCTTACTATTCTGCTGTTGGAAAAACAGCACTCGATGAGGAAAATATTGGTATTTGATTTCAAAATAAAAAACTTTTCCTCAAAAATATTTGATAATTGATTTGACACTAATAAATTGTATTTGCACAGCCCTACACAAAAAGTACACAGGTGAAGACTGTTGCGTATTTGCACTCAGCAGCGTGTTTCAGCAATCGCTCAATAGATCGCAGTGCGCTGCGTGACATTGCGTTACTACAGTTAAATTTTAATTTTGCCGTTAGCAAGGAAGTTTTTTCATTTTTTTCAAACCTTTTATGTAGTTTTAATTAGCCCCTTTCTTTGGGTACAAGTTTTGTCCCGTTTTATGCACTTTCATTACACTTTAGTTCAGTCTCCTTTAGAAGTAGCAATAATCATATATTTTTCATTAGTTTAAGACGCTTACGCGTCCACTTCACAGTCATCTATTCTGGTTAGATCATAGGAAAAGAAAGATTGACAGATCGATATACCACTTGACGTGTTGTTATGTTGCGATAACTCGCCAAGCGATAGATCGAACTCAGGAGTTGCGATACGATGCGTTGTTCGTCCTCATTCCTCTCCTCTTTGACAACGTCACGTTGCGATGCCACACAGTAATCACAACAACCAATTTACCAAGTTAATGACACGTCAAGTTGTGACGGTCTTAAAACTCACAAATTATAGAAAATCATTTCAAGTTCAATATTTTCCCCATTCTTACTTAATTTTCTGCTTTGATGAAAAGTTTCATGTGGTTTTTTCTTGATTAACTATTTTATTGAAGCAAACTTTATTTTTCTGAGCAGATTTAATTGAACAACTAACATTTGTCTGTCCATCCATCTATTCAATTACAGTCCACTTTTCCAATTTCAAAGTTTCTTTAGTCAGGTGCGTTTACATGACGCATCAAGCTCTGCACTAAGTATAACGAAGATCCCAAGAACGGAACAAGAACGGAAAACCGCAGAATTTAGGTAGACATACCTGACCAGTTTTGCAGACATAAATCAATAAAGTTATGTATCCGTGGACAGCTGACATATGATGTAAGAGCGGTGTTGCAGTAGCATCAGTGAAAGCCGTTTCAAAGTTAGATACATTGGCTAACTCGTGAAGTAAAATTGAAGTGTTGAAAGAGGACTGATACAGAGGCTCCAAAGCTTCCAAAACTATTTTCAATTGGGACAAGCTTTTGTTCAAGACATCATTGTCATGGGCAAGATTCTGGAAGTAAAAAAAGACACAACATCAAAGAAAAGATACAGACTGCGCCGGAGGGTGGACAGGACAGTTATAAAAAGAAGCACCTTTTTTTCCATTTGCACTATCTCATCTCGTTGTTTGAAAGAACAGAATCAGCCTGCAGGAGTGCAAAAATAATGCCTGTCTTGCAAACAGGAAAAATTTAGGTTTTGAGGAAATTTTAAAAAAAAAGTTGGATCGTAAGACCTTCAAGAGGGAAGGATAAGGGCGCATGTATGGATCAGTGGGCAGAAAAACTCAAAATTGTTGTTGATAGACAATAGCTTTTATCTCTACCACAAGGCAGATAGATTTATTTCTTGAACCATCAGCAAAGAGTAGTACAATCAGCATTACATATGAGGTTTTCTTTGAGCTGTACAACCAGCACATCTTTCTGACAAATTTTCTAGACCCGGAGAATGGATATCATATTGCATGAAAACAATCAATAGATTATTCTCTAGACTTATTTGCTGGACAACAAAGGTGAAACAACTTACCAAGATTGATTTGCAAACTGTAGCAACAGATTGAGCAGCAGACGTTATGGGATAATCCAGAGGCAAATTGGGCATTCTGAGCAGATTAAGCAACGGAACGAGACCTCCTTGAATGACGAACTGTCGGCAGTGGTCTTCGGTGGAATTGTTACTAAGTATAGCATCGACAAATTTAGTCTGCACAGGAAAAACAATGATTATAATATTAATGCAATGACTGGTGAATTGCAACTTTAATTGTAATGCATGAGAAAATTGCTGCGGAGAGCAATCAGATTCATATTGGAAACTGCCAAATTACTGAAATTTTTTTCCTAAATTGGTACTAGTACAAATGTATTAAAATAGACTAATTTGTTGATGACATAACAACATGATACGTATCGTTTTGGGACCAAACGAACAACCCCCCCCCCTCCCCCCGCTCAGCCATACTAAAGGCTGAGAGGGTGCTTTGTTTGGTCACTAATCAATTTATCGAAAGCGATATATTGCTCACTAAATGAGTCAATAATCTATAAATTTTTTACAGTAATGATTCTTTAATAGTATTTCCTTCAACCAGGCTTTGCCACTGCATTGAGAATAGATGAATAAATAGTAGATTTGTTAAAATTACCTACGTTTTTTTTACAAATGGGGAACAAAACATTACGTAAGCAGAGAGAGCTCAATGACAAGACTAAAGCAGATAGAATTACAAATGAAAAAACAGGGAGGAACTTACCACATTCAGAATGTAATCAATCAATGGAATTGGATATTTTTCTTGTGTTTCATCAGCACAGTCAGTCTGAGCACTTGATTGCTGGGAGGAGCTTGAAGATTCTTCTTCTTCATCATCTTCCTCATCACTTGAGCCCACTTCGTGAGTTACGATTCTTGGCAACAACCGCCCATTATCTGTTTGTCCTTTCTGAGGGCGATAACAGGTGAACTTTGGGTCATACCCTAGGCCGCATAAGTCTTCCAACAGAGTTATGATAGCTTCAAAAGCGAACGTTTTCAAAGATGGTTGGTGACGCATCAACTCATCCATAGCATTACCTAGATTGGTAGCTGTGTCACTCATTGAATCAGCACTCCTCCGCTTCTTCATTGCAGGCAGATATTTAGGCGAGATCAAAACTCTAAAAATACGGTCAAAAGGTTTGAATTTGATGAAAGCACTTAGGCCACGAGCGTTCAAACTGAGCGCACTGAAAACGTTGGGCAGTGAGCCGAGGACTTCTCTTGTGGCAGGTACATCCTTGACTAGAAGCGCATGGAAAACAAAATCTGTCAACCCATTGTCCTGAAAAGTGGACAATAATGAGGGTTCTTGAAAGACGCACACTGTAATTACACTAGTGGCGAGCAAAAATAAGGACGGTCCATAATACTCTGCATTGCTGATAATGTGCGTAAGAGACAATGGCAGGGATCCATCCATGAAATGTCTCACACTTTCTGAGAAAGCTGGATCCTGTAAGGCTTTTTTCAAAAAATTGAGCATCGTTTTTAGGAGAGCTGCCCGAGGAACTAAACAAGTGTTAACTTTTTTCGCTGGATCGGAGCCCCGAAAAAATTGTAAACGGTTTCTCAGAGGTTCCGAGGAAGACGAAGCTGAGTCGTTGGACTGATCATTGATTGTTAGGGCACTTAATAATTCAAGACCAGGTTGTTCTTCACGACAAATATTGATTTCCATTTCAAGACGATTGATGAAGCTTTCAAGACCTCCATGCATTTGGAAAATTTGCATATCCACATTGGTGATTAAATCGATCATCCTCACGGCTCTTGTTGCCAACGGGATATGTTCAAGTTGCCGAGTATTCCAATTTATGATTCTAAGCAGCGCTTCCATCATTCCAGAATTAACGAGAGCTTCCCCTCCAGTATCACAGCTGGCCATGTGGTACAGAAAGCTGAAAAGAGCTGTTGCCAACGGAAGCGAATACGAATTCTCTCCTTCGACGAGTGAATTTATACAGGATCTAACCATCTGCGGTAGAAATCCATGGTACAAAGCTGCTCCAGTTGCATCAATAATCATATCCAGTCGCAGAGCAGGTTTCCTGTAATAATAAATATTCTATTTAGAATCTCAAATAGAATGAAATTTTGTAATTGATGTAGAATTTATCTATTTCAAGAGTGTATTTAGAATTCATCAGGCTAGATGAATTTACTTCACCTCTGAAAGTTAGATAAATAAGTAGAGGTGTTCAAGTATTGAAATTTTGGGTCAGGCGGAGTCGAGTTGAGTTTTGCCAATTTTGTCGAGTTTCGAGTTCGAGTAATCGTGATAAGCAAAACAGCAAAAAAAGTTTGCTAAAGCTAAAGTACCAATACGGGTCATTATACTATCATTCATTATTCAAAAAGCAAGGGAGAAAAAGGGAAGAAAACAGTTCAATCTTTTGATCAAAAGCTTTTATCTTACAACTATATTAGTCAGAGTTTGATGCTACTTTAGTTGGAAGCAATCAGTTAATTTTGGCATTGCTAAAGTTTTACTTCCAACCATCTCCTTTTTGGCTTCGAGTTTCTCGAATTGTTTGAAATATTCTGTGGGAAATTTTAAGTCTCACAGAAATGAGGACGTGCTCCCTACTTTTGACTTTGCCCTAAGGTTAGATTGGAACTACCATAAAAGAGGTGGATGAAAGACTCAAGCTCAGGTCAGATACTTTACCTAGGAAGAATGCCAGGAGCCCTATCGATATGAATGATTGATGTTAACGTGCGCAAGGCTGCAGCTTTGATATCGACTAATTTTGGGTTGCTAAGTTCTAACAATTCGACTAATTCTTCCAACAATCCTGGATATAACAAAGTAGTCCATGGGTCCAAGTAGGAATTTGAATATAATAACACAGTCAGTGCTTGTAAGCGAACTTGAACACATAGCAGTCTTCTTTCATAATTTGTAAAATTACACGCTAATCGAATGTGAGTGAACAGATACGTCTGAAAAAAAAATAATGATAATAATGAAAAGATAAGCAGATAAAACAAAGAACCAGAACCAAAGCATATTTTGCAACATTGCAAACCTAATGATAGAGGTATTTTATTACAGTAATAAATAGAGACCTGAAAAAATCGCGGCCGCGAATCGCGCGATTTTTTTAAAAGTCGTCCAATCGAAGCGAGACCCGTACCTACATGATGCTGGCAACCTGCTGAATCCTAATCTAAAAAATTTCAAAACGCGATTTTCGGGGTTTTTGGCTCAACACGCGAATTTCGGGTCAAAACGCGAATTTCGCGATCTAGTGCGCGAATTTCGCGATTCAAATCGCGAATTTCGGCACCATCAAAGCCGAGTTATGAAATCATGAATAATCGCGGCAGGCATCCGAACTTCATCATTTCCGCGATGTTTTTTCGCCGCCACTCCCGGCGGCGCGGCGCGCCGCGCCGTAGTTTCGCCAAAGAGAAATGAAAACTTATCAGCTGATGATGCGCTCGCTACCCCGATTTTCAGAAACTCGTGTTTCTTTAACGATTTTAGGCGGATCCGCGTGTTTTTTTAAGGATGTGAAGAAAATATATGAAGTTGAAAGTTGTGTTTATGTGTGCTTTTTAACACAAATAATTGTTAAATCATGTCAAAAAATAAAGTATCAGCTTATGATAGAGCTGCCCAGTTTCACTACAGGAGTTTATGCCACCGATTTTAAAACAATTTTTTGTAAGTTTTGCAGCAAAAAATTTGATCTGGTTTTAACATGAAAGACTTCTGTTTTAAAATGTTTTGCCACTGAGTCTTTCCTCTGCCAGGTCAAATTTTTGCTGCAAAACTTACAAAAAATCGTTTTAAAATTGGTGGCATAAACTCCTGAAGCGCAACTTCACGCGTGTCAGCCACCAAACACAGGTTTCTGTCGTAACTTCTCTTTAAAGTCAAGTTATTTCACTTAAAAAGCACAAAAACAACTGTTTCAGTTGTTTAAAAGGTAGATTCAGGAACCAATAACCCCATAAGTTAATTTGTCACCATAAAATAGAGGTTTTTGACAAAAATGAAAGTACCGCTTTTGTGCCTTTGAAAACACCAATTTACCGCCGATTATTGCCCTTTCAAAATCACGCTTTTTTCAGGTCTCTAGTAATAAATCCTTTGAAATCATTTGATTCATTTACGATTTGGAGAAAATTCAGACGGATTCTTCATAGTTTGGTTACTTACTCAGAATTATGAATAAAGCTCCCTCAACACTCGAACAAGATTTATGAAGTTAAATGATCAATTTTGTGAAAACATTACAGTTCAATTCTTTCAAAAGTTTACTGAGAGTGGAAACATAGAGTACACAGTGAAATATTAAAGTGTCAAACTGTTCGGGGACCAGAAAAAAATTTGTCTTAAATAATAATGTTCCGAGTGAATTATTGAGTGAGAAGTTTGTTAACGTTTTAACCAACACTTAATCACTGCCTTTGTTGACAATCTCTTGGTGCTTTAGGTGCATGTATGCAGGGTTGATTCACCTATTCGACCACCATCATAGGCTTCCCTTAAACACCTTTTCTGGGTGAATGAGTAGATTTTTAGACTAATAGTTGCTTTCAATGTGATTTCTACATGATTTTACACAATAATTGACTCTGCATAACACTGCAGCAAAAGTTTGCAACCGAGGACCCAGAGATTTAAATCAACATACCAAGATTTTCAATTACAGTAAAACTTTGAAAAAACGTTTTTAAGGGAGCCGTCCAAAAAAACGTCATTTCAAGAAAAACGTTATTTCAAAAATTGTTAAAAAATTGGCTAACGCTGCAGGAAGCAGGTTTGGACAGTTCGAAGTCGAGTTATGCAACCCCCCACACGCATACGTAGCATTTGGCGGCATCAAAGGAGTGGTAAGCCATCGGAATACGCAGATTTGCGTACTTGAGTATTTCGACGGAAGTTTTGGGAAACGATAGGAAATTCTGACAAGCAGAGTCAATCATAGATTATGATACAGTCAGAGCATCTCTCAAAGAAAATCTCGCAGCAGCATTCGCGTTGTGTTGCTCTGTGGTGAGAGAAGGGAAGATCGACGACTGATACGACTGCGCCACCAGGCTGACAGCATAATTATTCGCAGGTCGTAACACCACGCATATTACAAAATAATTCACAAAAAACTATCAGTCGGAAATTTGCTTTATAGTATACTTGGCTGTCTTAATATTATTATTTTTTTTTTGGGTCAAAATTTTGACGTTATTTCGAGAATTTGGCCGATCGAAAAACATTATAATGAATTTTTTTTAACACAGATAGCTTAGGAAAATGGGCGGGACCAACGGAAATCAGCGTTATTTCGAGAAAAACGTTATTACGAAGGACGTTACTTCGAAGTTTTACTGTAATCAAAGATTTGACACAAAGTTTCAACCTTAAAATTACATGTTTTGAGATTCAACCCAAAATGTAACTATGAAAAAATACTCACGGCATTAGGAATTGGAACTTCATATCCTTGCACAATCCCATCCATTATTTCGGCAGGGGAGCGCCCCATCTTATCTACATTTTCTAAATGGATACAGTGGGCACTACCTTTCTTGTATGATTTGAAGTTGTGTTCTAGATTCCATTCATTGTTTGAACGAAATTCATAATGTACAGTCGTTGCAGTGGAGGGTAAGTGCTAAAAAAGAGAGAGAAAAATAGTTCCATCAAAAGGAAATGACAAATTCAAAAAAAGTTTTATAGTTCCAAGTTGAATGTTAATTAGCTTTCCGTTAGATTCTGTCTGCATCTTTAGTTTTCATTTTTTTATTTTGTTAACTTAAATTGAACTTTGCCCGTTTTTCAAAACATACTTATACCTAAATGAACGAAAAATATGGATAGATTGGATTTCTAGACTTACAAACATGCTCTTTTTTACAGCAGTCTGCAACAGAAAAACCGAAAATTCAAAAAACATTGTTTTTAATTTCTTGCAAACAATTAATACACTTTTAGTCCAATCAAGTCAACTTCCACTTTTTTTTTTTTTTTTTTTTTTTTTTTTGTAAACTGTCAACAGGCAAGGCCTCTTTTCCAGAATAAGTTCATACAAAAAAATGAAAACCACAAATATAATCAAATTCTAGACTTACAGTGCGGTCTTTCTTGCAGCAGTCTGCGAGGCCAAATCCATTTTCTTTTCCTCCCCAGCTCTAGCAACAAAAGAATAGATATCGATTACCAACAAATTGAATTTGGGAATAGAATTATTAGCATTAAAATCAAAGAAGATTTAATACACTGGCAGAGCCAGTTTGCAACTGAAACCCAGGAAAAAATGGCAGAAGTTCTTTCAGGTCTTTTATTGAAGGGCCTGTATTTGAAAAAAAGTGGAACACATGGGTGTGTGCGATACATTTTGCATACTTCGCAGGATGATGGAAGATCACCGAGTCAAGAAAACAAAAAGTTTCTGGACCTAGATGAAAAATTCAGCAATTTTTCCGTATTGGGTTCTGACAAGTGACGATGCCTGCTTCCGATAGTGATAAAAGCACGCTGCTGAACGGTTGGTTGGCAACGAGTCTTAACTCTATGCTAAACAACCGCTTACCAATGCGTTTTGATGCATTCCGGAAGCAGACATCACTACTTGTCATATCCGTTTTCTTAAATATAAATTACATTGATCAAAAGGAAGTGCTCTGGTGGCAGAAATTGGCACTAAACGCTGAAGAATCACCTTAATGATTGATTTATCTAAAAAGTAAATGATCGGCCTGCTTGTCTGCCTTCAGAGTGTTTGCTTCTGTGGTTGTTCGAGCTTCACATTCTAACCTTCGCTTTTTTTCTACATAAAAAATAAATAAGTAATAGTAGAAGTAGTAAATTTCAGCCTCTTAAACACGATGGTTTGTTACGCTGGTGTAAATAGATAGATAGACAAATAAATAAAAAACATACTTCTGCAAGACAGGAAAGAAATTTGATGAGAGTGTCTCTGGTTTCATGTTCTAAACGAGGAATGAAGTTGCTTCTCTTGCTAAACATGTACAGTAAATTGATGACACCCAAAACCACGTTCAGATCGCATGATGTAAGTAACACTAGGAGATGATCCACAGAACTGTACAAATGACGAGAAAACGACTGCTCGATCAGGATAGCAGTGAAATTTAGTACGGCTTGCGTTAACTCTTTCAACTGAAATAGAAGAAAGGCAAAAGGTTAAGAAAAAAATTTGAAGAACCAAAAAAAATTTTCAAGATCTCCCAATACTTAATGTGATAGCTTCTAGTTGGAGGCTGTTTAGCATGAACGATTTCAGGGGTGCGAAATGTTCTAAAACGTTGGAAATTTCATCAGATCCGGAACTTTTTCCTCATGGGATTTTTGAAAAATTTCCTCACAAAAATTTGATAACTTTTTTAGTGCTCATCTTAATATTTTAACACTATAAATACGCAAAATGACCGGTTTTTACAAAATCTTGAGACCATCTTCTCAGAGAAAACTGTCCAAGAGGAAAAAATATATAAATAATAAAATGACTCACAGTGCACTGAACAATTGATAGTTCCAGACGCGTTTAGGGAGAGGCTTTCCCCTATCTTTAGTGATTTGTAACTGATTTGTGATTAGTGCTCAGTGAGTCATTTAACTATTTATGTTAAAATCAAGTTCTGTGCTCCCTTTATAATTTTAATTCATTAGAAAAAAATAATTTGAAAAAGATTATAGAAGTAGATCAATACCTCACGATAATTTGGTTGATCACAAGCAAGTTGCCAACTGTCAGGACGACCGATTCTGGCAGAAGCCTTTTCCAGAATCCAGTCCAAACGATCAAGCACATCAATCCAATGATACAATTCACACTTTCCATAGTTCCATGAGTCGATCTGCTTCAGTTCTACAAGTAACTCTGATTCGTTACATGTTTTCAGTTTTTCGATGAGGGGTCGGCACTCAGGAGGCTGTGAATACGAAGAGAAGATGAATGTGAAAATGGTTTTCAAGAGAGAACACTAAACAGGAAAAGCTTTTAAGACGGTAACAGATTAAAATATGACAAAGGAGAATCACCAGAAGAACGATCACACATACTCGGTGTTTGAGAAACAAGTTTTCCTGTTTTTTTCAGCAAAAGCTGAAGATATAAAACAAACAGCTAGACACATGTCTAATATTATTGAGGTGGACACGTTTTCAGGGATCACTTTTTTCCCAGCCGCCTCTTAGGGAGCATAGGGAAGGAAGTACACCCCTAAGAATCGAACTTATGGCAGCAATACATTTTTAATCTTGCATCTTGAAATACTCACAAAATAGAAATTCTTCAGCATAAACTGCAAGTCAATAACATTCTTTGCGTTTGAAATATCAAAGGTCCAAAATTGATAACAGCTCATTTTCAAAAATTTGGAGCTTTCTTTTAAATGTTTCCAATTCAAATATACTTGGATTAAGTATGTTCTGCTGAGCAGGCACTTGAAGGATAGATATACGTCAATCCCCAATACATTGTCAAAAAATTATTTTTAGGCCCTGGAAAATTGTTCAGTACTTTGAAAAATTTTGACTTGCCAATTATCACAGGGAACCATTAAACTGTCCAAAAATAATGGTAGAACAACAAAGTACACTTAAACAGGTTAATAAAGAGGAAACTTAAAAAACTAAAACAGACAATAACAAACAAGACAGAGAGAGAGCCATGACTGAAGATAGCAGACACACCAACTGTCCAACTAAATGAACACACATGAATGACAGGAAAATGGATTGAGAGAACATTCTGGAGGTAGCGATACAAAAATGAATACTTACAACTTCTGAGTAGCTCCTCTTGAGTTTCGATCGATCTATTCTCCCCATTCTAGATTCTACTCCTCAAATAATAACATGTTTATGGTCATTCCTAGAAATAAATGAAAAGGAATTAAATTAACAAAAAACAAAATGATACACATGACAAGCAAAGACAATGCATTTTAAGAAGTACCAGGCACATCAGGATAGAAAATGGAGGAGCGTATTACCATTTACTTTCATATAACTTTATTTTTATTGCACTTGATGGAATTCATCTGATATAAAATTTTTGTTCATGTTCCACTACCAATAATACCAAACATAATTTTGGACAGTTTCAGTTTATTGAATTCACTATGTTTTATTCTTTCCTTTTTAATTCAAACATCTTTCTAAGTATAGATAAAAATGGAAACTGCTAGTCTAAAAATAAATCAAATGCAACCAAAGGTCAGAACGACAGATGTGCACAGGGTGCAATGGAACCCTAGTCTTTCGGCTAGAGTGAGACTGCAGTATGCCTGTGCCAAAGACATTATAGAAGAAGACTGGACACTAGCTCCAAGAATTGAATCCGGACATAGTGATGAGCATGGTGAGGGAGCAAAGGGGTATGAACCGATTTAACAAAATTTGTCGCAAATGTAACAAAAGTTACATCCTTAAATTGTGTCCTCCTATTTTACCACGCAAACATCTTGTCTCACTTTAGATAAGGGATTATCCTATGGGGCAGGAGTCCGCATGCAAATTCTCTGCTAATAGAGCAAAAGAAAATTCTCAGGATTCTTTTTAACTTACCCTACAACTACTCCTGCAGAGAAATTTTCAAGAAGCATCAATTATTCACCGTACCATCTCTATATATTTTTGAATGCTTAAAGTATGCAGCTTACAATAAATTAATATCCCCTGAGAACATGCGACCACAGCACAGGTACAATAGCAGGCATAAATTTATTTCACAGGAAGTGGCCCGCCTCTCCATCTCTGACTCAAATATTAAAATTGCTGCTGTGCAGCTCTTCAACCGACTGCCTCTAAATTTAAAGAATATTTTTGGAGACGGACAGATTGGCAAATTCTTGAGAGAGCTGAGAAATTTTGTCCTACAGAAGGCATTCTACCATGTGGATGACCTAGATTGTCTAAATTAATTTTGGTTGTCTGTATTAATTTTAATTAATTTTAATTTTGGTTGTCTGTATGTTTTGACTTGTACCAGCCCTAAATTAGAGGCATAATGTACTAAATTGCAATAATAAATAAAAGTTACGAGCTTGTACTGTGCTCAGTTCTACAATTGGTACTATTCCTAATAGATAGTGGTTTGCCTGGGAATGGTCAGGCACTCAAAGCTCGAATGCTCATATTTTATGGTCTATAGGTTCAAAGAGGATATTGCAGACTTTCACTGAGGGCAATGCAAGGGTTATTTCAGATTTAATAACATGCAAAAATAACAAAGGCAGTACTAAATACTTGTAAAACCCTCTCCTAAACTTAAGAAATGATCCTATGCGCCTAATGGTAAGGGAGGCTTTGCCCACTAATCATGGTAGATTCCAACCTTAATTTTAATAATCTGTCTATCCTGGGAAGACAGATTCACAGAGTAACCTGCCACCAGAGTAGTGATTCAACGCCAATTAATAATGCTGATAAACAGGAGAAAAGGAAAGTTGTCTCTTTTTGGCCACTACTTGACGGAGTGACAGTGTTATTCAATCAAAATCTCCCATCATCAGAGCCCAACACCGCTTTAACTATCGCGAGTGTAAAAACTTGAGTTTAGAAGACTTGACGGAGTGACAGTGTTATTCAATCAAAATCTCCCATCATCAGAGCCCAACACCGCTTTAACTATCGCGTGTGTAAAAACTTGAGTTTAGAAGAGGATTTCGAAAGATAACAATGCATGCATTGTCATTCATTTTTGCAGGTTTTCTCTACTGAACTGACTCTTAAATCGGCAGTGACAAGCGTTTGCGACAGCCCCGTAGAAATCAAGACACCAGGGCAGAAAAAAAATCAACAGATAACAAGCCAAGAGTAACATGTACCGGCTGTGATTTACAAAGGCACACCACAAGCCTAAATTGATGGTGACCCTGTGCATTCTCTAGCCTCATCTACCTGTTGCGGCTACCAGCTCTATATTAAGTGGTGATAGTGAGAAAGAATACAGAGGATGAATGTTTGCAGAAAAGGGAAACTAAGCTGATCATACCAGAGAGTACATACCTAGCATCATCTTACTATCAACAGATGATAAAAATAAAGTACCTACAACAATGGCACCGATTGGCCTTTCAAGTATTGTGATACTTCTTAGCTCCTAGGAATAAGAGTTCATGTAAAAAGGATTCAACCTTGACAATTCAGGAGGGAAACAAAGATCAGTGTAGTTGGAACAGTAATTAGAGGGGGCAGTAAAGAACAATTTAGATTAAGACGAGGAGATAGGAAAATAATCATATCCGTATGTACCTTCCACGCCATGACTAAATACACCCCGATCAGCGGACGTAATTTGATCAATGTCTGCTTGAATCAATTATCGACGCTTTAAAAACGACGAAAGTCCCGCAAGGTAGTTCACCCGAAATTACAGGAATTCGGAAACCAACGAAAAAACTTGAAACAAAAGCAACTAAACTACAAAAGATTTTTATAACTTCAACAACGGAGGAGTGAAAACACGAATGGCTGGCGCTGCTCAACTTGTAACACGGACGGAAATAAGTTATTCAGAGGTGAGCAACTCAAACAGAAACATTCTCAAAATACTTCTAGAATCCTTAAATTGATCACAATAAGAGTTTACATGGACAAAAGAAGCGAAATCCAAACAAACGAGTACGCACAGATAAGTAATAAATTCACGCTCGCTTTATTTACAAGAACTGGCGGCCATATTGGATTTAAAATGAAAATAGAAAAAGTGCCACTCCGGCCAACATCTGAAACGGAGGAACTGCGAATAGAAGCGCTGCTAAAATAGCAACATGTCGCAACATTCGCAATAATGCAATTTTTTTATTGTGAGTCTCGTTGATAACGCATAGAACCTACGTGTATGCACACATAGCAATAACAAAAAAACTGGTTTCCATAAGAAATTACGAGAATAATTCAGGGCGAATCAAGAAAATATGGGAGAAATAAAAAATCTTGACAAGCCACAGCCAACACAAAAATGAGACAGTTTTAGATTAAAGATTTGAGTGAGATGCCTAACGAGATAGTGATTGTGGTCCAGCAGTAAGTAATCAATTAATCATGATCACGATAATATTGATCAAAAGTTATTGTACAGAAAAACACAAAAAACACCGTGATTACCAAAACTTGAAACAAGCCGAAACTCAGAATTTAAAAGCATTCGCGAACCCAGAAAGTAACATTAGCAACA